>JZKD02S1654888.1:18321-66325 GCA_000966675.3 Picea glauca
TGGCATACATGAATGTGCCCCAAGGAGTGGTGAAGGTTGTTTTTTCTCTGTCCTCAGGCATGACTGATATTTGATTATACCCCGAAAACCCATCAATCATGGATATCCTAGATGCTCCAGTTACCTTCTACAATATGTGTTCCATGTTGGGAAGAGGATAATTGTCTTTCCTTGAGCTTTTGTTCAGGTTCCTGAAATCAACACAGAGTATGATTTCTCCACTTTTATTTCTCACTGGAACCAAATTAGCCACCCACTTGGAATACCTCAAGGGGACAATGATTTGGGCATCTAACAATTTCTTCACTTCTTTCTCCATGACAGGTGGCAACATGGGATTTATCTGTCTTAGCTTCTGTCTGAATGGCTTAGCTTCTTCTTTCAGTGGGATCTTGTGCTCAATGACAGATGTGCCATAGGTTTTGAGGTCTTCATAGGTCCATGCAAACACATCAGAAAATTCCTTTAATAACCCAGCGTAGTCCGCCCTCTATTCATTAGTCAGGCTGCTTGACAAGTTGATTAACTTAGGCTCATCCTGGGTGTCGATGTTGCATTCGGCTACGTCAGGTTCTTCACTTGAGACACCACTCTTTATTTCCACATCATTTTTGTCAAACAGTCTTTCTAAAGGGACCAGTCCCCTTGGAATGTGATTTCTAGGCAGTTGAATAATCTGGTGATTAACAATTTTATTCAAGAATACCTCAGAAGGGAAGTCACCTTCGAGATCAGGGTCCTAATCGATGTGCAATGCAGAGAACTCATCGACGGACTGAAGAAATTTTTTGATTTCAAGATCGTCCTTGAATACCTTCTAATGCTTTATGTTGTCTGGGATGGATGGCCTATATCTTACTTTGACCTCACCATTAATCTTTGGGGGCAGGGGGATCCTGAACAAACTGGATGATACTGCTATGGATTCGGATGCGGTATTCTCTTCCCTTGGGACAAAAACAATGTTGAAAGCAGAGAATAAATTATCAATCAAGTCCCATATCTCATTCCTGTAGCTTCTAAGCCAAGGATGCTTCGCCCGATAAATATTTTTGACCTGTTGGATGATCAATTATGCATCTCCGAACATAGCCATTTCCTTTATTCCCATCTCTTTCGCAGCTCTCATACCCAGAACAAGAGCTTCATATTCTGCCACATTGTTGGTGATTTCGAATTCCATCTTGTATGACAAAGATATGATCTCTTGACAGGGAAATATGAAAACCACTCCGGCACCAGCACCTATACTGGAAGAAGCTTCATCAAAGAACATCTTCCAAACAGAGGTGGTTGGAGGAGGTATCTCCTGATTAAGAATAGGTTGTTTTCTGATCTGTAAAGGGGCCTCAGGAGTTTCGGTGATCTGTAACAAACTAGACCCTAAATCAGTGTCAGGTGCAAAGATGGGGTGATTGGTGGGGTTTGCTTCATCACTAACAATATAGGCTAGCTGGGCTTCTCTGTACAACCTCTTGTGTTCCCCTCCAAAAACTGGGATGGTGGCATATGTGAGATCCATCTGCAACATTCCTCCAATTCTCTTAGTCCAAGACCTTAACAGCAGCATGCCAAACTTGGGGGGAACATCAGCTACCACAATGTCCATGACCACACTCTTCATGGGCAACTGAAACAAAGAAACCACCAGGTCCTTGATGACTCCCAGACATTGCACCCTCCTCGAATCAAAAGAGTACAAATCATGATAGGCCCTGGTCACTTCTAGTCCTAGTTCTTCCGTGACTATCTTGGGCATAAGGTTATGAGAGGCTCTTGAATCCATGAGGAAATTATGCAACACTTTATCATGTATGTTCAGGGAGGTGTAGAAGGGAGGGGATGAATCATCTCCGTCTTCTACCATGGGACCTAGGATAATAGTTGGCTTCTCATCTTGAAGGTTCACTGAGTCAGAGGGAGACTGAAGGGACTCAGATTGTAGCAGCCTAGAGAGGGACCTTTTAAAGTCTTCATTTTTAACTAGCTCAGAGATGGGGATGGGAATCCTGATCTTTTGAATTTCATGCTCAAAATTAAAAAAGGAAATAGGCTTAGGAGCTTGCCTTACCTCAGCGACGGGTTCTTTGGCTATTGATAAAACACTCTGAGCTTTCTTTTCTTTAGTCATGGTTGCTGCAATTTTAGTAGGCCTATCTGCTATGAGGGGCTGATCTTGAATGCCAAAGTCTCCTTCTTTCTTTCTTGACCTGAGATTGTATCTGTTAGAAGTGTGGCCGACCCTCTCTCCCTTTCCTAACTCATGGATCTGAATGTTCATTAGGGATTTTTCGTATGCAGACTGAGTCAAATGGGGAAAAGGAGGGGCTTCCTCAACACAATGAATTTCAGGGTCAAATCCATCTATCTCCTCTCCTTCCTTATGAGTAACCAGGTTATTTTGGAGAGGGGTTTGAATCCTTTGATCCTCTCTATCAGCATTTTGGGGATTTTTGTACATGGGCTTCCCTTCTAATTCCCTCCTTTCCATCCTGGTAGAAAGTGAATTTAGTACTCTGACTGTCTCATCTGTCTGATGGGGTATGGGAGAGGAACTAGATGGGGAGGCTTCAGGCCTTTTCTTAGATATGTTTCTATCAGCAGCGTTCTTGAGTCGGTCAACAACCAATATATTAGATTCTACTTCCACGGCTGCATCATGCATATGGGCCAAGGTAGTGGCTCTTCTCTCTCTCAGCAGTAGGAAGAAATCAGGATCAAAAGCGCTAGCATAAGTGATCTTAGCCGAGGCTTCTGAGGGATTTATCTCAGCGAGAATTTTATTATACATTTTATTGAACCTCTTGGAGAAGTCGGAGACAGACTCTCCTTCTTTTCTCTTCAAAGATCCAAACTTTGTCATATAGTACATGAAATCTTTTTTATCTCCCCATTGTCTCAAAAAGGCATTGTCTAAAGATTCTATCCCATCAATAGATCCAGGAGGCAGGGCCTTGAACCATTTTCTAGCCTCACCTTGGAGGCTATGAACAAAAATCCTCATTCATACGTCTGCATGCATGATGAAATTATCATCTGTGAAACTATAAAAGGATTCTAGGTGTTCATCTATAGTTACGTCCCCCTCACCCGTGAACTTGGGTAGTTGCTTGAGGTAACCATCTGTCAGGAGGGCGTTGAGGGGTTGAGGTAACACAAGGGGAGCATACCTAGCAGCTATAATAGCCTCCATTCTGGTCATAGGGGGATTAGCACCAACCATAGGAATATTAGGTAGAGGAGAACTTGGAGGAGAAGGAGGTCGTGAAGGGGTTGTGGGAATTGAGTCTCGAAGTGGAGTGGGAGACAAGAGAGGGTTTAAGGAGAAGACTAACGAGCTCAAGTCAGCAGGTGATTCTCTTTGTGCAGGAGTGAGGAAATCTTCTGTAGTCTCGGGTCTACACCGAGGAACGACTTCAGAGGAGAGGGGAGTGACAAGTATCTCTCCCTCCAATCCCAGACCAGGAGGGGAAAACTCAGTAGGAACACTCCCAAAATTGAGTAAATGGGAAACCTCTAAAGAAGGCTGGCTATGGAGTTGAGAATACGAAAACAGAGTTTTTACAGAAGGAGGTGGGGAAATACTTGGTTCAGTAGAAAATCTTTCTCCTTGGGAGGGTTTCCCTTTTCTGATAATCACCTCCGGATATTCTTCAGGCGTGGCGAGAGGCAGTCGAGGATGGGACGACGTGTGTCTACTGCTGGAAGCCACAACTAACTCAATAGGTTCGTCACAGTGGAGTCGCCAGGTGCACAGTAGTAATCTTGATAATTCTGATATTTGATGCACCTTCAGAATCAGTTAATCGTTGTCGTTCAATCCTAGGGAAAATCTTCAACTTCGTTCCCCGACAACGGCGCCAGAAATGTTAGCGTCGGAATTCACTCCTGGATTGCAGCAGGAGCAGAGCCCGACACCCATCAGTTTAATGTCACGATTTTTTTATAAAATGAATGATCAAATGGAGGTAAACTTAGGACAACATCATTTCAACTCTGAAGCTAGGCCAGGCGTGCATGGGCGAGTGAGGTCTTAGATAAAATTCAAACAGTGAGTCGTAATAAGGGTGGGTAGGGGGAAGACTTGCATAAGAAGAGTGCAGGGGTCCGTTATAAACATCAAGTTTCTAACAGACTGTGAGAGGAAGCATATAAAGGCAAGATCTTCTTACATCCAAATGCAGAAAACCAGGGAATACAATAATGCAACGGTAAATCCTTTATCATAGCATAACTGCAACAATTCATGCAAATCAGTCGATCATGAACTCTCTGGTATAAGACGAAAACATAGACGGAGCAGGAAAAATGTTTGTCATAAAACAAGAAATCTCAAACACAGATGCATAACCAGGGAACTAGAATGGTTGTTAAAACATTACAGTTGGGAGCTCTGCTCTACCATCGATAGATACCAAAATGGCAAAAACGCCTACATATACTCAAAACAACAACAACAACAAAATCGAGATGTTGCATTAAACAAATTGCGTCTGCATGGCTTCTGACAATCTGCAGCTGCAGTCTCTAAATTATCGTGCACTTATGGCAGACGCAATCAAATTCCTGACAGTTCCATGGGCGAGCCGATGTGCCTTTAATTCATTGCTGGACTTTCCCATTATGGCGGAGGCGATGTCTAACCACCACCAACTACTTCAATAAATGCTTCATTAGGATTGAGGATGTCCTGGCCAACTCGACACTTCTGCGACGTGGAAGACCCTTCGCGCTTCCACCTGGGTTAGCTGAACGGCCTAATGAATAGGCGTGGAGGCCAGCGCGAAGGATGGGGCGCATGACGGGAGTGGTGGCACCAAAATTATGAGGGCGAGGAAAGAAGTGATGAGGTGTGAGAGAAGTTATAGGGGAAAACACATGGTGGAAGGCCATAAGCGGGGGGAGCAAGAGATGAGATATAACAGGTATGCTTTAATGGGAGGCTGACATGGAAAGGGGCAGGACACATGGAAGGTGGTGAGTCGATGATGAGATGGGAAAGGGATAAAGGGGGGCGAGACTCATCGCACGGTCAGGTGGAGAGCAGATGGCAAGATGATATGACAAGAATGGGGGCCCCATGTTAATTAAACGCAGAAAGACAGAGGATGTCTGGATTGCATATGCACTGTTGATCCGGGCACTCTGATCGCAGCCGTCGGAGAGATGCATCCTTGATTCCGGAACCCCCCCCCCCTCCGCTTAAAAGTAGAAAGGTGGGGGGGGTCCGGAATCACCTTGCGCTCCAATCGTGGCCTTTGAAGAGGTGCGCCCTCGATTCCAGACCCCCCCCCTCCGCTTAAAGGTAGAAAGGTGGGGGGGCTCTGGAATCCCATGTGCGCCGTTGATCCGAGCACGTGAATCTCTGCCGTCCAAAATCGTTGACCACTTAATCACAAGCGCATTTGTGCCCCGAGCTTATAGGAAATGGGTTTTTCACCCACTCCTTCGCATTCTAACCCCCCTTACCAGAAATATCGCTAACACTCCACTTACCCAAAATGTTGATGAACTATGCAATAGGAATATGGATGATGCGGCTGCTAAAGCATGGAAGGTGTCACTATTGCAGGATCATGTGAAAAGTGACAGTTGTTGTAGTTGCGACTGCTGCCTGTGGGATCAGAGAATGTGAAGTGGAGGAATCTGAAGTGTTGTTGAATGAATCATGGAAAAGACAAAGTATAAAAGTGGAACTGTGGTAGTATCATATGGTTGAAGTCATGCTGCTATAACTGCTGATAAAGTCATGAAAAGTATATAGTCTTCACCCGCTGCTAAACCTGATGGTACAATTCTAATCATGCCAATGAATGTGCCGATGTCGAGCATGAAAATAAGTCATTGGATTATCGACCAATGATGAATGTCGTTAACCAATGCGAGGCAACTCATCATTGATGTCAATGAGTGCCAAGGTACCCGAGTACATCTTGTGAAGTGTGAATGAATGAGATGATGTTGAGCCACATGCAAGATCTAACGATCAAGGGACATTGATGTATTCCCATGATTTTCAGCGAGAGAACTTGCCATTGAAGCATGCAAGCCTCCTGGTACTCAAAAATGGACTCTAGTCTATATCCTAGATAAGATGTTGAGGTCAATGGGGCAAGACTTATTGAAAGGTGGGCCTTAAGGAATCCCACATCAGTCAACACGAGTTCTGATAAAAGAGTCATAGGACTATAAATGAAAAGATCTCAGTAGTAACAATGTGTATGGCAAGGCAATGTAGTCATGGAAAGGGAGCTGGATAGTTTTATTGACAAGGAAAACTGAAATGAAAAAGTGAAAGAGATGTATGTGACTCAGAAGGATAGGCGTGTGAAAATTCATGAAGGATAATTCAATGGGAGATGGGCTTCAACACAGGGATGACCAAGATGCTTTGAAGGAGACATGGAGGAAGACATTCATGACACAAATGGGTTTATAAATGGTTGTTGTGTAACAAAAAACGCCATGATGTGTAGGATGAGAATCAGGTCCGTCAAGCAGTCAATAAGGCATCTCTTTTTCAATTTTTATTTTTATTTTTTGTGATTTTCTAAAATCACTTTAGCAGCAAGATGTGATCGGCCGCGCACCTGAAAAAACTTAGTACAAATCCTACATGAAAACTTGTGATATGTTCGAAGATATAACATGCAAAAAGAACGACAAATGCAACAAAGTAAATAAAATGTGTTTTATACCTCATGTCGTGGTCATTGTGTGCACTTGTTTAAGCGTTGATTGCTTGTAAAATCTCAAAAAAATGTGTCCATTTGTTTTCAGGAATTTATAAAAACGTCCATTCGCAATTTTATTTGTTTTTTTGTTGTTTTAATTTTTATAATTAGTTTCTAATTTTTTATTTATTATTATTATTATTATTATTATTATTATTATTTTAAACAAAACAAAATCAAATAACATGCTATAATAAAACAAACAAAACTCTTTATATATATATATATATATATATATATATATATATATTGTTTATAATAAAACAAAAGAAAGAAAAAAAAAACAATATATGTTTTTTTTAATATAAAAATAAATAAAAATTGTTATTATATATATTTTTTTTGACAAACAAATAATAATAAAAAAATCAAATAAAAGAAAAGTAATTATTTTTTTTCATCATAAAACAAAATGGTCGTCTATACCTGCATCAAGAGTCAGAGCAATTGTTGGGAAAAATCGGTTGCGTTCACCCAAAGAGGAATATCCCAAGCTTCATACTCCATATGCACTTTACCGTTCTACAGGGGAAAGTTGTTTATGAATAGTTCATCACCGATTGTTATCACCCGACCGTCGAGAAGTTCATAGCCTAAATTGTTTTTGCAGTTTCTAGTTCCTACTCATAGTCAAAGGAAACATACGTTAACCTCTCCTTCACATCTTGTACTATCTCACGTTCTATTGTTGTCATAAAAGAGTACCCACGCTCAGTAAGAATATTTATCAATGAATTCGTCAGATCATGCCCAGCAAGGTCCAATCTGAGGATGGCATGAGGTGAAGTATCATAAATTAGGACAGTATGTGTCACACCATCACCAAAGTCCAGTAAAATACCGATTGTACACCCACTTGCATATAAAGAAAGCATTGTGTGAATGGAAACATACATGGCAAGCACAAAGGAGTTGTGTAAATGTAGCATAACGTTCTGCCTAGAAGCCAACAATAGGAGATGGAGAGGAAGCGGGAGCAGCAACAACAAATTTTAATTGAGATATAACCTCGTTTATCATCTGCTGATATCCGCTTCTGTGAGCCTCGCAGAGGCAGGGCAAGTATATACCTTCCCCTCTATCAAGATTGAAGTAGAGCTCCATGATGTTGGTATACTTGTTGTAACAATTTGGAGAGCATAGTTTCATCGCAAAACGACCATCTACTAGAGCATCTGTAGACATCCCCATTGTCATTCTCTCTACCCCACATGCATTAATGCATTCTTCCGTTTCTATCCATTCTTTAATTTTCTCTACAATAAATTCAGATGACTGGAATTCATACATCACATTGCCATCCCTCGACATGGATTTCTCAAGAACACAATGTTATCCAGAAGATGACACAGAAAACACGTAGACCTCCATGGGAAGATTCTCACATACTAGTCTCAAACATCATTTGTGTCATCTTCTCTCAGTTAGCCTTTGGATTAAGAGGTGCCTCTGTGAGAAAAACAGGATGCTCCTCTGGAGCTACACAGATCTCATTGTAGAATGTGTGATGCCAAATCTTCTTCATATCATCCCAATTGGTTACAATACTATGCTCGATTAGATATTTGAGAGATAGAATGCCATGCTTTGACTGAGCTTCATCACCAACATATGCATCCTTCTGCCCCATAACAACCATGACAGAAACGGTGCCAAAATTTTGGGCTCTAAAGATGTCCTAAAATATAACCTCTATGCATCATCCAAAGATAGGTGCTGGCACAAGCGTTTTACTTGTTGCCTACGTAGGTTCTTACCTTCCATTTTCAATACCCATCCTCCAGAGATGCAACCCCTGCAAAGGGACAACAATCGTAACAAAAAGAACAACAATCGTTCTGTTCAAATGAACAGCAAAAAGAACATCAATCGTGACAAGGGAATGACAGAAGTTATATTGGGCCAAAATAATGTTGTATTAATTGAGTTGTAGTACTTGCCCAACTATCTAATTTGTCAACCCAAGGTTCGTAAACTGACGAAGCACACACAAAGTATATGCAAGATTGAAGCGAGACTAATCTAATTTAATGTTTAAGCTACAACTAAAATTGAATCATTAATATAACACATGAATGAATTAGAATCATTAATCTAACACATGACTTAAATAGAATCATTAATCTAACACATGACTTGGAATTGAATTAATCTAGTTGCGTAAATGAAATTAATCTAGGAATGGGAAATTGCATGAAGGAAATTAATCTAGAAATGGAGAACTACATGAAGGAAAAGAAGATACAACAAGTGAAGAGTTGAATGGCACAACAACATATGAGATCTCTCACCAATGAAGCAATCCTACATTCAATAATCAAATCAATCTTCATAACAGAATAATGAAAGCATGAAAACCAAATCCATGAATCAAAACTAAGAATCCCTTTCTCTTTCAAATCCTAATGACTACTCTAATTCCATATTCTAATTGAATACTCTAATTGAATCTTATGAAGACAGATCACTCTCTTTTATACATGAGAACCTTGAAGATAAGATAACCATCTCATTATTACAGATCCGCTTTTCTCTCAACTATTTTGCATTATTACAAAATATAATCCCTTCAAATCCTCACACATATCTCTCATATATCTTGGATAAGATATACCAACCAAATCTCCATGATCTTCTCCTTGTAATGGGATTGAATTATCTCCTCAAATCTTGAAATGGTGGAGGAAGTATTCGAGAAGTCCTTTTGAATTAATTCTTCACATATTCCTACACATTACAAATCTCACACATATTTGAGATATATATGAAAACATGTCAATTTTCTAACATTTAATCACAAATTCCCTTTTAATACTAAAATGAATAAAGTGGAGAACAATAAGGTGAAACCCAAGTATATTTATGTAAATGATATCGTGAAAGGTTAATGGGGTGATGAAATGTGAAGAATGATGAAGGGAAAGGTGGATGAAAATAGGACATTTTTTAGCCCCAACACTACATCTTCATGTTGGACATTCATTAGTCTAATATCTAGTATGAACTTTTTAATATGGCCTTCAGGAAATCCGAAGGTTTCAAGGTAAAACTTAGGAAGTAAATTTTATGGATGTCAAGGGAGGTTATGTACCTGTCCAGGGATTTCCAGAGCATCTTTGGCCAACCATGGTTGATTATTTTGAGGTGGGTTTCCCCTTTCTTCATTATGATCATTGTTATTCTCCATGTCGTCTGACTCTGAAATTCAGTGATCTGAGTTAAGCCCTTCCTCATCAGATTCAAAATCATAGGGATCATAGTAGTTACCATCTAGTGTTTCAGGGATCAAATTAAGGGGATGTTTGATCTCGGTGAGGGATAAATCTATCAAGTCTTCTACTATGTGAACAAAACCCTAGTCGGGGGTGTCGACCATTGGTCTTCTTACTTGTTTTCTACGAGGAAGTAAGGGAGCTAGGGGTAATGATCCAATTTGTTGGGCGTAAGCTCTTGTGATTCTTCTGAACTGGTTCAACTCCTCATGAGGAAGAGCATAAGGTATTTCAGGGAATATATTATCTTCCTCTTGCTGGGGTTAGTTACTCATTTCAGGAGTACTCAATGTGTGTGGGTTGTCTTGAGAATGACTATCCATGCATGTGGCTTGTTTTGAATCTGTAGGCTATGCAAAATATTGTATCATAAATATTGTTATCCATTCATTCATTTAGGCAGTCCTTCTAGTGTCAATTCTGTTCAGGGGTCCTAAATCCCTTTAACTCAATAGCAGAAACCAAACCCACCACAGAGGCCCAATTAGACTCTACAGCATTTGATAGTGGAATGGTTCTCCAGATCTTTCGATCTAGAAAAATAATCAATGGGCTTTACATAGTGATTGACAGGATATCTTCTTATGAAAGTTCCTCCTTCAGTTTAAACGTTCTCTTTTTGTCTTTTCTTTTATTAGATAGGTTTTATTAAAAGATGTGTGTTGGTATAAACTAGTTGGTAAAAGGGGGGATCTTAACTACTAGAGAAGGTTGAGCTTTGGATAACCCTTGTGCTCAAGCATGCAGACAAATATATTCACACATGTGACAAGCCTAGTACTAATACATTAACTTGATGTTATTTCAATTATTAACTGAGATACATTTATCGAAAGAAAACATACATCCAATAAAACGATGGCAAGAAAAATAGTTTCCTCAGCTCTAGCATTAATCACACATTAACACAACGATTTTCTTTCATCATTAGAGACAATAACTACAAAAATGTTGAAACAACTAAATTAGAAATAGATTCATAATATCTTACTCATTATAGCATCCATTCATGAAATAAAGTTGGAAGTAATTCCTCCTCAAATCCAATCACACACGCCTTTGATGAAAAATAGAAGTTTGTCTTCCATCCTAAAAAGGACTTCTCAATTAAGGTAGTTTAGAAATAGTTCTTTACAATTCCAAAAATGAGGGTCTTTGCAAAAACCATCGACCCTGCTAAAAGGTCAATCCTCTTATTTATAATGAATAATTAACTAAAAATAGCTATTAAAAGTGCAAGGTAAGTAAAACAAAATATCGCCACATGGCACTTTCATCTCTTTGTCTTCTAAGAATCATCAAATAGTTTCACTGAAGTGGATGACTCTTCTCATACTCCAACCACTTGGTGAAGAGTTCCTCGCATGTGGTTTCATACGGAAACCTGTGTTGGTCCATCAGGGCTGAAAGAATTTATTTCACTTCTACTGCAGGCGCTCTGTACTTGATTATTTTAACACTTAACCATTGCAACACTACTTGAGCCTTAATCAGATGCTCCATGAACTGTTGTACTTGAACTGGTGCCATGCTCACCACCTTTTATGTCTCTATAGTCCATGTCGAGTCTTGTTCTACATGTTGCTTGACTATGTCATGCAAGTCGACAAAGTCCTCGGGTGAACCGAATTCTAAGAGTCTAATGCCTTTCATCTCCTGATTAATCTTTTCCTAGCTATTTTTTCAATCGACCCACTTCTCCTGAATCTCCCACTATGGCTTCTAGGCCATTTTCACCCAATATTCGGTCTCTTTCCTGATCCAATCGATGTTTCTATCTCTTAGTACCTGAATTTCGTGCTCTTCGGCGCCTCGACCCTTTTGAACTACGCTGATGTAATCTATCTGTTCCACCACTTGATGAACCTTTTCATACCACATCTCCACGTCCTTGTAGGTTGTTAGCACCATAAGGGTGTCTTCTTGAAATTTGGATATACCTGTAGTGAAAAGATGTCGTTCATTCGTGAATTTGGCATAAGTATCTTGGAACTCACTTCTCAAAAATGGTGTGGCTTGTGTGGAGTTTTGACAGTAGTTTTCCAAATGGAACAGATTCTCTAACTCCTTAATCACAACAACCAACTCCTTTTCATCCCTTTTTCTCTATCCAATGTGGCATCTATGATAGCCATCCCTGCGTCGATAAGCTCAGACGTTTTTGTGTGTTCTGTGCTGAGTAGCTTCTCCTATGTGGTGATGAGAATCAAATTGTCCAACGTAAGCCTCCTCTTCTTAGTGGTTCTCTTAATGATGTATTTTCTCTTTCGATCATAGGCGATCGCTTGTATATCGGTGACCTCATCAAAAGGTTTGGGTATTTGTTGTTTTCCACGGGTTAGAGTACTTCACAGGCTCCTGACTATGTGTACCTGTTCTAGGATGGGTTCCTGAACTTATTCCATATGTCTCTATGGCTCAACCTCCATTTTTTTCTCATCAGCTAGTGAGGTATCGGCCAAAACTGAAGAACCAGGGTTAGGTTCGGTACTTACTTGGTAATCAGTTGTTGAAGTGTTGATTTCTTGCTGGGAAATTTCCTATATCTGGTCACCCGATCCTATCTTATCCCTCAAACTGGCTATTGGGGTTCTCGTCAAGTCGAGTAGATCTGTGTCTAAGACACTTTCAACCTCATGGTCTCTCTACAAAAGGTTTTGAATTGAAGCATTGGGACCTGGGAAAGATTCTTTCTTGGGTTCCTTTTCCTCTGTAATCTACACTAGATTCACCAGGGAAACCTATGAATGTTCATCCTCATCATAGATAGTTATTAAATCAAGAAAGGGGTCTGGTACAGTTTTCCTACCTGGTGTCCTTGCTATCTCAGGCTGAGTTTAAATCCCCCTTGGTGATCTGACCTATGGTGGTGGAACTTCAGGGTTCTCTAGCCCGGTGATTTCTTCAAGTTGTATTGGCTCTAGGCCACTTGGCTCTCCTCTACTTTCGATTGGGTCATCAACAGGAATCCTTGACATTTCTACAAGATCAAGATAATTTTCAAATTGATCGATGATTCTATGTGCCCCCTCTAGCAAGAGAAATCCTCTTATTTGTGCCTTTGTAGTCTCTGTCGCTCTGATCTCTTCTTGAATTCTGAGGGCCTGTTGAGCCGACTATTCTATTTTTTCCACTTATTCATCCATTCTCATGACATTGAACCTAGTCATATTAAGGTTGGCCATCCTCTGTACTACCTCTTCTTAGTCCTGAGCGCACTCTGTGAAAATTTCATCCTCAAATTTATCATGCGCGTATGGCCAATAGGATGATACTTGTGAGGCATGATGGAGGACCAGGCCTTTAGGTTCATTCCTGCGGAATTTTCATGTCGGGAACCTGAATTCAATTTGGCTCAGCCCTTCTTGTTTGGATTGAGTAGTGTCCCTTACCAGATAAAACCCCACATGGAAACCGTAGGGTATGAAAGCCTGCTTCTTTTCCTTGACTAGTGTGGCATTATAGCCCTGCGGGATGGTGTGATAGCATATTTCTACTACAATGATATAGTATAGGACTTGAGCGGGGAATATATGTGGTGCTTCGGTGGCCCCAAACACCCTGATATAGGTGGATCATTCATCCAAATACCAGTGGCCTATCTTTGCTACCATTTTCTTGAATGTTGCGGATAATATTGGGCATTCCTTTTTAAATATAATAAAATGAATACGAGTGATGAATTCATCATAGATGAGTGTGTAGGATGTTTTGTACCTATTCCTCCAAATTATGTATAAATAAACATGAACATGGAGCTCTACAACATGCCATCTTAAATTCATGTCGACGAAGTCATTTCTCGTGCAGATAACATCAAGCAAGTACGAGGCCATGTGGAAAGTGGGTGCCTCCCCTTTTTTTGGTGTCTGAGCATGTTGTATATAGATGCTCAATTGTTTGGAAATTATCACTTCCTAGTTGAAGCTACTTCTGGAGATCGCCAATGTGTATGCCAAGGGCATCCATGCTTCTGAAAACTTGGAGTAGTCGTTCTCTCCATGCAGTCAGCAGATGAGAGCCATCAAATAGATGTATGACTCCCTTAAGTTAAATGTCCCATACCAGCCATTTCTCCGGTTGGTAAACTTCTTGTCCTCCTTCCACCATGAGGCCATCAACCGGTTGGTGTCATCAAATTCATAGAAATTCACCATGAAGTCTATTTTCAACTGCTCCTCTAGGTATCTAAGTTTGTAGTACTTCTAGACCTCTGTCAGGAGGAAAACTCCAACACTCCTTCCATTTGCATCATTGACCAAGAACTTATTCCCATCTGTATGGTCGATTAGCCACTTCAAAACCTCTATGAAAGGGAAAACCAGGGTTTTGTTGGCTACCATGTGTAAATATGACAGTCGTATGTTCGGGAACACCTGTTCATCGAGCGCCCTTACATCTGGGTCATTGTGTGGGATACACTCTAGGTACTCTTCCCAGTTAATTCTATTGAAAATGTCCCCCCAGTGTGGAAGCATTACTTTGGATCCAATGCTTGTTTTTGTATCACCGAAGACTAGAGGTTGGACAAAGGCTTTTCTTAGTTGATGTTTTAATGACAGGCTTCATCTTGGGAGCGTACTCCAACTTCCTCGCAGTCCCCGAAGAATAACCTTCACGTGTTTCAGCTTCCTTTAGCTTGAGTTTTCTTGACGATCGTCTGGTGGTTGGATTTATCGGCGGCATTTTATATGCATCTAGAACATGGTTAGAGACCGTGTAAGAGATCATATGCATATATAAATCATGATCTCCGAATTGAAAAACTTGAACACATACCTATGCATCTTTTTTAACCTGGTTTTGATCATCTGAGGATCAACATAGTCTCGAGACACTTGCTTTTCTTCTTCAAATTCTATGGAATTCAAACTTGTGCATAGAATGAAATTGTTCAAAACCGTTATATTAAACAGGGATGAACTTACCTTTTCGCATCAGGCATTCAATTAGGGTTATGAGTGCAATTTCATTAAATCTACCGCCAGATCTTCAAAGACGTTTAAAATTAAATTGGATTGTGGGTTGACGGCGTGGGCACGGGTTGAAGATGCAAGTGAGGGTTGTAACATGGCCTATCAGTGATTTCAAATTTTTGTTGTTCAATCGGTGCATGAGGTAGAAAAAAATGTGGTATGAAGCATTAACTGGTCTATTAAATGTCATAATTTGATTGTATCTTATGCCGAAAACATCCCATCATTTCTCTAGTCCAAGTGGTGAGTCGAGGGTCGAGATTCTGCTTTGAAAAATTTTCATTGATACCTTCTTGCAAAATCTCTGATGTCAAATGATCTTTCAATACAGAGCTGATGTGGCAAGGCTGACCTGGAGGTGTGTCTAGGACATAGGAAACCTTAATATGACTCGAGACAAAACTAGGTCATACGACACCCTTACGTGATAAAGACATGGGGCACTCGAGACCAACGTCTTCATTTACTCGCATTAATCAGAATCGGGACTTTATTTAAGGTACTCATTCAAAAATCCAATCCTATCTTGCCGGCACCAAAAAGTATCAAGGATCGACGATCAACGATAAACCTACCCAAGTGTTCCCGAATCGACTCTCTCAAAAAATTCCCGATGCGGAAAGTGTATCAAGGATCGACGATCGGCGATATGTTTATCATAGACAAAAATGATTGTTTTAACCCTTATAGACTTCCTTGACCTCGATAAGCACATCAGTCATCGAATATCGGTGATTTCTTTACGGCATTTGTCAATATTTATCCTTTCTGTATTTTGCCAACATCGATGGGTATTGACTATCTCCTAGATTTTCGTGGTGAATATCTTACGCAAACCAACTCCGCCTTCTATTGAAACCGATGATGCATCGGCGATCGACAACTATTGTAACTGTGTGGCCACTTTACCTTCTTGAATTTTGTCGATGTCGAACACAAGCGCGTTAGGTGCATTGTTAGCTGTAGATTCTTAGTTATGATGTCTAGTTATTTAGACACAAGGTTTCATAAGTTCAAACAAACCTGACTTGATTGATAAGAGTCATGAAACCAAAACAAAAATAAAACATTTCCCAAAGTGAAATCAATTTAGACAGTAAAAGAAAACAAGTGGTACCCAAACAGTGATAAAATTTCATAAGGATTTTAGGGTGTGTTGAGCTCTCAACACATCCATTGATATAGACTGAAGAGAAGATATGGACCGTTGAAGAGTAAGTCCAGATAGAGGCAAGAGCCTGAATAGGAGGAGAACCAATCTGAGTCGTTGGATTTGAGTGCAAGGATCGACAGTCGTCGAATCCAGGTAAGTTGCACGACAGTTAACCCTGAAGTCCTTAGGACTTCATAAGTTTGGTCACTTTAAGTGTTGAGCACAAAAGAGACGAGTGTCCCTAAGTCTTGAAGCCTGAAGTGAATTGGGATTTTCCATCAGCAAGGACACGTGGCGCTAGATCATGTAATCCAGAGACTTCACACTCCGGAGGAACTTGGTCAAGAGTTGTTAAAGTTTGAAAAGTCTCGAATCTCTAAACAACGGAGTGAATCCTGACCATTGGCACAAAGGACATGTTTCAGCAGATCAGGGATAGTCCGAAAGTCTAGTTATCCAGGAGAACAAAGGCGTGGAGTGTTCAAGACTCCCAAAGCTCCGAATAGTGGAGTATATCCTCACCTTTGATAGGGGGAGGACACGTGGAGGAAGGATATGATCTACTTTAATTCAACACTCTGGGAGATCTATGGAGAGGTTCTTTGGAAATCCCCGAAGCCTAGAGCTGCGGAGTAAATGTTGGTCGTCGATTAGGAGGAGATATGTGGCATTAGATCTTGTATTTCAAAGACTTTGCACTCCGGAAGAACTAAGGAGTATTTTGGGTTGAGCCTAGAAATCACAGGCTCCCAAATGTCAGAGCCCATCTCGGTTGTCCAATTAAGAGGGACATGTAGGAGAAGGATCTGAACTTCATTATTTTAGAGTTCGAAGAGAAAGATATTGTAGTGTTATGGGGACTCCCGAAGGTTGGAGTCCATTTTTTCTGTTCACTTCCAAGGAAACATGGAGCTTGATCATGAATCTGAGTCACTTCGTAGTTCGGCACTCTGAAGGTTTTTTAGTGTTGTGCGTCAAGAAATCCTGAAGTGCGAAGGAGACGTGTGTTAGAAAAATAGGATCGCGGAGAAATAAAATAAAACAAATGCATAAATAAAACATAGAAGATACACAATATAATATAGACACAAATATATGTGGTTCACCGTGTATGGGATACATCCAGCAGAGAAATTTCCAGGTCCTTCCTTTATTATTATCCAACAAATGAAGGGATACAACCTACAACACACCCATTGTAACTTCATCTTCTTTCTCTCACAATATCCTCACTCAGAATACAATATTCGCAATGATCCATAGACACAATACATTTCCCTCATAATTTATTATCTTCATATTCATGCTTGAAGAACAACTGAAACTGAGTAGGAACTCAGTTTCTCCCTAGTTACTCCCTTAATTAACATGTATGCAGGATTCTAGCTAGTGTGTATATTTTCCAACTTCAAATGTCCATCTTCCAAGATGTATCATATGAAATGGTACCTGAGTTGTATATGCTTAGTATTTTAATGGAAGGTTGAGTTCTTTGCAATATGAATGGCACTCTCACTGTCACAGTACAACCTGTTATTCTCTTGCTTCTTTCCCAATTCCTTCATAAACCTATGTAACCAAGTCATCTTTGAACTACCCTCTGTAGCAGAAACATACTCTGCCTTTGTTTTTGAAAGTGAAAAAACCTTTTGCAATTTTGAAATCCAACTTACTATTGTTCCACCTACAGTTAAAACATACCCTGTGGTGCTCCTCTTGCTACCTTTACTATATACGAATCATCATATCCCTGTAGAACAATTTCTGAACCTTCAAAAGATAATGCATAAGTAGCAGTACCTATCAAATACCTGAGAATCCACTTTACTTCCTCCCAATGTTCTTTATGTGGATTGTTCATATACATTCTCACAACTCTCACTACATGTGCAATATATGGTCTTGTGAAAACCATCGCATACATCAAGTTGCCAACAGATGATGAATAAGGGACCCTGGACATGTATTTTATCTCCTCTTGTGTCTTGGGACACATTTCCTTAGTTAATTTGAAATGGATGGCCAAAGGTGTACTAATTGATTTTGCATTCTGCATTCTAAACCTCTCCAACACCTTCTCTATGTATTCAGCTTGAGACAATGTCAATTTGTGATTTTTCCTATCTCTTGTTATTCTCATACCAAGGATTTTCTTTGTAGCACCCAAATCCTTCATTGCAAATGAATTAGCTAATTTCTTCTTGAGCACATTTATATCATGCATATTAGACCATGCAAGAAGCATGCCATCTACATACAATAGAAATATAATATAGCTTCCATTTTCTAGCCTTTTAAAATAAACACACTGATCAGAATGACATCTACTATAACCTTGTCATGTCATAAACCTGTCAAACTTCAAATACCACTACCTTGAATCTTTATTTAGGCCATACAATCTCTTCTTCAACCTGCATACCAAATTCTCCTTCCCTTTGACCTCTTACCCCTGTGGTTGCTGCATATAAATCTATTCCTTCAGATCCCCATGGAGAAAAGTTATTCTTACATCTAACTATTCAAGATGCAAATCTTATGCTCCCACAATACTTAAAATAGTCCTAATTGAAGTCATTTTAACAACAGGAGAAAGTATTTCATCAAAATATATATCTTTCTTTTGTGCAAACCCATTTACAACAAGTCTAGCCTTGTACCTCTTTTTGCCTTCATCTTCTTCCTTCAACTTGTAAACCCATTTATTCTGCAATGATATTTTTCTTGCAGGCAACTGAACCAAATCCCAAGTATGGTTATTTACCAAGGAATCCATTTCCTCTTTTATTCCTTGCTCCCACTTCGTTTTAGTGTCTACCTGCATTGCCTCTTCATAACATTTTGGTTCACCATAATCATTCAACATTAAATAATACAATGAAGGAGAGTATCATTGAGGGGGTCTACTTAACTTGGTATATATTCTAACAACACTTGCAAGAGTTTGAGGTACTTGATTCTCCTGTTGTTTTACATTTTCATTTTATGGTTTCTTTGGAATTTCTTTTTTAGTGATCTCATCAAGCACTGTGTATTCTGGTTTTTCTTTTTCTTCTATCTTTCCCTGCAAATGATATTTGTACATGACCTTCTCATTGAATATTACATCTCTACTCCTAATTATTTTGTAATTTTCATAATCCCATAAGCGATAACCAAAATACTTAACATTGTATCCAATAAAGGTACACTTATTGGATTTTTCCTCAAGCTTTGTTCTATTTTCTTTATCAATATGAACAAAAGCTTCACAACTGGAAGTCTTCAAAAAAGAATAGTTTAACTTTTTACATGTCCATGCCTCCTCTGGAATTCCACCATCCAAAGAGCTTGAAGGTACTCTATTTATTAAGGAAACATCAATATATACATCATCCTCCTAGAACTGTAAGGGCAGATGAACATACAATCTCATACTCCTTGCACGCTCCATGATTGTCATGTTCATCCTTTCTAACACACCATTTTCTTGTGGTGTTCCTAGAACTGTCTTCTCTCTACGAATCCCATGGTATGAAAAGTAATAATCAAACTCCTTTCTGCAATATTCACCTCCATTTTATGATCTGATACACTTCAACCTTTTTCCTGTGTCATTCTCAACCAAATCTTTCCATTTCTTAAAAGTATCAAAAACATCAATTGTTTGTCGAATGCAATAAACCCAAGTTTTTCTAGTTGCATCATCAATAAAAGTAACATAATAATGAGAACCACCAAGAGATGATACATGAGTTGGTCCCCATACATCTGTATGCACAAGTTATAACCTTTCACTCTTATTTTCTTTTCTAACTCTGAGAAATCTGACTCTCTTATGTTTTCCATAAACACAATGCTCACAGAAATCCAATTCAATTTGTTTAAGATCTGGCAACAAAATTCTTTTGTGAAGTAACTGCATCCCCTTCTCACTCATGTGTCCAATACTATGATGCCATAGTGTTGTATCCACTCTTGTAGAAGCTAAAGAGATAGAAGAGTCAGTATTACCAGTACATAAATACAATGTACCTACCTACTCTCCTTTTTCTATCACCAGTGATCCTTTGGTGACCTTCAACACCTTATCTGTAAATATGGATATATAACCTTCACTTTCCAACTGCCCTGTTGAAATAAGATTTTTCCTTAGAACTGGAACATGTCTTACCTCTTTCAACAACCATTGGTTTCCATTCCTTTGCTTTATTTTTACCTTTCCCTTTCCAACAATTTTGCATGGTGCATCATCACCCAAATGAACCTGTCCAAAGTCAACTTGAACATAATATAGAAAATGTTTCCTATGGGGTGTGGCATGAAATGAATCCCTTGAATCTACTACCTAAGACTTATAAATATTATCTACAGAAAGAATCAAATCATCTTGTAACACATCACCTGTTACATTTGCTTCCTGATTTTTCTCTTGTTGTCCATATCTTTGTTTATTTGGAGATCTACGGTCTTTCTTTAGATGTCCTTTCTTCCCACAATTCCAGCACTCTATCTTTCACATTCTGTATTTGGATTTTCCCTTCCTATAATTCCCGAGGTTCCCTAAGCCCTTTCCTCTATCCTTTTGTCTTCCCCTATTCTCCATGTTTTAACACATTACCTGATGTCTCACCTATTCTTTTTTTTTCACATTTTCTCACTAAGGATAACACCAAAAACATCATCAAATTTTAAAGTATTTTAACCAGAGACAGAGTTACTTACAGCCATGACCAATCCATTCCATATTCTTGACAACGAGCACAAGATTAGAATATCCTTGACCTCGTCATCAAAGTCCACTTTTACAGAACGTAGTTGATTAGTAATAGTATTAAATTCATTTAAATTATCTGCAACATACCCACCTTCTGACATATTCATATTAAATAATCTCTTCATTAGGAATACCTTATTGGGCACTGAGGTTTTTTCATACAACTTATCCAATGCGTCCATCAGCTCCTTCGTTGTCTTTTCTTTCGAAATATTGAAATCCATCGACGCTGTCAGGCTCAGCTGTATCGTTCCTAGTTCCTTTCTGTCAAGAACCTCCCATTCTTCGTCCTTCATGGTCATCGACTTCTTTTCTATTCCACCCAATGGTAGGAATATATCCTTTTGATATAAATAATCTTCCCTCTGCATCTTCCATAACTGGTAGTTTTGGCCGTTAAATTTATCAACCCTAAACTTTTCATCTTCCACCATTGCTCCCACTCAAACCAGGAACCCTCTTTTCCTGTGAGTTACCTTTTACTCCGATACCAATTGTTAGAAAAACAGGATCGTGAAGCAATAAAATAAAATAAATGCAAAAATAAAACACAGAAGATACACAATACAATAGAGACACAGATATACGTGGTTCACCCAGTGTGGGCTACACCCACCAAGGAAATTTCCAGGTCCTTCATTTATTATTATTCAGCAAATGAATGGATGCAACCTACATCACACCCATTGTAACTTCCTCTTGTTTTTCTCAAAGCCTCCTCACTTAGAATACAATATTCGCAATGATCCATAGCCGCAATACATTTCCCTCATAAAAGAGGGTTTCCTTCTAGGAAAAAAAACCCTAACTTATACTGTCATATCTGCGACCTTATAATGAACGATCCATATTTATTATGAAATTACAATATACATTTACAAGGCAATTTTTCCTTTGAGGGATTCTCCCTCGAACCACCGTCAGGGGCCTGCTTGCCCCCGAACCCCACAGGGGGGTAACCCCCCCCTGCACTCCCCCACGTGGAGGAGTGTCCATTCTTTCGGTGTGTAAATTATTCATGGGGTATAAACACAGATGAAAAAAAAGACCTTTGAATTAAGAATATAATTAGGATCCACAACCAACAACGTGAACTGTCGATCGGGGGAATTGATGCTAGCCGTCCGATCAGCCATTTCGACGTTTGACATTTCACGAGTGTAGTGTGTTGAAGCAAGGGAAAACTCTTGAATCCCGGGAGCTCCAAAGTCTTGAATCCTTTGGATAGGGCTTGCTAGTGCTCGGGGACCCCTAAAAAGCAGATTTTGCATTCAAGTAAGAAGGTTTAAGGTCTGTGTAGTGGATTTGAGGGCTCATAAAGAACCTGTGAGATTATTCATATCTCAAAACTAATCGATCCTAGACTAGGAGGTCATGTGGGCCCCAGGAGTGGGTGGGGTTCTACATCAACCTGTATCTCCCAAAGTTGCAGAACCAATGAAGGAAGTTACAGTTACCCATGATGATGAGATTCCAGAATATCATGATATGATAGAATCTCGAGAACCTTCTCGAATGACGATCTCTCACAAGAGAAATCCAACTTGGGTAAGAGAAATTATTCAATATGTAGAGAAGTATGGTGCCCTACAAGGAACCATGAGACAAAGAAAGAAACCTAAGCCATTCTCCAGCTATATGGCCTTGATGTGTGATCTCGTAGAAAAGGAACCTACTTGCTTTGAAGAAGTCGTTCAGGATAAATAATGGATGGATTCCATGACAGAAGAATACCAATCCATTATAAAGAATAATGTATGGGAAGTAGTTCCCAGACCAAAGAACAAAGATGTGGTATCTTCCAAGTGGATATAAAAAATAAAACATGCAGCAAAAGAAAGTATTGAAAAACATAAGGCAAGATTTGTGGCTCTTGGATTTTATCAAAAGGAAGGTATTGACTATGAAGAAACATTTTCTCTTGTAGCCATATACACTTCTATCATAACCATCATAGCTCTTGCAGCCAAAATGAAGTGGAAGTTACACTAGATGGATGTGAAAACAACTTTCTTAAATGGTGTTATTGAAGAAGAAGTGTATATAGAACAACTGCAAGGGTTTGAAGTTGAAGATGGAAAGACTCATGTCTGTATATTGAATAAATCTTTGTACGGGTTGAAGCAAGATCCTACAACTTAGTATGGCAAAATTGATAGTTTCCTAACGAGCTTGGGCTTTACCAAAAGTAAATTTGATCCTAACCTTTACTTCAAGGTTATGAATGACGAGCCAATTATATTGCTAATATATGTGGATGATTTATTCCTAACTGGAGAAGAAAATCTCATCACAGATTGCAAGAAGAAGCTTGCTTCTGAATTTGAGATGAAAGACATAGGCCTAATACACTATTTCTTAGGTCTTGAAGTTTGGCAGAGCCCAGACAAGATATTCCTTAGCCAAGGGAAGTATGTAGTTGAAATATTGAAGAGATTTGACAGTTTGGAATGTATAACCCTGAACACACCCATGGAAACGAATTTGAAGCTCCTAGTTGATACTTCGTCAGTGTTGGTTGATGTTACTCTACACAGACAGATTATTGGATCGTTGATGTATCTGACAACTACCAGGACAAATATATGATTTTTTGTGAACACCTTGAGTTAGTATCTAGTAGATCTCAGACGTGTTCACCTTGTAGTTGCAAAGCACGTGATGAGATACCTTAAGGGTATGTTGGATTATGGTCTCTGTTATACTAGAGATCATGACTTCAGACTGTGTGTTTATATTGATTCATATTGGGCTAGAAGTGTCTCATATAGAAAGAGCACTTCAGGATCTTGTTTCAGTTTGGGTTCAATCATGACTTCATAGAAAAGCAAGAAGAACTCCAGTATTTCTCTCAGCATGGCAAAAGCGGAGTACATTGCAGCATGTTCCACCAATTGTGAATCCATATGGTTTCGAACATTGTTGACATGTTTGTTTGATATGGAGATGGAAGCCACCATGATTCTATGTGATAACCAGATTTGTATAAAAATGACAGAGAACCCAGTGTTCCATGATAAGTTGAAACACGCAGAGATCCAATATCACTACATTCATTATATGGTGTAGAGGGGAGCAATAAAGCTCCAATATGTTGGCATAGATGAGCAGTTTGTAGATGTGTTGACTAAGCCTCTGTCTCATGTAAAGTTTGAGTACTTCCAAGACAAGATTGGTGTAGTCTGAGAGGACCTCCCTCGAAAGGGGGAGTGATTTTGATGATACTATGGTATCCTGACCAACAACAGGTAACTCCATTAGGATTTTATATCCTAGGGGATTAATCATCCCTAGGTAGATCTCAAAGGTCCAGTAAGAATAGACTATCAGAGTACCTATGCATATATATGACAGCTATGCTCAGTAGTGGTAGATATGTTAGGATTTTATATCCTAGGGAAACTTATGAATCCTGGGAAGATCTCGAAGGTTCGAAAATGATGGTCTGTCAAAGTACCACATGGTAGCTTGTTCAGAATTTATATCCTAGGGAATATTATGATTCCTTGGAAGATCTTGAAGGTCCGGTAAGGATGGTCTGTCAAATTACCAAAAATTTTGTTGTTGATACAACTGCCTCATTTTGTTGCCCCATGTCGATTATGTTGTTGCTCCAGCTTTATGTTGTAGATGATGTTGTTTTGGCCTCGTGTTGTTGATGATGTTGTTGTTCTAGCTTTGTGATATTGATGTTGATGTTTCATCTTCATGTTGATGATGATGATGATGTTACTCCAGCTCCATGTTGTAAATGATGATGATATTGATGATGAGAAAAACTTTCAATGATTTATAGATGTGTCAATCAGTGTTCCATATGATGACATGATGATGATTCTCCCCTCTCCTTCTCTTGATGATGTTGTATTGGATCATGTCAGTAGAATACCCTTCTCATTAAGGCGAGTGTTGAAATATTGTAACTTCAAAGAATATTCTAATTATATTTCAATTATTATCTTATAGATCAAATCCCCTTTTGCAGATTGATCATGTCAGGTCTTGTATAAGATAAAATCCCATGTTGTGGATTCGTTAAACTACATTTTTATGGTGGTATTTGTAAATTTGTCCACTAGTGTTTATAAAGTGGTTTTAACCACTTCTAGAAGAAGTTGGCCCCATTAAGTGGAGACATAACCCTAGCGCTTTCTCAACTAGTATTTACATGTGAGGATGGTGCCTCACTTATTCAATCTCACACTCACTCATCTAGTGCACATATCTTGAAGGCAATTGTAGTTGCAGGAGGAAGGAGAAGAGAGGTGCATGCTCAGTCTTGGTTTATTCTTGGTGTTTTGGTCTTAGACTTGGCATTGTATTGGCAATCTATTATTGAGGAATTTTTTGTTGGGTTTTCTCCCCCATGAGGGTTTCCTAGGATAAAATGTTGTGTTCCTTGTGATTATGTTTGTTTCAGTGATCCTCTTTATTTTGTTGTTTCGGAAATGCATTGAATTCTCATGTAAATTGGAAATAACCTAATAAAAACTCAACATATATAATATCAAACATGCAGTAGATGGAAGAATGGATAAATACAAGTCAAGGTTCATGGATAGAGGGTTTTCCCAGAAGGAGGGAGAATATTATGATGAAATCTTTTCTCATGTTTCCATATACACTTCTATTAGATCCATTATGTCCCTTGCTGCTTCCATGGGATGGAGTTTACATCATATGGATGTAAATATAACTTTTCTCAATGGAGAAATTGAAGAAGAAGTGTACATTAAACAACCTCAAGGATTTGAGGTGCATCCCAGAGACACTCATTTTTGCAGATTAAGGAAATCCATGTATGGACTCAAGCAAGCTCCAAGATCTTGGTATGCCAGAATTGACAGTTACTTAATAAGACTTGGTTTCTCTAAGAGTCATGCAGATCCAAATATCTACTACAAGGTTGTGAACAATGCACCTGTGATTCTATTGTTGTATGTAGATGATTTATTCTTGACAGGTGAACAGTCTCTCATCACCTAGTGTAACAAGGAGTTAGCTTATGAGTTCGATATGAAAGATATTGTTCTCATGCATTATTACTTAGGGCTAGAAGTATGGAAAAAACATGGTGAAGTATTCTATGGACAAGGAAAGTATGCAGTAAAGATCCTTCAGAAATTTGGAATGATGGATTGCAAATCCATGGCCACTCCTATGACCAAAAACATAAGAAAAGAAAGAGACTCGGATTTTGATCCATTAGATCAGTCCATGTATCAGAAATTGATTGGGTCATTAATGTATCTAGTGAATACTTGATGAGATATTTGCTTTGCTATAAACTCTTTAACCAGTTTCAGGTGGAACCCAGACATGAACACTGGATAGGTGCAAAGCATATTCTAAGATATATTCATGGGACGTTAAACTATGGTTTAAGATACACCTCAACCAGTGATGTACAACTTCATGGATTCGCAGATTCATATTGGGCAGGGAGTGCAGAAGGAAAAAGGAGTAATTTAGGGATGTGTTTGAGCTTGGGATATATTATGATATTATGGTCCAGCAAGAAACAGAATTATGTCACACTCATCACTACAGAAGAAAAGTATATCGTAGCATGTAAAGCATGTACTAAAGCAGTATGGCCGAGAAAGTTGATTTCTTGACTATTTGATGAGGTACCATATTTGACCGTAATATACTTTGACAATCAAAGTTGTATGAAGACACAGTTCTGTTCTATTGGATGACATTGTTCTGATTTCCATGGAGACTATCTAGTTGGATAGTGATGATGGTGCTCGTGACTTGATCATGAGATAGCATGTGCGGCTATGATGATGCTAACGATTGACTAGTTTTTTTGTGCTCAAAATAATTTTCTTTAATACCTACCTAGCTAGGAGGGAGTGTTGATAATTATGGTAGTTGCAAGAGGTATTAACCTCTACGTGTAACCTTTGACGAGACTAGAATATTCTGGGAAGCAAGAGAAACCCTAAAATGTTGGATAATAACCCTAGAAGACAAGTCAACTCAAGAGAATAATTAATATTGAGTTATTGTTGTCAACCTCCCCTCTCTCTTCTCTCCTTTTGGGGTTGAATCGACCTCCTAGTCTAGGATCGCTCAATATTTGAGTCGAAGCAACTCCTTAGATTCCTCCTTGGAACCCTAAAACTCTACCACATGTATTTTCTTTTCTTCTTACGTTGTTTCTGTGGCACCCGTGGACCCTCTCCTTAGCACTCTCAAACTTTAACGCTGACAGTGCTAGCTCCCTATGCTAGACTCCCTTGTTTTGACCACAGAATATGAACATGGGATAGCTCCCTCCACGACCCCGCGCTTCGAAACTATCGCGAGTTTCTTTCTCCTTTTCCCCGAATTCCGAATCGACGAACTCTTCGGGACCAGATCTACAGTCCTTGTTCCTCTTGTGATAAACGGATGTGATCAATTTGCGAGTTCAGACTTCATGAGTCCCTGTCTCAAGTATTCTCTCCTTGACTCATCCCAAAATGTGTGGATCTCTACCACATTCCCTCTGGATCCAATGGTCCAGAATTACTTCATGCCTCTTGACTTAGCGAAGATCTTTGTTCACTCCTGGTGAACCCTCCGAAGTTCCTACTACCGAACCTCTCGATCTCCTGCCATCTATCTCCTCCGACGATGGATGATGTTTTGGCCTTCGAGACTTCAATGAGTCCTCAACTCCTTTGAAAACTTAGTGCAAATTCTTTCTTTCGAGACTTAGGTTGTTCTCGAAATATTTTTGCACTCCTTGCAAAATTGTACGCAGACTCTTCTGCGACTTTTCTCAACTTGAAATCCTTCAAAGTTCACAGCTCCTTTGTGAACTTTCTTGTTCCCTCTTGGAAACTTCTCGCTCTTCCTCCTGATCTTGTAAGATGGACTTACAGTCTCTTTTTGCACTCCTTGCACTCGACTAATCTTCTCGACGGCTTCTCCCTTAGCCTTATGGAAAGGTTTAAGGCATCTCCTTTCCTTTGTTGATGCATTCTTGTAAAGCCTTCCTTCCTCAGAATGTTCAATAATTATGAGATTCTTCTAAGGGTTGCAACACTTCCAACTATGTTGTCTTCATGCACACTTGCACCAGCTCAATGCCCTCCTGGAAGAGTGTTTCAGAGTGTACAATAACTCTTCACTATGCTTCCTCCCTTGTAGTCTTTCTCTCCAAGGTACTTAACCACCTTGAAATTTCTCCCTGAGTCTATGAATTAACCTGGTATTCCCTCTTGGAAATCTCTCTTCTGACTCCGCTGAGTTTAGACATGCACTCCTTGTGTCAGCTTACAGAGTTTCCAACCTCTGTCGCACACTCCTTGCACTTAATCTAGAGAACCAGACTTAACTCAACACACTCGCGGATAGAAAATTGTATCTCTATCCTTGCAGATGATTTCTAACATTCATCTACAATTCACGAACATGTAAATGACATTAATAACACAGCATCCAGTACACAGAAATTTAGAACAGGAAAAATTGTCATTTTCTATTAATGGTGGAATGTCAAATTACAATAGTGGAGTTTGAGCTACGACTGAGCCTCGGCTCTCTGTATTTCTTCTCCTGTCTAACTCTATCTTAGCTAACCTCTACTGTCTAACCTACACCTTGCAAAAATATAGCAATTTATACAAAATGGGCTCAACGAGCTTCCCTCGCAAGCTAAACTAGTGGTGTCAAATCACCATTCAAAATGCCTATCGAAAGGGCAAATTAAAATGATGGAAATGTGCTCCAAATCAAATGCAGATCCCCTCTATCGTCAAACACTTAATGGCGACCTTATCTCTAGCTTTTCCTCATTAATGCCTAGATCACATCTTGGATTCTCGAGGAAAAATGAGAGGACAGTGCCTCTCCTTCCTTGAATGTGCACCATACATGTAATTTGACTGGCGCATGTTGAGGTGGAACTATGCTCCTGCATTAGTTATTATCCTCTAGGAAGAGAAGTTGGCCGAGATAGGTGAGTTGGAGTTGTATAAATAGAGGGTGTTATAGCTCATTTTCTCTCACTCACTCACAACTACATAAGGACAAGTGGTTCACATGACTGGTGGAGAACTGCAACTGTTGTAGTAGTGACTTAGTCTTGGGTTATGGTTTGGATTTTCTGTTTGATTTTTGGTTGTTGCTTGGTACTCTAGCCTTGGAGAGAGGTATGCTACCTTGGTTGACTATTGGTCTGCTTCCAGAATTATTCTATCTGTCAAGGTTAAAGGTGCTCGGGTGTGGCATTTGTGCCTATGGTTGAGTGAAAATATTTCTATATTGTCCATGGTGAAAACAATAACATCTCTTTAATTCTAACAGATCTAACAACCACCCCTCATCACAATGTATTTTCTTCCTCCTCCACGACCTCTTGTTCTGCGTCTTCTCCCTATGTTCATTATGACGTATTCATTAACCTTTGTGATTACAGTTACTATAATTCGATATCTCAACACCTTCACTATTGAACTTTGCAATCACCTTGAATCACGTCAATTGTTGGTTTTTTTGGACAAGCCATACTTGCGGTACTTTCTGTTTGACGACGAGATTTTTTCTAAAATAGAAGAAAACATTTTTGTTTCCTCTTTCCACGTCACCATTTCCCCCCCAAATTGTGTGCAATCAAAATGGTGCCTGGATGATCTCGTTCTCATGATTAAGTCAAGTGCAAAGTTGAGGACTACCATTATTCTTATTTTTTATTATGCCTTGCCTAGTGAGTGCATGTTGACCAACGAAGAAGCCCTGTGAAACTATGGAAAGAAAAGGCTATATACTCTGCATACCATTAAGGAGTGGAGATACACTCTATATCATGTTACAAGAATAAATGGTTTCATCCTGGAGGAGGGTCATAGGTGAGCATCTCCCACTATATGAAACTCACTATCTAAATCCATTTTGGTTTTCAATTTGTTTGAATCATATGTAAATGATAAAATAAGTACTGAGGTATTTATCATTTTTTTTTTACACTATGAATGAATGAATATGAAGGGACGAAGAGGATCTCTTGGATAATGTCGTAAAAATCGTATTTCAAGCCTTAACTTATGGTTCCTGTTATGATGTATTCATCAATCATCGTGGGACTAATGTCATAGAGACCTTCGCCAACAATATCTACAATTGTCTTCGCTCTTGTGGATTTACAATTTTTCTCGATAAGAAATAATTAATGTTGGGACTCTGGATTTCCTCTCAAATAGAGGTCACCATTCAATACATCCATGTCTATGTTGCTATTTTTTCTTTGAACTATGCGCAATCTAGTTAGTGCCTCAATGAACTCAAGCTCATGGTGAGGTCAGGGAATATGAATCTTCCCCTTTTCTATAAGGTCAGGTGTTCTAATTTGCAATGCCCTAAATATGGAGTGTATGTTGAAGCCCTACTTGACCAAAAAAAAGAACATTGATAGGACTTAGAGATTCTTCAGGGTTGGAGAGACTCTCTTTTCAAGGTCACATAACTACCTAGTCATGAATTGGATGGGTAAGGATCTTCCCATATTTCTCCCAAGCCATATTAGTGTTAGTTTTCAATTTTTTGGTGCATGACAGCTCAGGTGTTTCTCATTAGTTACTTTACTCTTTTAATGAATATTCGGGAATGAGAAGGAGATCTTGGATAAAATTGTGCAAAGCATGAAGGAAGATCTTGCAAAATGATCCAAAGTCATGAGAAGCTCGGAAGTGCAAAGCGTGCTAGAAAGTGTTCTTAAGAAAAGATGTTCTGGAAGTTTTTAAATGAAAATTGAAACACTTAAGTGAAGAGCAATTATGCTTAGGAGAGGAACAATTAAAAAAGAAATTAACATTTTTTATGTTAATGTTGATCATGCTGGAATGCATCTTATCATATGCATTGTTGTATATGAGAAGATACATCCCAGCATGATCAACATTAACATAAAAATGTTAATTTCTTTTTTAATTTCCTTTTTAACTTCTCTTTTCCTAAGCGTAATTTATCTTCACTTAAGTGCTTCAATTTTCATTTCAGAACTTTCAAAATGTCTTCCTTAAGAACACTTTCCAACACGCTTTGCACTTCGGAGCTTTGCACAACTTCAGATCATTTTTCAAGATCTTCGTTCACACTTCACACAATTTTATCCAAGATCCCCTCCTCATTCCTGGATATTCATTGAAAGAGTAAAATAAATAATAAAAAACACGTGAGATATCATGCACCAACAAATTGAAAAATAACACCAATATGGCTTGGGAGGAATAGGGGAATATTCTCACCCATCCAACTCGTGACCATGTAGTTCTACGACCTTGGAAAGAGCGTCTCTCTAACCCTAAAGAGTCTCCAAGTGTCGTCGATGTTTGTTTTTATGGTTGAGTAGGGATTCAACGTACACTCCATATTTAGGGAATTGTGAATTAGAACACCTAACCTTATAGAAAAGGGGAAGAATGGTATTCCCCAACCTCACCATTAGCTTGAGCTAGTTGAGGCACCAACTAGATTGCACATAGTTCAGAGAAAAAATAGAAACATAGAGATGGGTGTATTGAATGACGACCTCTATTTGAGAGGTAATCCAGAGTCTCGAAATTAATTCCTCCTGGTCAAGAAAAACTCTAAATTCACAAGAACGAAGGATATTGTAGATATCTTTGGCGAAGGTCTCTTTAACAAAAGGCACACAATGATTGATGAATACTTCATCATGGGACTATAAGGGAAGGCCTAGAACACATTTTTTATGACATCATTCAAGAGTTCCTTTTCGTTGTTGCATATCCATTCATTCATAAAGTACAATAAACAACGAGAAAAACCTAAGTACTTATTTTATCATGTACATATGATTCAAACAAATTGAAAACTAAAATGGATTAGGATAATGGGATTCATATAGTGGGATATGCTCACCCCTTATCCTCTTCCAAGACAAAACTGCTTATCCCTATAACATGAGATATAGTGTCTCTCCACTCCTTAATGGTATGTGGAGTATATAGGATTTTCTTTTCATGGTTTCACGGGGCTTCTTTGTCAGTCGACCTAAGCTCAAAAGGTTGGGCATAGTAAAAAACATAAATAATGGTAGTCCTTGACTTTGCACTCTACTTAATCATGAGAATGAACTCATCCAGACACTAGTTTGATTACACATAATTTGGGGGGAAATGGCAATGTGGACAGAGGTGGCTAAAATATTTTCTTCTAATTTAGACCAAATTTGGTCGTCAAACAACAAGTCTAGCAAGTCTGGCTTGTCTAGACAAACTTGCAATTGATGAGAATCAAGGAGACTGCAAAGTTTGGTAACGAAGGTGTTGACATCTCAGCTACAGTAATTGTAATCACAAAGGTTAATGAATACGTCATAACGGACATAAGGAGCAGACGCAAAACAAGAGGTTGTGGAGGAGGAATAAATTCCATCATGATGAGGGGCGATTGTTAGATCTTGTGTCATTTGAGTTCAATGGATAAAAAAACACAATGTTAAGATGGTGCACAACGTTAAGTTAGATAGGTGGAAGGATGTAGTAAGGTATAACAGAAAATAAATCAAATACTTGTCTTCCAAAGAAGAACTGCATATTAATAATGGATCCAGGAATTCTTTTCAACGGAACCAACCAATGCACCCTTCACATATTGCATTTTTTTCTTTAACACGCCCTCACAACTGATACGTGTCTGGTAATGGATCTCGTATTTCTTGTTTCAACGCAACCATCGCATGCACAAATTGCATTTTTTCTTTAACATGCCTCTACAACTTAAATTTAGATGTAAAGTTGATATAAATATAAATAATAATAATTTAAATTTTGAAGTTACAAGAAGTTTAATATCAAATTGAAATATAAGATCCCTAGAGGAGAATCGTGATTTATTTCATTTTTTGAACTACATTTTTTCACTAGCATTGTTGGTTTGAAAGGAATTTGATTTAAATGATTATCTTAGATTGACTTTAGTGACTAAAGAAATTCATTAAAGCATAATATAAGAATATTACTATGTTATCATTCAAAAAAATATTGAACTTTAAAATATCCAAAGAATTTGGATACAGGTAACTTGAAAAACTCTAAAAATATTGGAAGAAAACACCTCTTTTTATGTAATTAAAAAGGGAACTATTTTGAGTTAAATATTGTACATTGATGTGCATTATCAAAAAGTGACTATGTAGTGCGATGAGCTATGCTCTATTACAATTTTTGAAACAATAAACAATTTTACCCATTAAATGAACTAACAAGAAACAAATCCTCTAAAGATGGAGTGGGTCTTGACTATACATAAATCTTGACTAACATTAACAAAGTTTTCCATTGACATGGTATAATCATCCAACCCTTTAAGAATGAAAATTTTAAAAAATAATTGTATTTTGATTGACAAGTGTACATTAAGCAAACCCATCATTAAAAAAAATACAAAAATAAAATATTGTCCTTTCAAATCTTTACAATATTAAAAATTTAAAGAATGGTTACATAAAAAGTTATAAAATTTTAGCCACGTTGATGGCCAAAAATGACCATGTTCAACATCATAGGGATATCATCTGGTCAGGGTCCCAATTAGACCCTTATCCACTGAAATAGCGATTCTGACTAGTTTTATGGGTCTCTAGTTACCCTTGTCTTAAAACTAGCCTAAGATCAACCTAAGTTAAGTTAATCTATATGTACAAAGATATATACATAGGACCTTTTATTTGTTGATGTATATTATCACTTGCTTTGATCAACAAACAGAAGAGAAGGAACAACCTTGTTTGACTATTGGTCTACTTCTTGAATTATTCTATCTGTCAAGGTTAAAGGTTCTCGGGGTGGCCTTTATGCCTATGGTTGGGTGACAATATTGCTATATTGTCTATGGTGAAAACGAGCACATCTATTTAATTCTAACAGGTTATGGGCCCACACCTCCTTCAGTCAGTCTAACCACTGGAAGGATGATAAGCCATACATTATAAAGTTTGTTGAAGAACTTCCACTAGGGTTTCTACCAGGTTCAGTTACTAAAGCACTGTCACTAGGTTTTCTAGCAGGTGCAGTTACTAAAGCACTGTCACTAGGGTTTCTAGCGAGTGTAGCTGCAAAACCCTACACCTTTCTCCCAACACTTTATGATGGAACTTTTTTACCAAGGAAATGATATTCTAGTGTGTTTCACTAAGTTATACAATCAAATCCCTGAACTCATTTGACCCCAAAAATAAGCCGCTTTCATGCATTACTACAATGCATTACCTTCCCCATATCATCATAGGCTTGAGGAAAAATACATTGATAACCTCGGTTCTACTCTTCATACTTGTTTATAGTATGAAGAACAACTTGAAAGAATAGGTCTTCCTCAGAGAGAATCGGTTAAACAGACTGACATGTCCGCTCTCTTACAGCTAGTACAAGATATGAATAATCGTCTGATAGCGTATGAGCGAAATGGAAATGTCTCCCCTCTTACCCCTGGAGCTTCATCCTCTTCTGCACCCCCCTTTAGAAATCCAATTGAAAATAATTTTTAGCCTAAAGCTATCATGCCTCGAAGTTGGTGTAACTTTTGTGAGGAACACCATGAGGAAGCCACATGTGAGGTAAGGAAGAGCGCCATAGATAAGATCTTTGGTAAAAGACCAGAAACTACCATCGTTTTCCTAGATTTTGTAGATCCATAAGATGTCATGATCATCAATACTACGAACAAATCCTACGTTCCCAAAGGAAAATATGATCCTCCCCACAGTTCTTCTAGCCCGAGCTCATCCTCACCAGCTGCTACTATTCAGTTTCCTAAGGTTCCTGATAGTCAAGGAACAACTTCCCCTCTCCCCTCTTCCAAATACAATATCCTAAATCAGTTGGCCAACATCAAAGCAGATGCAACCATTCTGGACATGGTTGTCATCCCTGAACAACAGAGGCATCTAAAATAATTCATGGAAGGAAAAGCTTTTGTTGTACCCAACCTTTCTGAAGAGGTAAATGAGCAGGATTCATCTGTAAATAAAGTAGGTGTACATAAATTTAGATACCCTATAAAAAATCCCCCTTTTTATATTTCCGTAAAGATTATGGATAAGATCATCCATTGTTGCCTCATTGATGGTGGTTCGGGCCCAAGTGTGATTTCAAATATTATTATGGAAGAGCTAGGTTTGTCTTGTACAAATGAAAACGCTAAAAGCATGCTCTCCTATAACAAACGACCATAGGTGAGATTAAAGATGTGACATTAGTTGTGTGCGCACACCCTGAAATAAGGAAAACCCTTATCATTCAGGTAATTGATATGCCAGTAAGAAATTACTCAATCATCTTGGGAAGAGATTGGAAAGCTTTGATGAATGGATACCTCTCACTCAACAGGACACACTTATCCGTTCCTCAGAATGGTAAAAACATTATAGTCCTTAGAGAGGGAAGGATTTCACCTTACATAGAAAGTGACCCACAACCTAATGTGAACTATATCAAAGAGGACCTAGGGGTGTATTCCATATTTGTTGAGGAGGATAAAATTCCCTTGGAACAAATCAATTTAGATGATGGTATGTGCCACATGCACTTTGATGGTTCATGCTCTAGTGAAGGTAACGAAGCTGGCATATTCTTGTACTCTCCTATGGGAAAAAATCATAACTTTTCTTACATGTTGGAGTTTGCTTGCACAAATAATGTCACTGAATTTGAATCTTTATTATTAGGCATTGAAAACGCCTATAATCTTGGTTGTGGTCACCTTTCAGTTTTTGGATATTCTGAGCTTGTTGTGAACCTTGTACATAAGATATACTCTCCTAGAAACAAGTTGATGAAAATATACACCCAAACTGTTTGGGCGCTTATCTCGAACCTATTATCTTTCAACATCACTCATGTTAAGAGGGAATTAAACTCAATGTCTAATCGGTTAGCGGTTTTTACAGCCTCTCCTAATCGACAACTTCTGCCACACAAACCTGATTTCACTTTTCAATCTCTATATCGTCCACATATCCCTGACAATATAGAATCCTGGCAGGTCTTCCCTAGTGATGATAGAATCTGTGTTTTCATTCAAAATGAACCTTATAAGCCCAAGGAAATTATATCCATAGAAGATAACAAGATTCCTAAGGGCTTGACTCCTCTAGAGAATTCGTTTTCATCGAGTGATGTAGGAAATAAAGAGAAACATAAAGAAGAGGAGTAGAAAAGGAAAGTGAGTGAAACCATCTCCTTGAACATTGGGACACCCAAGTCTCCAAAGAATGTTAAAATAGGTGCCCAATGTTCTGATGAAGAGAAAATGAAGTTTGCCAAGCTACTTGGTGAATTTCAGGTTGTTTTTTCTTGGTCTTATGAGGATCTTCGTGGTTTTGATCCTGATAGTATACGGCATGCAATTCCCATCAAGGAAGGCATGTTAGGAAAAAACAAATACCTACCAACCCTCCACTGGAAGCAACTATTCGAAAGGGATTGGAAAAAATCTTGAAGGCTGGTATCATCTTTCCAGTCAAGTATTCTTAATGGGTTTCAAATTTGGTTCATGTTCGGAAAGCCACTGAGCATATCATATTTTGCGTTGATTTCCATGCTATTAAGTGGGCTATTATGAAGGGTTATTTTCCTCTCCCTAACATAGAAACAATTTTGCAGCAACTTGCAGGGTCACAGATGATGCCCTTACTTGACATTTTTTTCGGTTACGATCAAATTAGGTAAAAGGGACAGATAAATTCAAAACCACCTTTATTACTCATTGTGGTACTTTAACGTATGAACGTATGCCTTCTGTCTCATCCAATGCAAGTACCACTTTTAAAAAACCTATGCAAATAACTCTTGATGATTTGATCGGTAAGGTTATTCATGATTATATTGGTGATCTAATTGTGTACTTTAAAGGGCTATCAATTGTCTCGAAGTTTCAAGAATTATGGCTGGGTACTTTCAAGATCGTTTTTGTCCTAGGTACTAACTCTTACATTCTAAAGGATTTACAGGAGTGATTGTTTTCCTACAGCACTAAAGGTTCTCATTTAAAACACTATGTGGAACCAACTTGAAAGGTTTTAATGTTGTTTGAATTTTCTATATATTAGTAGTCTAGTTTTGCTTTCATTTTTCCACTATTTTTCATTTATTCTTTTACGGTAGTTTGATTTCTCCCTTCCTTTAAAATAGCTTTCATGCTGATTTTGCAAATTCTGTCCTTTGATTTCTGTTGTTTTAAATTTTGTAGTCCTATTTATGTCATGATTTTTATTGTTTTTCATCTTTTAACTGATTTTTGGTCAAGAATAAGATGTTGGATCAGTTCTGCCATAGTGACACTCCTGCAAGGTGTTGTTAGTCAATAAGAATCAAGCTTACGCATCTGCTATGATGTTTCCCCCTGAAAGTAAATTGAATTTGTTATCTGCTTTCACTGCTTTCTTATAAAAGAATTGGTTACCTCCCGCTTCTGCTTTCCATTTCTTCATCTATTTGAGAGTTAAAAGAGCAAGTCCATAAATTTTTCTCCTTGAAGTAAGAGCAAATTATGGTTAAACAATTATGCATACACGGATAAACCCCCTCATACTTAACATTTTTCATGAGTTGTTCCCAAATTCCCAGTCATTTTTCCATTAAATCTGCTCACTTCCCCCTGTTGCATAATCATTATGGTTATATCTTATTGATCCGTTGTTCTTGGTCTGCGAAACCATGTGTACAGAGTTCTTAATCTGTTGGAAACATAGTTCCTTATGGAGTCTCCAGTTTGTTGACAATTAAAATCGCAACGAGGATTTCGCCCGCAAAGTATTGTTAAGCCTATTATTTAAACTATGCCAATAATATATAATAGTAGTAGGTGGGACCCCCTTGTAGATTGGAGGATCATAGATAGTCTTATTACACATTTTATGTTGTTGTTTCGGTGATGCTTACAGAGTTCTACATGCTTGATGATGAAATCTTGGTTTTATTACGACAAATGGCAGATGGATAATGAACTTTATGTGATGATTTCGTTATTCTAAGCTCTAAATTCTATGTATGAAGTGGCATATAGTTAATGTTGTTACATTTGATAGTGTTGTTATGATTTATTATCTGTTACACCTGCACAAAACACATGTTAGTAACAACAAGAAACAAGAGCAATGGAAAGAGACTTGGAATAAATCCAAGAAAAGGAAACTATGTTATTCTATGTTATACTATGTGCAATTGAAATTTAAAGAAATTGATGTTAGTCCTAACTAGAAATGTTAGTGGCTATACGATTTTATTGAGTTATATGGGGCGCATATGATATATGTTATAGTATGGTTTTGGCAATCGTTAATATGGATCGGGTGGCGCAATTGGCAAGCAATGTGTACAAGTTTCAATGCATGGATTAATGGTTGACTGGTTGTCGTGTACTACATAATTGAATAAGATAGAGGATGGAAGCAGCATGCAGTAAATTCACGTCACTCCATACTTCTCCCACTAGGTCGTCACCCTAGCATGGTTATTGTTCATTTTGGCTTTGTTGTGGTTAAGATCTAAGATTCAGGTGTGGAAGGAACTGATCGACCAAGCTCGCATTTTTAAGGCCATTGGTTACAGGTATGGTTTTTTTCGCCCATCCATGAATTCACTCTGTGTATGAAATGAACATTGGCTCGGTAATGTGTTGGTATGTGTTTTCTTGAGGTTGGAAACTATGTAAATGAACGGTGTTTTCTCTAGAATGACTGTGTATTATTCGTTGCAAATGGAAAAATTGATGGTTGAAGTCACGATTTCATTAGTTGTTCTGTGTCGTGGAAATCGTGGTGGCTCTCTGTTGTCTTTATGGGTTTTGTTGGAGGGTTTCAGTCTATTAGCCTTGTTGATTGTCTCCTCACTGTTATGGTAACCATACCCGATTGTATTTGGTGCTATGGGTTGTTGTGTATGTTTTTGAACCACCTTTTGGTCACTGCATATATTGTTCACCTGGTCGTGGGCTCATTTTGCGTTACTGGTTTCCGCATAGTTGGTTATGAGGTGTTTATTATGCCAATGATCTAGATTATTTTCGGCACAAAATGAGAGCAGAGATATAATAAATAAATGCATAGAGATAACGCAGATATCCAATAATATAATAGATATGTATTAGCGATGCAACCATAAACACAGATATACAGTAATACACGATTTCTATTAATGAAAGAAATGTACAGAGACTGTAAAAATACAAAGTGAAAGACTCGCTAGAATGGTGGTAGCTTATCTCTGAGAAGAGATGTGACGGCTACTCGCATTCGCAAGAAGATGATTACAATAAGGCTCTGAAGGTCTTTTTAAAATAAACAGGAATTCCATAAACCTTAGACATCCAAAAACCTAATCCTAGGAGATGAAGCGCCAAAAGTCATGTGGGCCCCGTTTGGGTAAGTTAGTACATCAACTTCTCAGGGTCGTAACTTTTGCATACGATCTTCGTTTTAGGCGTATGATAGCCCGTTGGAAAGGTATCGTCAAGGAGATTCATTTTTGGGTCTCAATCATGCCTTTGACCATCATTGAGAAGCTTGATCTCGAAAAAACTTCATTTTGTCCCTCAAAATAGCCCCGGAAGTTAAAACTGTTAAAAATAGTAAATTGTCAAAATTGCCAGAAAATTGTTTTGAGCCAGTTGGAAAAGGTGGGTGGCCACCAATATCCACCTAGATCAATCCTCCTTCCTTACGAAGCAATGGTATCCATTGCGTTGAGTGCCCAGGGGAGAGGGAAAAGCATTTGTTGAATCTGCATTTTGGTGAGCTGTTTGCCTTGCTAGAGAAGTTGCGTTGCTTAGCTTGTTAAAGGTTGTCACGAACATGTGGCTGGAAGGGTTGGACCTTTTTAACCAGTCTGGCTACATGAGATTCCTGTTTGTAGAAGGAATCTTTACACTTTGCTGCAATCTTGTCGACCTGCTTCTGTTGGATAGAAGGTGCTTGGGTTGAAGATGTAGTGGTTGCAGTATCCTTTTGTTCACCTTTTGAATAGATTGTGAAGAAGCTAAATTGTGTAGTATGAGATACTACCTTTCGACACTGTTTAAGTGGAACATTAGTCGGAACTACCTCTGGTATTTTGTAGAGATGACCCCCCAAAGTAACAATGACACTACGGGGTCGAGACTCATAAATAGCATGGCACTTCCACATATATGGTTGGCCCAATAGAACATCACAGACATCCAGTGGGGAAACATCACATAATACATGATCCTTGAAGGGTTGGATGGCGTATGGTAATCAACACTGTTGGCTGACATGAAGATCTCGTCCTTGGCGAAGCCACCTGATGTTGTATGTCTGCGGGTGTGGTGTTGTCGACAATCCCAACTGTTTGACGACCTCTGCTGAGATGAGGTTCTTTTGGCTTCCACTATCAACAGTAAAATGCAGCGAGGTCCCCTTCACCCACATCTGTGAATGAAAAAGGCGCTCCCCCTCTTCAGGATCTGTTGGTTCTTCTGGTTGAATTGTTATAGTCGTGACAATGGCAGTGGGGTCTACATCGATGATCTATCTTTTACCAGTATTTTCAGAATCAGATTATGAATCAGGGTTCGGCTCCATGTCTTTGATCTCGACCACCAATGATTGTTTTGAGTGACATTCATCGGTGTTGTGCCAAGGGATTTTGTGGAAATCGCAACATTTTCCGGTGTCCTTCTTTATCTTCCTGTGACCCTTCCTTTCCTGTGGCTTGGACTGGTTTTCGGGAGACTATTTGTTATGGCCATCTTTGTCATACTTTGGTTGTTGCGGATTTGTAGACCCGAACTCCCGTTTGTTTTGGTGCTTAAATTTCTTCTCGATTTTAACAGAGTATCAATAAGAAACATCGAGTGATGAGATGTCCAGAAAATCCATTTCAGTTTGGATGTATCTATGTAGAGCCTCATGGTATTTCAGAACCAAATGTCATTCGGAGTCTTTTATACCTAGCTTGGCGTGCAAGGTATGGAAGGTATTGGTGAACTCTGGAACTGCTTGGTCCCTCTCTTTCCGCAATGTGGTCCATCTCATGTATTATTCATCATAGTTGCCAACAGGTTAATATTGCTCCTTTACCGCATCCACAAAAAATTACCAAGTGGGCTCGGCCCCATATATTCCAGACTCCTCTGTGGAACTTTGCTTCTAGTAAGTTTCCCACCAATCTTTGACATGGGGGAGAGCCTTAAGGAGTGCGAAGATGATATTTTCTCTGTCGGAAAAATTGTGAACAAAGAAATATCCTTCTAACAGATTTAACCATTTATCTAGGGCATCCGCATCTATCTAACCTTCAAATATAGGAATATCAAAATTGACCTGTACCTTAAAAGGCGAGGTGCCTCCAAAGTGTTCGATTGATGAAGATGTGCCTGATGCTATCGGGAGGCGTTGAAGGATGTGGGAAAAATTCTCCATCATTTCTTCCCTCTGTCGCATGAGAGCTTGCTCAAGAAACAGACTTATAGGATCGTCTGCTCCATTGTTTTTCTTTTCTTCCACCATGGAGGGTTTCTTGGGCATGCGAGAGTGTTATCTTCAAGAGATACAATCTCGAGACCCAACTTGCTATACTCGGTCCTCGTCGGGGACATGAACTGAAAAACGATCAAGATCAGCCTGCTCTGATGCCACTAATCCAGATTATTTTTGGCACGAAATGAGAGCAAATATATAATAAAGAAATGCACAGAGATATCGCAGATATCCAATAATATAACATAAATGTATCAGAGATGCAACCATAAACACAGATATACATTAATACATGATTTCTATTAATGAAAAAAATGTACAGAGACTGTAAAAATACAAAGTGAAACACTCGCTAGAATGGTGGTAGCTTATCTCTGAGAAGAGATGTGACGACTACTCGCATTCGCAAGAAGATGATTACAATGAGGCTCTGAAGGCCTTTTTACAATAAACAGAAATTCCAAAAACCATATACATCCAAAAACCTAACCCTAGGAGATGAAGCACCAAAAGTCATGTGGGCCTCGTTTGGGTAAGTTAGTACACCAACTTCCCGGGGTCATAATTTTTGCATACGATCTATGTTTTAGGCGTATGATAGTTCGTTGGAAAGGTATCGTCGAGGAGATTCATTTTGGGATCTCAATCATGCCTTCGACTATCATTGAGAAGCTCAATCTCTAAAAACCTTCATTTTGGCCCTCAAAATAGCCCTGGAAGTTAAAACTGCTAAAAATAGTAAATTGCCAAAATTGTCAGAAAATTGTTTTGAGCCAGTTGGAAAAGGTGGGTGGCCACCAATATCCACCTGGATCAGCCAAGAAGCATGCTTTAGGGTTAATGGTAGTACCTGGGCTCTGCATTTCTTTCATCATTATTCAGCTATTGGGGAAAAACACAAGGTTTATGCCTATGCGTGTTCTTGGTGTTGGTTACTGGCCAGTAAGAAACCTCTACTCCTCTACATCATGGTCTACCCTACCTGGTGTCAAAATTTCACACTATATTACAATCAAAGGGTTATAAGGTTTGTGGTTCCACCATGCTTGTCTCGAAGGCTCTCACCTATTATCAATATGGTGGACCTATAGTCTCCCTATGTTTGGTTCCACCGAGCGAACCCTTGATTATTGTATTCATTAGTTACAGAGGCTGATATTAATTAATTAAACCAGTCACACCCTGTTGGGTATCTTTTTGACTGTCATGAGTTGGTTGAGTAGCATTGACAGTGGCTTTGATTATTGGCTCGTCTCTATTTGATCAGGTTGATTGGAGAGTTGTAATTGGAAATGATAATTGGTATATAGTCGTTGCATTCTTTCATTATGATAGTTGAATCAATAACTCGACATCGTTTAATTGGTTGATTGAGAGTGAGTATAAATGTACAGTCACAGAGATGCCTCTTTTCGTTATGCTTTGGTCTGTGTGTTTACTACAACGTGGTATAATTTCAAGTGGTGGTTGTTTTTATCATGTGTTTAATTTGCCCGATCGGGATTATTGCAATTTGATGTATTAATAACTCTGGCCTAGTTGTGTACCGTGTATGATGTATATACATCGTGCATCGTTTTGTTTTATTGCACCATCAGAGATGAGCACGGGGTTTTGGTAGTATGGTTTCATTGCAAATTTAATTGTTAAATTTGTCAAAGGAATAGGATCGGGCATGTTTAAAAAGAGTCTGTCCAACTCTGGAAAGACCTGTGTCTATGTTTTATTTGAGAAACTAAATTATGGGAAGTGATTGGTGTTTTTTATGTTGAACAAAGTTGAAGCAATATGACTGTGTGTTCCTTTGGATGTTGTTTTAAATATAAAGGGAAGAAAATGAAAAGAAACATAATTCATGTAGACAATATGGGTGAAAGTCATAACGATTCTGAGTATAATTATATTTTATGCTAATTGAAAGTTTTTAAGTAAATTGAATGTGGGACAACGAACAAGTTTTAACACACAGTAATTGTTTAATTGATGTTGGAATAGTTGTATTGAATACATAATTGTTTTTATGGATTACTTAATTGGTTTTTCGAACAGTATTTGCTCTTTTCCCCTACCATTATTTCACTTTTCACTCATTACAATTCCCCTCGCCTTCCCATATTCACTATCCACTCCATGTTCCTAAAATTTAATTATAGTTAAGATAAGTTATATATTATGACAGTTAAAGGATCGCAGGGATGAATTACAGTGATATATTCTTTTAGTTTACGTTACAGTTGATTGTTTGTTATCTGTGAGCAGTAATCATGATATTTTCCCCCTCATTGTAACATTTTTCACTCAATACAACCCCTCTCATACCCCAGAACCTTTGTTCACCCCCTGCTCATTGATAACTATTAAACGATTTGTATGGATTGGAATGCATGAGTCTGATATGTTGTTGAGTCAAATTTTATTTCATATTTAAAAGAGTTGTCGTGTATGGTTGTTAAATAAACTATTTGCTAATCAATTATGCATACATGAATGAGATTTTTCAGCATAGGTAGTCATGGTCGGGGTAACCGAGGTAGAGGAAATTGGAACAAGGGCCCTAGAAGGCCAAGATTCTCTATACACTTTGATGCAGACTCGCAAGAGTTGGGCCAGCTATTTCAAGCTGGATTTTTTAACTGGATTGGGCAAGGAGTGGTCCAACCTAGACCTAAAAGGCCTCCCTTCCAATCCCCATAGGTCCCTGGTATCCCAGTTCCTCCTAATGTCTCGCTGCAGCCTGAAGTCCCCGAAAATGACGAATGGCAAGAGATTGTCCACCCGACAGTCTCCCAACATTGTGGTTGGCCTAACTTGTCTTTACTTGCTCCTCCACCTATCAATCAAATTTTCCAAGCTGCCCCTGTCCACTCACTAGTTCAGTCTTCCCATGCAAGAAAAAGGTTGAAAACTGAGGCCCGTTGTGCTCCTGACAAAGGAAAAGCCACTGCTACCCCTTCCTCACCCTCAAACGACTCTAATAAATCGGTGTCCTCCCGCATGCATTTGAGAGATGATTGCTCTCATGTGATCAATGTGATTAGGCCTAAAGGCTCCACACAGCTTAAGGAAAATTCAGAGAAGTCAAAAAGTGACAGCAACAACAAGGGAAAAATTGTCTCCAAGAATAGCAAATATGGATTTTAAGTTTTTTATTTATTAATTGTTGAGAATAGCTGACTTCTGAAAATTTTTACAACACACTATTTTTTGGACATATGGGTAGTATATTTTTGCAAATAATTTCAATTATTATTGATATAAATTGTCAAATATGAAGTGATGATGGGAGTCACAAGGAGGGATGTTTTGTTTGATTAACTAGTTGTGTTATGATTGTTAAAGAACTAAAGGGAGTAACAAGGGGTCCCACCTACTAGTTATTATTTATTTAAAACCCTTATTATGATTTTATTACTTTTCCCCCTTAACTAAAAAGTTGGTTGAGTTTTAGTTAACTTAACTAAAGAAGTAGTTCAACTACTTCAACCAATTCTAATTTGCTTAAAAGAAAAAGGAAAAGGAGGAAAAAGGGGAGAATAGAAGGAGAAGCATACTAAGGGTCATATTGTAGACATCAAGATTCAGGGTTGAATTACATCATTCAGACACTTGTTTTTCACAGAGTCAAGTGGGCAGCAATATTTGGCAAGTTGATCCGGGGACATATAAGTTTGACTTTGGTCCAAAACTTCCTCAGGAAATTTTGTAAAGATTCTTTTGATGAATTGGAATGAAATAAACGATTTCTTTATGTCTCATTTGTCTTGATTATTGACTTGGTGTTTTTACTTCTATCTTTATATTTATTTCAATATTTGTTATATTCGAAAAATTACATAAATAATAAATTTTTCAGCAGCCTAAGGACTTGTAATCAATACTTGGGAATTAGGATACAAATTTTTATGACTATAAACATAGGGTGATATTCTTGTATATTTTTCTTTAGCCAAGAAGGATCTGAAAATGCTTGAGTAAAATCATTTCATATATTTTCCCCAGCAAACCTTCTAACTCTTCTTGTTAACTTGTGATATTCCGGATAACCATCAACAAGAAAGATACATTGGATTTACCCTCTCGCTGCTAGCTTGCAAGAAAACAACCCTTAGGCTGACATAAGGGCTCAGCCATGCCACGCTGTATTTTTCTCCTTCAAAAGGAGACTTGCAGAATGTTATGAATTTACTCTAAATGCAAATCTACTCTAAGATGCAAGTAACAAAGGAAAACCTATCTCAACCAGAAGAAAGATAGCCTATTTCCTAATTAAGAGGAAGAGTATCTAAAAGGGGAAAAGATTAATATTGAATTTAATATTAGGATGCGTTTGCAAATTGTAGAATTAGTTCATACGTTTACATATCCTTATAACAGTGCATGAAAATGAAACTTGTTATTAGCTTCTAAATATGTTCTTAATAGTCCTCTTGAATCCCATAGAAAAAAAATCCCTCTACTACAACAGTGTAACCAAGTTGTCCCATCCATGCAGAATTACTCCCCAAGTTACAAATTGTCCCATCCATGCAGAATTACTCCCCAAATTACAGATATCTGGAACCTCCTTAAAATGTTTTCTTCTTCTCTTTTATAAGGCCCGAGAATTCCAAGTCACTCTAACTATTATCATTAATGTACTTCCACGAAAATAAGAATTTGATGATTTCCAACAACACAAACCATAATTGAAATTTGAAAATATTTACAAAAATAGCATAAAGCTTTTATTTTATGAATTTTCAACAATAACCAACTAATAGTCTTAATGCACTTGCTCAGTAACCAACTAATAGTCTTAATGCACTTCTCTTGAAATTCATGGAGATTCTTCATCCAAGATTCTCGATCCAAATTTCCACTATACACCTGTAAATACAAATGAAAATTAATTGATAATAAATTATATAAAATAGAGTAATATAATTTTTTATTATTTACAAATTTGGGACAACTCCATAATTTTTTGTTTTGTAACTTCTTTTTCCTAAAACAAAATTAAATAAAATAAATAACTAATAAATAAAATGATAATGATTTATTTAATTTTATTCTTTTTCGCAAACATAAAATTAAATTAATTGACAAGAATAAACACATACCTGTAAATTAAAATTCTACTTTTAACCTTGAGCATCAGGCGAGGGAATTTTTGAGTTTGGATTGACAAAAATATTAGCTCCAGGTGAATGGATGGAAACTGAAACTTTTGTTTTGATCAATTTACTTTTCAAGATCTACAATCTATTCTTCATATTCATCAACTTACATTTTATTTCTAAACCTGAGCTAAAGATTTTCCATCTCTAAATTAGGTGCATTTGATTGCAGTATAGGCATAATGCTATAGTATTTTTCCTTCCAAAACATAGCCTCAACATTAAGATTTTCCTCATTTATTAGTTGATTTCTCTGATTGAATTTCACCATTTTGGTGAGAGATTTCAGTAGATAAAATGGCAAAATGAGTTCGAATCTCACAAATTCCATTAATAAATGAATATGATAAAAGAAGAAAGGTTGTAGCGGTCCTTACAAGCCAGATAATTCTGAATAATACAACAAAACTTGCCATTTCTTTTTTAACTAGAAACACAGGCATACCTTTTGAATTGTATTTGGTTTTGAATGAGATGAGGAGCTCAAACCAGGTTTTTTTAAAACTCTTTTAGTCTTTGACCAACGTTCTCCTTCTACTGGCAATTTTGTGGCCCCAGAAATCATATTTTCATGCCTGTTGAAGGATTGTATAATGATTGGTCAAAGCTTCAACCATTTCTGGCCCTGCAAGCTCACATCTTGAGATCAGACCCATATTGAAAACCACTCAAGAATTTTCAGGAAAAAACGTTGTAAAAAATCAGAGAGAGGTAAAATGCAGAGGAACCCCCGATTATTTGAAGAATAAAACCCTTATTACCTTAAGGGAATGAACCCCCAAATGGTAAGAATGATGTGTGTACCTACCCATTCTCTACGTTAAAGGGAGCATTAATTCGTGATTATGGAAAATATGGAGAGTTGTCCTTGCTCGGGACATGGAATAGAGAAGGATAAGGTATTGAAATGCCATTTGGAAAAACCATAACTTGAAATGATAATCCATCAAATCGTATGATTAATCAAGCACCCAGGGACTTACGATTTTGATAATTCACTAGACTTGCCTATGTTCAGAAGTTTTAAAACATTTCCTAAGCATAACATAAGCTTAAAAAATGGTACCCATCACCCTTGTTATATGATAAAGTGTGTAATGGTAATGTTCACTGATTTATGAGCCAAATGTACAACATATGCCAAATGGCAGGCTCGAAAAATGAACCTGTAAGATCACTTATATCATATGCCAGGTCAAAGTTATTTTCATAATTGTCAATACATGCACCTTTCATGACTTGATTTGCAATCAATTTCAAATGAAAATACCATAAATTCGATTTGATAACTCAAACATTCATAAATTGAGTCATAAAAAAAGTTTGATTTCAAATGAAAATAAAACTTATAAATGTCTGTAGGTTGTAATTAATATAAATAATAAAATATTAGGATAAAAATAAACTCAAATTATATATATGGGTAAAGCATAAATTGACAAATGAATCATGTATAAAAAGAAAATATAATCAATACCATTAAGGATATAAAATGAATT
>JZKD02S1654888.1:89109-106039 GCA_000966675.3 Picea glauca
AGCTTCCGCTTCTAGAAGGATCTTCCTCTAGATGTTTCTCTTAATAGACACATTTAGTATAAATAAGGGTCGAGGGTATGAAAACCCTAGCTTGGAGATTATTGTAACAGAGCATCGCTCTATTGGAGGTTGCCCCCTCGAAGAGGCCTGTGAACATTGCTTTCTGAATCTAAGTGCTATTTCTATTGTAGTTCCTATATCATTTATGTGTTATTGTGGAGATTATGCTGGATATTTTACTGTTATTCTGTCATTTCTAGCATTTTATTTCTGTTCTGTATATTTTGTATATCTGGTATCTTGCACCAGTTGAGACAAATTGGCACAGCAGAGGCGTTCATCACAGAGTTTCAGCGGGTAGTCGTGGTAGTGACAGATATATCAAAGCCCAGGTTGATCATGCTATTCACAGAGGGACTAACAGAGCCTTTGAGAGGATGGGTGAAGGCATATAGGCCTCCCACCTTGCAGGATGCCATCCTACGCACTCGAGATTTGGAAGACTCAGTGCCAAAAACTAAACCCTTTTCCAAACCCTTCGTACCCTAGAAGGATCGAGACAAGAAGCCATTCCAGGGAGAATGGAAGGGCAAGGAGAAGTTGGATGATGAGATGAGGTGAGAGCTTATGAGGAAGAAGCTTTGATTCAACTGAAGAGACCCTTGGGTCCCAGGCCATAGGTGCATGGGTAAGGGAGAGATTCATTATATTGAGGTGGCAGCACACTGTGTGGAAAGCAAGGAGGAGCAGGACAATGGATCCACTAGCTCAGAGGAGGAGTCAACACAGGCAGAGGAGCATCCTCCCTATAGACCACTGACACCAGCAGGAGCCCATTGGGGCAGTTTTGATGCAGGGAGGACACCCCATTGTATTCGAGAGCAGGAAGCTCATTCAACCCAAAAGGTTGTACTCTATTTATGACAAGGAAATGTTGGCAATCATGCATCCCTTGACCAAATTCAGACAATATTTAGTGGGCAGCAAATTCATGGTCAAGACAGATCACAAAAGCTTAAAGTATTTCCTTAAGAAGAAGGACCTCAGTGAGCATCAGTAGAAATGGGTGACGAAGGTACAGGCATTCGACTTCGACATAGAGTATGTCAAGGGGAAGAAGAACATTGTGGCCAATGCACTATCGAGGAGACCTGTGGCATGTTCTTTGATGGAGATTTCAGCAGATTGGAAATCTCACTTGTTAGTGGAATATTCCAAGAACAAGTTCGCTTGTGAGGTTATGGATGGGCAGATACAGGATGACAGGTATAGGGTCATTGACGATGTCATATTTTATAAGAACAAAGTATACTTGGTGCCAGATTCGGGGCTCAAGAAGAAGATCCTCACAGCAGTTCATGATTCACCACTAGCAGGCCATCAGGGGTTTTTCAAAACCTACAGACAGATCAGGGAGAGGTTCTCATGGAAGGGTCTCAAACAGGACATTATGAAACACATTAGTGAATGTGTGACTTACCAGTAAAACAAGTCAGAGCATGCTCTTCCAGCAAGGCTACTTCAGCCACTCCCCATCCCAGAGCAGAAATGGGAGAGTATATCGATGGACTTCATCACAGGCCTACCCAAGGTCCAGGGTAAGGATTGTATCTATGTAGTGATTGACATATTGACCAAGTTTTCTCACTTATATGCCATACCGACAGAGTATAGCACAGTTGTTCCTCCCATTCCTGTCACTGCACCCGCCTTGGTTGCAGAGTTCGGGAGGAGGAACAACAAGGAAAAGAGGATCATTTGTGATGCTGTGAGAGATCACATTATTCCCCACTTGACAGGGAAGGCTCATGCATACGAAATGTGGGAATCTCTATGCAAGTTTTACAAGAGCTCTAATGAGAACCAGAAGATGGTTCTTCATGACCGACTGAGGGACATTCATATGCTCGAGGACGAGTCGGTTACTTCATTCCTTGGCATATACACTCAGATCAAAGACGAGCTGGCAGCCGTAAGAGAGGTTGTGAACCCTAACTCTTTGGTGAGGCAAGCAATGAATAGCTTCACCAAAATGTGGGGTCCATTTGTACGGGGCATTGTTGTTAGGGAGGTTATACCTACATGGGAGAGGATGTGGGATGACTTCATCCAGGAGGATACTAGGCTATCAACCGAGGCTTCTGGACAACAGCAGCAGACAGTTCAAGGTGTTGAGGACCTTGCTCTTTGGACAAAGGGAAAGAAGAAGACCGATCGTGGAGGTCGACAGGGTCTCAAGTTTGGGGTCCCACCACAGGGAGGAGAGAGCAGCAACAGCAATGGGCAGATGAGAGACATGAGCACAGTGAGATGCTTTGTTTGTGGAGAGATGGGTCACTATGCAGGACGGTGTCCCAAGAAAAAGAAGAAGAAGCAGGATGTCTTAGGAGTGACAGCAGAGGAGATAGAGTTCACTTATCAGTTTTTCATAGAGTGTGCATTCATGACTACCTTGTCTACTATTACGCCATCCAGCACTAGATGGGGAGACAGAGTTGATGAGGACCGACTGACACACAGCAGTGATTCAGAGGGAGATCAGACTCAATGTCCCTGGAAAGCTTCAGAGTGGGTGACTGGTCCACCCAGTATAGCTATAGTTTCAGAGTAGCCGAATAGACAGAGAGTTGGTGCTACAGCTTCAGTGCATCAGAGGATGAGGAGGAGGAGGAGCAGGGCACCACATAGGCTTGAGCCTCACATAGCTTCTGAGATGGTCAGATCAGGTTCTAGATGCACTTTAGGTGGAAGTAACTCTACGAGAGGCCAAGTTCATGACTCTTGGTGAGAGACCAAGAGAGGGAGACTCTTAGTGAGAGGCCAAGAGTAGGAGGTAATCCTTAGTGGGAGACCAAGGTGGAGATCTTCAGTGTGATGTCGAGATCTAGATGATCTTGCATAAATGGAGAGTCAATTCCATTTATAGATCATACAGATTGAGTAGATCTGTGACAGAGTCCACTTTCAGGGATCAGGGTACAGCCATACTCACCGAGCATATGCCAAGAGGCAACCATGTCTAGTGCAGGGATGATATTGGTGGTGATGAGCGCTTTCCTCGGTAAGAGGGAGTGTTGAGATTTTGGTACCTTGGAAAGTGGTCCCCATGTGCTTATGAGTCTCAAAGCACAAAGGGGGAAGACTATTACCCTTATACTTTACTTTATGATTCTAATTTCACTTTGACTTGGGAGATTTAAGTCAAAAGTGAAATATGTCACTTAAGTCATAAAGTGACAATTAATTCACAATGTGGGTGAATTAATAGACATAAAGAAACTAAGGAAAGTGGGTTTCCTTAGTGAGATTTTTAGAGTTGATCTTACCCATTTATTAGACTTGGCTAGATCTAATCTAGACCATTGATCTTTTAGGGTTGGCATGAGGAGGCTAAAGAGAGGGTAAAGGTAATTTGGAGACTCATTCTTCACTTGTGAGTTTTGGAGAAGAGAAGGGGGACGCATTTCTTGAGGAGAAGGAGGGTGCACTTCATGAGGGTTTGAAAGAAACCATTGAGATCTTGAGGAGATGCTCTTGTGTTGTTTGAGCTTGCATGGAGAGCATTTACATGGAGCCATAGATTCTATTTCTTGGAGGGAGCACTTTGCATGGAGGAGGGGCGCATCTAGGAGAGGAGGCGCACTTGGATCCTTCATTTTCTCATCGGGAGAGGAGGACTTGTCACCTTGATATGAGGTTAGATGCAGGAGGAGGTTAAAGGGAGGGTGTAGGCTTTCATGGTGAGAGATATCCAGTTTTAGTCTCTATTTATTTATGGTGATCATTTTTGCTAGGAGGAGGGCGCACATGTTGAGAGAACTCGAAGCTACCTGGTAGAAGATCCGCTTGGAGGATTCGAGCTCTAACAGTTTCAATGGAGAGGCAGCACAGGAGAGCACATTCCTGTGAAGGGATTTCTTCATTGGGTCACAGATGAGCTAGGGCGCTTCAGTTCAGTGCAAAGGGCAAAAAAGGGAGAGGGCGCACCACAGTTTGGGCACTTCTTTCTCTGGTTCTTGTGGAAAGGCTTGTGAGGACCTTGCTATGTATATAGGTTCCATTGTATTTCATTACTTCTTGTATCTCTTGCTTTGATCATCATTATATATAGATATATATCCCAAACTGGTTTTCCCCGGGGGGGTTTTATCCAGGGTCATGTTGACCAAAAATACCTGTGTCAAATTTATGCATGTTTAGAAGTGTAGATCAGCATTTTAAAGTTCAATATCTAGAGGTAGTGTTACGTGTTTTAAGTTATATTGCATGTGCTAATATTGAGATAAGAAAACACTTGCAAGGGCACCTTAAAAGAGCACTTAACCTGTAAAATATTGAGCAGAAAGTGGGATGACTGTTTGATGTCCTAAAACAGAAAAAGAAGACATCCATACAGTTGAAACTTAGAGCCATACTAAGGTCAAGGACAGACCTTAGATGGTAGCCTCATAGGACTTCAGATATTTCTACATGGTATCAGAGCCAAAGGTGGCTTAGACTTGTTAATTTTGGAGCACTTTTGTGGACAGTTTGGAGACGTTTTATATCAGATTTGTTGGATGTTTTGGACAGCAAGTTTACAGTCCAAAACAGTGGGTAAACTTCAGATCTGAAGGTACCTCTCTTTCATTGCCAGTTGCACAGCTCAGGGTAGATTTTGGACAGCTAGTTTACAGTGTTGGTGGACAGTTGTGGGTGGATTTGTTCGATTGATTTTTGACACTTGTGGACAGCCTATTTTCACACCTGCATGGATAGGACTGAGGTTGTAGAGGATGACCTATTTTCACACCTACTGATTAGGAGTTAGGTCGTGGATTCTCTTGCCTCTTTTCACACCTGTGTTGACAGGAGTGAGGCAACGTTCCTTTTCATTGGGAGCATTAGAGTGAGCACAGTCGGCAGACATGTCAGTGTCTCAGATGCATGTGGAGGACAGGCTAGCTGGGGCTAGCAATTGGTCGCCCTGGAAGGTGAGGATGGTTTTTTTCTTAGAGGACCTCGGGCTATGGGACATAGTTGAGGCAGTTGTTCCTCCCATTCCTGTCACTGCACCCACCTTGGTTGCAGAGTTCAGGAGGAGGAACAACAAGGCAAAGATGATTATTTGTGATGTTGTGAGAGATCACATTATTCCCCACTTGAAAAGGAAGGCTCATGCATACGAGATGTGGGCAACTCTATGCAAGTTGTGCGAGAGCTCTAATGAGAACCAGTAGATGGTTCTTCATGACCGACTGAGAGGCATTCACATGCTCGAGGACGATTCATTTACTTCATGTTGGACAATTGAGAGGGGGGGGGTGAATCAGTTGTTACCGTGCTTAAACAATTATGCTTCTTTTAAATTATTTACAAGGCACTCAATGATGATCACAATAATGCAGGGAAATAAGCAAAGGCACATTCAACATCAGTCACATAGATGAGAAACATAGAGACAGATATTTCCCGAGGAAAACCATACAGGGTAAAACCTCTTCTTCTTTATATGATAAGTATTATTTTCATTCTTTACATTATCATACATATGAGCACCAACTCATTGTGAGGATACAACCTCTGTTTTTGCAAGCTATAACTTGTTGAGAGCACCAACTCTCTGTTTTCTCTAGCACCCACTAGAAGGAAGCACCAACTCCCTGAATTCTCTAGCACCAACTCTCTGGTTTCTCTAGCACCAACTAGAATGAAGCTACAACTCCCTGTGTTCAAGCACCCACTTGAACCTCTGAGGACACCATTCCTCCCTAGCACCTCCCTACCACCCTGGTTTATGAATATGTGTTACTGAAACTTATTACAGTGATACAATATTTAACTACAACTTACCAGTCTCATCACTGTTCTGCAAGATTTCGCTGCTCTATCTGCCTCACCGTCTTCCTGCACGCATCCCTTTCTCTTTCTATTCTTCTGCCTTTTGTGCTCTGTACGCCATTCTCATTCAATGCACCTTTTGTCTTCTAGTCATTTCAGTTGCTACACTCCACCTCCTTCTTCACACCTGCATCACTCACCCCAACAACAGCCCTAATCTATTATTTTCTCCACATTCTTATACTCCCTGTGCATCTGGTGCATTCTCTGTATGCAATGGTTCTGCATGTCGAGTGCTCTGCCTCTTCATCATGGAAACTCTTCAGCTTCTCTGTTTGTTCAGCCCATCTTTCCATCATCACTGGGTGTCATGATCAAATTGCTTCACATCACCATCAGTTGAGATTCTTCATCTTCTGTTGCAGTCTATCTCAACCTCTATGTCGCAGTTAATGGCTCCAACGCCCTTCCACCTGTCAATAGCCTCCACGAACAGTCTTTTCTCCTACTGGCAGATTCCTTGTGACCTTACAGTTCCTCTGGAAATCACACAGAAGTCTCTTCGAGTCCTCTGGCAGAAACCATCAGTGGTTTCTAGCAGTTACACTACGAAGTGCAACAGTAGCCCTCCGATCTTCTTCAGTTTCGTTTGCAACGTTGGATTACCTTCTCTAAATCTTGCATTTATTTCGGCATATCGCTCTTCAGCATTTCGGGATCACCGTGGTGGAGGATTTTAGTACTCTCCAATTCCCGACCCCCGAAACTCCGAAAAGGAGCTTGTCTTCACTAACTCCTTCCCCATATTTCGCTGATGTGACCAACGGCTGTGACCACAGCCTTAGTCGAAACTGCATTTCGCAATTTCGTGTTTCAGCATTTCGGATTTTCGTCACTCTTGGTGGTGAAGTGTTCCGATACTTCAACTCCCGATATCCGGAACTCCGAAATGGAGTCAGATCAACAGTCTGGTACTCCTGCGTTTCTCTTTTCGGCGAATCGGCATTTCGCGACTTCGAGTTTTGCGATTTCGGCGTTTTTCCCTTTCGAGTCATCGTGACTTCAACATTATCAAATTCATGATCACAAAATCTCCGAAGTGGTCGGATGGTTCACATAACCCACTGAGATGGACGGTTGATGGGATTTTAGCATTTTTCCCTTCGAGTTTTTCGAGACTCACAATGGTCCCTTTCGGCATTTCGGAGTTCGAGACATTGTGATAGTGGAGTTTTTGCTTGCTGTGTAAAACCACAGAATAGAAAGTTTTGATGTGATGTAAACCTGTTGACGTCACACGTGTCGAATAGATGCCACGTGTCACTCTGATTCGTGACTTACATGTGTCTGAAATGTTGAATCAGCTTGACACTTGTTATTGCCTGATTGTGCCACATGTCCTTAGCTAACGTGGTTTGTTGATGTGTCTGTTTCGGGATTTCGCATTTCGGCACTTTGGGACTCAAGATGATGAGAGTCTATGACTTCTCCATCTCCCAGTAACCGAAATCCCGATATGATGTGCCTTCTTATGGAATTTTGGTGTTTCGCTTTTCAGCACTCCTGATGATGAGAGTCTGTGACTTCTCCATCTCCCGGTATCCATTACTTCGAGTGATGCGCATTTTTTGGGATTTCGCATTTCGCGACTTCGGGACTCCTGTAGTGGGAGTTCTTGACATCTCCAACTCCCAGTATCTGAAATCCCGGTAGTCGAAAACTCTGAAATGAAGTTTGACCAAAACTTTTATCTTGCTATTCAATCATCGTTGCATTGTTGGTCTTCATTCCCTACTTGTTTGCCATCAAGTGAACAAGCATACCTTCGCATTGCATCTGACTCTGTGCTAACTCCTCCTGAGCTTACTTCGTTCATTTTTGCTATCGATGCATACTCTCATCTTGTCAAGCCACCATCATTGTTGTACTTGCCATCAATGACAAGCATACACTGCCTGTAAAACAAGCCAACAATCTCCCCCTTTGGCATTGATGGCAACAAAGACACCCGTACCTGTTTTTTTCTCCCCCTTTGACATCAATGTCAAAGAAAACACGCTCCCCCTGATTTGTTGCATTAATTTTAGGAGGTATCATATATGCAACCAATATAGGACTCCCCCTAATAGGATGAACTCTCTTAGGTGTGAGGTGGAATGACACCCAGCTTTTGTCTGAGATATTCAAATGGTGTCTTGGCTAGGGGTTTAGTAAAGATGTCTGCAATTTGTTCTGTGGTTGGAATGTAATGGAATTGAACAATATGATTGGTGACCTGCTCTCTCAGAAAATGATATTTTATGGGAATATGCTTGGTCTTGGAGTGGAATACAGGATTCTTAGACACACTGATAGCACTAGTGTTATCACAATGAATTGGGATCGGTGCAATGTATTTTACCTCCAAGTTTGCAAGTGTCTGAATCATCCATAATACCTGAGTGCAACAGGTAGCAGCAGCAATGTACTCCACCTCTATGGTTGATAAAGAAATGGTACCTTTCTTTTTATCAAGCCATGCTACTAAAGAGTCACCTAGGAAGAATGCACCTCCACTGGTGTTTTTTCTCTCATCAACACAGTTTGTCCAATCTGCATCTGAATAAGCAATTAACTGAAAATTCTGATTTCTGGGATACCACAGACCATAAGTCATTGTTTCTTTCAAATACCTGAATATCCTTTTGACAGCTTGCAAATGACTCTTTTTAGGTGCAGCCTGATATCTTCCTACCATTCCTACAGCATGCATTATGTATGGGCGAGATGTTGTGATGTACAACAGGCTGCCAATCATTGATCTATATGAGCTTTGATCAACATCAGGTAAGTCATCATCCTTGCTTAATTTACATCCAGTAACCATAGGTGTACCCACAGGTTTAGAATCTTCCATTTGAAACATTTTCAGCATTTCTCTTAGATATTTTTCTTGCGAAATGAACATCCCTTCAGTCCTCTAAGTAATTTGCAAACCAAGAAAAAATGACAGTTCTCCTATCATAGACATTTCAAACTCAGACTCCATGGCAGAAGCAAACCATTGTAACAATGAATTCTTATTACATCCGAAGATGATGTCATCTACATAGACAAATGCGATGAGCAGATCATTATCCTCTGTTTTAATATACAGATTGTTGTCAATTGTTCCTCTCTTGAACCCTTTTTCTTTGAGATGCGTATCCAGTCTGTGATACCAGGCTCGAGGGGCTTGTTTTAACCCATATAAATATTTCTTTGGCTTGCATAATAAGTCAGGTTTATCAAACAGTTCGAAACCCTCTGGTTGTTCCATATAGACTTCTTCACTTAAATCTCCATTTAGAAAAGCGGACTTGACATCCATTTGAAAGAATTTAAACCTTTTATGACAAGCATAGGCAAGAAACATTCCGATAGCTTCTAATCTTGCTACGAGCGCAAATTTTTCATCAAAATCCAATCCTTCTATCTTAGCATATCATTTACAGACCAACCTTGCTTTGTTTCTGACAACTTGTCCCTGCTCATTCAATTTATTCTTAAAGATCCATTTGGAGCCAATGACATTTTTGCCTTCGGGTCTATGAACCAACTCCCATGTACTATTTTTCTCAATCTGATCAAGTTCATCATTCATTGCATTAATCCAGTGGTCATCTTTGTTGGCTTCATTAAAATTCTGGAGTTCCAACGTGGATATGAAGGTTGTATGAGATTGTTCGGTGTTTTTGATTAGCTTTCTCCTGGTTTGTACACCTTTGTCTTTTTCCCCAATTATATGACTTGCTGGATGATTCTTTTGAATGATTATGGAGGAGGAATTTGTAGTTGACTGCGGATTTGAGTTTGTCTGAGTGTCTAAGTCTTCATTTGATTCAGAGTCTTCATTTTATGATTCTTGGACCTATTCATCTTCATCTTTAGTTGTGTCTTCTGTAAAAGACTCATTACTGTATACCTCTCTCGTTGTGGTTCCTTCATCAAATTTTACATCAATACAGTCAACCATTTTATGCAGACTCTTATTATAGCATCTATATACTTTACTGTTTGTAGCATACCCTAAGAAGATACCTTCATCAGCCCTGTCATCATATTTGTCGAGGTTCTCATCATTATTGTTTATGTAGCATTTACTCCCAAAGAATTTTAAGTGTTTAATTGAAGCAGGTCTTCCAAACCACAGTTCATAAGGTGTCTTGTCACTTTGTGATCTGAGGTGAGCTTTGTTAATAACATGGGTTGTTGTGTGTATTGCTTCTACCCAGTAGGTCTGACCAATGTTTTTCTCATTCATCATTGACCTGGCCATTTCCTGCACTGTTTTGTTTTGCCTCTCAACAACTCCATTTTGTTGTGGAGTTCTTAGGATTGTGTATTCTCTCTTGATCCCATGCTCATCACAGAATTCCTTGAAGTGTCTTGACATAAACTCTCCTCCTCGGTCTGATCTTACTGTCTTTAACCTCTTGTCTGTTTGAGTCTCAGTTAAAGCCTTAAATATTTTAAACTTCTCAAATGCTTCGGTTTTTTCCTTGAGAAAAGCAACCCAAGTAAGTCTGGAGTAATCATCGATAATCAAGATGAAGTAGTTTTCTTTCCCTGTGCCTTCCTGTCTTGATGGTCCACATAAATCCATATGAACTAATTGGAGTAGTTTCTATGTTGAAGTAAAGCTCTTGGACTTAAACTATGTCTTGTTTTACTTCCCTACTTGGCAGGGTTTACACATTGAATCTTGGGGCTTTGATATTCTCGGAAGGTCTTTTACTGCCTCGAGATTTTTGAGTTTGATTAAGTGGTCAAAGTTTAGATGTCCAAGTCTCCTATGCCATAACCAACTTTCATCATGTTTTCTTAGATGACATTCTTCTCTATTCTCTTTCAGTACATATACATTATTTTCTGTCCTTATGCCTTTGGCCACCACTTGTCCTGAGGTTACAGACTTTATCTTGCAGTGCTTGGACGTGAATACCACTTCACATCCTCTATCACACATTTGACTTATACTGAGCAGATTATGTTTCAGCCCATCTACAAGTAGAACATCTTGGGCTTTTCCTTTTCCATTACTTAAGCTCACCATCCCTTTACCCTTTATTTTCCCTGGAGCATCATTTCCAAAGGTTACGTTTCCTGATTTGCTTTCACTTAGAGATAGAAACTTGTCCTTGTCTCCCGTCATATGTTTGGAGCATCAACTGTCTATATACCAAGGGTTCGTTTTTCTTTGAGCGGACAATACTAATCCACACTTGTCACTTTCTTTCTTCTTCCAAAACTTGACATTTTCAGCAGGGGATTTCAAATTTGGTTCATAGTTCCTTAAACGGCAGTCAATAGATTTATGTCCAAAGTTATGACAAATGTAGCATTCAATATCATTGTTCAATAGGTCAAACTTATTGTTGCAGCGTTGTCTACTCATTGACTGTTGACTATTTCTTGACCTCCTTAGTTGCATGTCCCTAGACTTAATTTGGCAATTTGCAGTCTGTGAAGGTTTGTTACTTGGTTGTATCAATCTTTTTTGTGGGAAGTATTTATTCCTTTGAAATCTTAATTGCTCATGTCTAAGTCTTAAGGAACAATTTACAGCTTTGTGACCAAAATTAGAACAGTAGAAGCAATAACCATAGAAAAATTCTGTGTACCTGGAAAGTGGTTGTCTTCTTTGGGAAAATTGATTTCTTCCATGTTGATGACGTCTTTCAGCAGAGAGCACATTGTTTCTTTGTTCTACAGATTCAGTCCTGGAACCTTTTCATTTACTCGTCCTGGGCGGCTAATTGTCTTCCTTTGTTTCTACAGGTTGGTTGTTTTCATTGGTTGTACTTTTGACAAACTTGATGGGTTCTTCAATTCCTGGCTTACACCTACTTGATACCTCTTCATAACCCAAACCAGTTTTCAGCTTTGGATTCCTTTGCTGATTTAGAATGGTGGTTAATCCTTCTGAGGCTTTGATACTTGACAGATTCTGATTGTACAAGGCTTGAAACTTCTCCATCTCTTTCCTAGTTTTCACTACTTCTTATTCTAATGCTTCACATCTTGCCTTCTTTTCTGATAACTGTCGTTTTCTTTGCCTCTTCTAATTCTACTTTTAGTAGGAAAAGGTCTTAATCGGGTTCTTTACTGTCTTTCTCGAACTGTATCAACAATTGTCTTTGCTTTCGGTTCTTAATTCTTAATTTGTTAATCTCTTCCAGTGCACTGATCAGTTCTCCTTCCATGTCAACCACAGCTTCTTCTTCATTAACTTCACTTCATGTGTTGTTATTATCATAATCCTCTTTGGCCATAAGTATGAAGGCATTTAGTTTATCTTCAATAGGGGAGTCATTGTCTTCATCATCTGAAGGATCATCCTCATTGTTTACGCAAAGACTTTTCTTCTTAAAGTTATTCTCTTTAAATAAATTTATGTGTTTATGTTTCTCCTCATCATCATATGGCTGATCCTTTCTTTTGTGGGGACATTTATTTGCAAAATGACCTATCCTACCATAGTTGAAACATTTGAAAGGTAGATTACCTTTGTATTTTCCTGATCCCTTCTTCAGTCTCTTCACAAATTTTGCTTCAATTTCATCGGGCTCGGAATCTTCAATCTTGTCTACTTTAAATGATGCTTCTCTAGAGGTGGGTTTATCTTTGACTATTCTAATTTCATAAGCAGTGAATGTTCCTAGAAGTTGATCAAACTCTAAGGTTTTTAGATCATTAAGTTCTTCTATAGCAGAGACCTTCGGGTTGAACCTATCTGGGAGAGATCTCAAGATTTTATGAACTAAAGAAGGTTCCTCAATTTTTTCACCAAGTGCTTTCATTGCATTTACCATTTCTTCTACTCTCAGAAAGTATTTTCCAATTGTTTCATCTTCCTTCATCTTCAGCTGTTCAAACTGTATTCTGTAGGTTTGAAGCTTGGCATCATTTACCTTCTCATTACCTTCATAACTGCTAACGAGTTTGTCCCACATTTCTTTGGCAATTCCTAGGTGCATAACTTTTACGAATTCTGCCTCTGCAAGCCCACTCAAGATAGCATTCATAGCCTTAGCGTTGAAGCTAAATTCTAGCTTGTCATCCTTATTAGCTAGCACAACTGGCTTTACATAACCAGTATCTACCACATCCCAGACATCTGCACCTAAAGCCATTATGTAGGTTCTCATTCTAACTTTCTAGAAGGAAAAGTTTGTTCCATTGAACAGAGGGGCCTTATTGGTTGAATTTTCTTCATGGCTTGACATGTTTAAGCTCTAGGATCTATCCTTAGATAATAGGGGTCGACTCTGATACCAATTGTTGGACAGCTGAGAGGAGGGGGGTGAATCAGTTGTTATCGTGCTTAAACAATTATGCTTCTTTTAAATTATTTACAAGGCACTCAATGATGATCACAATAATGTAGGGAAATAAGAAAAGGCACATTCAGCATCAGTCACATATATGAGAAACACAGAGATAGATATTTCCCGAGGAAACCCATACAGGGTAAAAACCTCTTCTTCTTTATGTGATAAGTATTATTTACATTCTTTACATTATCATACATATGAGCACCAGTTCATTGTGAAGCTACAACCTCTGTTTTTGCAAGCTGCAACTTGCTGAGAGCACCAACTCTCTGTTTTCTCTAGCACCCACTAGAAGGAAGCACCAACTCCCTAGATTCTCTAGCACCAACTCCCTGGTTTCTCTAGCACCAACTAGAAGGAAGCTACAAATCCATGTGTTCAAGCACCCACTTGAACCTCTGAGGACACCAATCCTCCCTAGAACCTCCCTACCACCCTGGTTTATGAATGTGTTACTGGAACTTATTATAGTGATACAATGTTTAACTACAGCTTACCAGTCTCATCATTGTTCTGCAAGATTTCGTTGCTCTGTCTGCCTCACCGTCTTCCTACACGCATCCCTTTCCCTTTCTGTTCTTCTGCCTTTTGTGCTCTGTACGCCATTCCCATTCAATGCACCTTTCGTCTTCTGGTCATTTCAGCTGCTACACTCCACCTCCTTTTTCACACCTGCATCACTCACCCCAGAAACAACCCTAATATATTCTTTTCTCCACATTCTTATACTCCCTATGCATCTGGTGCATTATTTGTATGCAATGGTTCTGCATGTCGAGTGCTATGCCTCTTCATCATGGAAACTCTTCAACTTCTATGTTTGTTCAGCCCATTTGTCCATCATCACTGGGTGTCATGATCAAATTGTTTCACATCACCAGCAGTTGAGATTCTTCATCTTCTGTTGCAGTCGATATCAACCTCTCTGTCACAGTTAATGGCTCCAACGCCCTTCCACCTGTCAATAGCCTCCATGAACAGTCTTTTCTCCTACTGGCAGATTCCTTGTGACCTTACAGTTCCTCTGGAAATCACATAGAAGTCTCTTCGAGTCCTCTGGCAGAAACCATCAGTGGTTTCTAGAAGTTACACTGCGAAGTGCAACAATATCCCTCTGATCTTCTTCAGTTTCGTCTGCATCGTTGGATTACATTCTCTAAATCTTGTGTTTATTTCGGCATGTCACTCTTCAGCGTTTCAGGATCACCGTGGTGGAGGATTTTAGTACTCCAATTCCCGACCCCCAAAACTCCGAAAAGGAGCTTGTCTTCACTAACTCATTCCCCATCTTTCGCCGATGTGACCAATGGCTGTGACTACAGCCTTAGTCGAAACTAAATTTCGCAATTTCGCATTTCGGATTTTCGGCACTCTTGGTGGTGAAGTGTTCCAATACTTCAACTCCCGGTATCCGGAACTCCGAAATGGAGTCAAATCAACGGTCCAATACTCCTACGTTTCTCTTTTCGACGAATCGGCATTTCACGACTTCGGGTTTCGCGATTTCGGGACCCCTGAGATGAAGAGTCTTCACTCTTGACTCCTCCAACTCTCGGTATCTAAAACTCCGGTATGGAGTCTTTATCATTTCGCAATTTCGGCGTTTTTCCCTTTCGAGTCATCGTGACTCCAACATTATCAAATTCATGATCACAAAATCTCCGAAGTGGTCGGACGGTTCACATAACCCACTGAGATGGACGGTTGACGGGATTTCGGCATTTTTCCCTTCCAGTTTTTCGAGACTCACAATGGTCCCTTTCGACATTTCAGAGTTCGAGATATCGTGATGCTGGAGTTTTTGCTTACTGTGTAAAACCCCAGAATAGAAAGTTTCGATGTGATGTAAACCTGTTGACGTCACACTTGGATTGACACGTGTCGAATAGCTGCCACGTGTCACTCTGATTCGTGACTTACATGTGTCTGAAATGTTGAATCGGCTTGACACTTGTCATTGCCTGATTGTGCCACGTGTCCTTAGCTGACGTGGTTTGCTGACATGGTTTTTTGATGTGTCTATTTCGAGATTTCGCATTTCGGCACTTCGGGACTCAAGATGATGAGAGTCTATGACTTCTCCATCTCCCAGTGACCGAAATCCCAGTATGATGTGCCTACTTCTGAAATTTCGACGTTTCGCTTTCGGCACTTCGGGACTCCTGGTGATGAGAGTCTATGACTTCTCCATCTCCCGGTATCTGAAATCCTGGTATCCATTACTTCGAGTGATGCGCCTGTTTCGGGTTTTCGAGATTTCGCATTTCGCGACTTCGGGACTCTTGTAGTGGGAGTTCTTGACATATCCAACTCCCGGTATCTGAAATCATGGTAGTCGAAAACTCCAAAATGAAGTTTGACCAAAACTTAGATCTTGTTATTCAATCATCGTTGCATTGTTGGTCTTCCTTGCCTGCTTGTTTGCCATCAAGTGAACAAGCATACATTCACACTGTGTCTGACTCTATGCTAACTCCTCCTGAGCTTACTTTGTTCCTTTTTGCTATCGATGCATACTCTCATCTTGTCAAACTATCATCGTTGTTGTACTTGCCATCAATGACAAGCATACATTGCATGTAAAACAGGCCAACACTTCATTCCTTGGCAGATACACTCAGATCAGAGATGAGTTGGCAGTCGTCAGAGAGGTTGTGAACCCTAGCTCTTTGGTGAGGCAACCAATGAATAGCTTCACCAAACCGTGGGGTCCATTTGTACGGGGCATTGTTGTCAGGGAGGTTATGCCTACATGGAAGAGGATGTGGGATGACTTCGTCCAGGAGGAGACTAGGCTACCAGCCGAGGCTTCTGGACAGTAGCAGCAGACAGTTCAAGGTGTTGAGGACCTTGCTCTTTGGACAAAGGGTAAGAAGAATATTGGTCGTGGAGGTCGGTAGGGTCCAAGTTTGGGGTCCCACCACAGGGAGGAGAGAGCAGCAACAGCAGTGGGCAAAGGAGAGACATGAGCACAGTGAGATGCTTTGTTTGTGGAGAGATGGGTCACTGTGCAAGACAATGTCCAAAGAAGAAGAAGCAGCAGCAGGATGTGTTAGGAGCGACAACAGAGGAGATAGATTTCAGTGATCAGTTTGCCAGAGAGTGTGCATTCATGACTACCTTGTCTACTATTACGCCATCCAGCACTAGATGGGGAGACAGAGTTGATGAGGACCGACTTACACACATCAGTGATTCAGAGGGAGATCAGACTCAGTGTCCCTGGACATCTTCAGAGTGGGTGATTGGTCCACCCAGTATAGATACTGTTTCAGAGCAGCCGAGTAGACAGAGAGTTGGTGCTACAGCTTCAGTGCATCAGAGGAGGAGGAGGGCACCACATAGGCTTGAGCCTCACATAGCTTCTGAGATGGGCAGATCAGGTTCTGGATCCACTTCAGGTGGAAGTGACTTGGCGAGAGGCCAATTTCATGACTCTTGATGAGAGACCAAGAGAGAGAGACTCTTGGTGAGAGGCCAGGAGTAAGAGGAAATCCTTGGTGGGAGACCAAGGTGGAGATCGTCGGTGTGATGCCGAGATTTAGGTGATCTTGGATAGATGGAGAGTAAATTCCATTTATAGATCATACAGATTGAGTAGATCTGTGACATAGTCCACTTTCAGGGATCAGGGTACAATCATACTCACCGAGCATATGCCAGGAGGCAACCATGTCCACTGCAGGGATGATATTGGTGGTGACAAGCACTTTCCTCGGTAAGAGGGAGTGTTGAGATTTGGGTACCTTGGAAAG
>JZKD02S1654888.1:112841-127615 GCA_000966675.3 Picea glauca
ATAAATTTGTCCCCGATTTTGAGACTCATGAGCAATGATAGTCTCCAAGCCCGTTTACAATTTAAAGATTGTTAGGAAAAAGTATCAGTGTAAAATCCCAGACACATGGAATTGTACACCAATCTTTCTGACGTAGAGATTTAAAAAGGAATCGAAAGGACATGTGCTTGTAGAACAAAGGTAAGGAAAATGTCTACGCATCTGTAAATGTAATTTTTTTAGGCTAACATGTGTTAAGTTTGGCAGGATCGGCAGTCATTCTCCAATGAGAGGCCATGTGGGCCACCCTGAAGCTAGCCAAGGAGATTTGGAGAATCAACCAGTCTTGTGAGGTATTGACAAAAGCCAGGGGGAACGTACAACCTCTATGAGTCGAACCAATAGTCAGGACGAATGATATGCTATATGATCTTGTGAGTCTAGCCAAGGCAAAGGAAGAAGCCTTGTAAGACTAAGACAAAAGTCAAGATGTAAGTCTAATGCAAAAGTCGGGGGGAACGTACAACCTCTGTGAGCATATACAGTCTAGTGCAAAAGTCAAGGGGAATTTACAACCTCTGTGAGCATAGACAGACTAGTGCAAAAGTCAAGGGGAACGTACAACCTCTGTGAGCCTAGTCAAACCTTGTGAGCCATGAGAAAAAGTAAAGGCATCTAGCAAAAGTTAGGTTGAATGTACAATTCCTATGACCTAGAGACAAATAATCTTCCTTATGCAAATAATGTAAATGTATTGATCTAATGCGTTGGCACATGTAACATTATCCACCATGAAAAGGAATTTGAGTTGCCTAACTCAATTGTAAAAGTTGAATTGCATGTTTAGTTTGAGTTGTCAAACTCAAGTTGTAAAAGACAAGTTGTATGTCTAGTTCGAGTGATCAAACTCAAGTTGACAAAGTCATGTTGCATGTTTCATGTCATGTTGCATGTTGCATGTCAAGTTGCATGTCGGTGTTACATGCATGTTGCATGTCGAGTTGTATGTCAGAGTTGCATGCATGTCATGTTGCATGTTGCATGTCAAGTTGCATGTTGAGTTGGCATGCCATGCATAAGCCAAGTCTCAAGGGCGAGTTGTCATGCAAAGTTCAGTCAAGTCAAGTGACAATTCGAGTTGTAAAGGCATGTTGGCTATTACTAATTCAAACTCACTCTTCTCTTCATCCTTGCACCTTTATATACAGAGTTCGACCCTCTTCCTCATTCACATTGTTATGAAGCACAAGAGTGAAGGAAAGGTAAAATGTCTGCAGGTGATTGAGAGTGGGGAGCAAGCATATGAGTCTGCTGTCTACACAGTGAGAAAGGACAGCATATGAGTCTGCTGTCTAAGGGCAGTGTTTGAGTTAATTTACAGTCATCTGATATACACAGTTGGAAAGGGAGCAAAATACAATTTACTGTGTAAAAGGGCAGCAAAGAATTTTTGATATAAGTGTTGATTTATAACAGCAAGCATTTCACTGTTTGTTGGTCATACAATCAGGTATTTTCATGGTGGTTTACTGTACATGATCTTACATATTATTTGCAATTAAAGGAAGATTGTTTGCTGGAGTTTTCTCCCCTTTTGGGTTTCTCCAGGGTAAATTCTTGTGCATGTGTGAGATTCTATTTGAGTACATATTCTACTTCTGTTCATCATTTCAAGTATCCATTTAGCTGGTTGATAAATCAAATTTTGTTTAAAGCGTTGAAGAAACTAAACAAATAATCCGCAAATTAAATCAAGCTCTATAATTTAACATGTCCATATGTTTTGTCTTTACTTATAATGTATGCTTGTCACATCTGTTGATGCCCAAACAACCAGTGGTTGGCAGCTTTGTCAACTGCATGAAAGATGTAACTTCTTCACCGTCTTCTTTTTTGCCTTGGGACCCAGCAACCATGTGGACCATTGACCCTTCTCCAAATCGATGGCATGATGTTTCAGATACTCAAACAACATATCCACCCAAACTCACTTCGGCGTTTCCTTTCCCCCACTTCAGGGGTATGCTAGTTCTGAACACATTTCCCATCTACAATTTGAAGATGATACCCTACTTCTAGGACCTGGTAATCTGAAGGAAGCCAAAGCAACAAACAAAGTCATCAAAATCTTTAAGAGACCCACAGGACAGACCATTTGGCATCAACAGAAACAAATCAACTATTTTTTTCCTGAATGTAAGCCTAGGACTGAAGAGAAAAATACTGAAGATGATGGGATTTAAAAAGAAGATACTCTTCCTACCTTTTCCCTGGGTTTTTCCCTAGCAGATGGAAGACATACTGCAAAAAACTGGAGAGGTGTTATTGATAAAATAGGGAAGAAATTAGATGTCTGGACAAACAAATCCATCTCTCTAGTAGGTAGAATTCTCCTCATTCAATCTGACATCTCAGCCATGCCTGTTTATCAAAGTTCCAATGTCCTGGCACCAAAAAGAGTGTGATCAATGATATAGTGAGCATTCTTGAAACAAATCCTGTGGTGAGGAAGATCCATGGAGAAAAAAAGGCACCTTTTAAATTAGAGGTCAGTATCTAGCCGTGTGGGCTGGAGGTGCAGGGATAAGAAAATTGGAGCAAATGAAGAAATCCTTTTGCACAAAAGTGCATTAGATAAGAGAAGATAATTTTATTAATGTCCAACAAATGACCACAAAAGTAGGTCAATGGGACTAAAGGATACATCCAGTGTGAGTACAATGTAGGAGTGCAAAAGCAGCTCCAATATAATGAGAGAAAGATAATTAAAAAACTGAAAGTACAGTCTAGGTAAATATCCAACAAGGCTAAGCACTAGATTTAGCTAAAACCAAAAATAAAGTGTATATAACAGTATCATAGGTGTGGTGATACAAAGTGAGAGTGTCCAAGGTAGGAGTTGGTCAACTCGATACTGGCCAAGAAGAGAGAGAGATATCTGAAGATAAAGCCAATGAGGTCAAGGTCTCCTGGATATGATGACCAATGGCGAAGGGGTCACACTGGCTCGTTGTCGAAGCCCTCGAAGTCTCATGGTAGCTTATAAACTTTTATCATCACTGCATAAAAGGAAACATCCATGATGTGGTCATGTCCATCTTCATGGCTGCTCCTAAGTCTCATGGACCATCCCAAGAGAGAGGAAGAAGATCACACAACATCACATCTTGGTACACAAGCAATAACTACCTGGTCCAAGACCAGGGTACCCCAAAACACATCTAGGGGCCCTAGAACACATCTAGGGTCTTTCATCCACCAAGGTACAAGAACAAGGATCAACCCAAGCATTTAAGCAAGGATTCCCTAGAACGCATCCAGGGGCTTACATCATCAACCACCAAGGAACACGTCCAAGGATCAATCCAAGCACCGAGCAAGGATCAATCCAAGAACCGAGCAAGGATTCCCTGGAACACATCCAGGGGCCCCAGAACACATCTAGGAACTTACATCATCAACCACCAAGGAACACATCCAAGGACCAATCCAAGCATCGAGCAAGGATTCCCTGGAACACATCCAGGGGCCTTAGAACACATCTCGGAACTTACTGCTTGGTCCTTGACCAAGAACCCCAGTAATACACTGGGGGGGCACACTAGGGTCTTTTTCCATGGCTCAAACTACTTGGTCCCAAACCAAGAACCCCAGGAGTGTACTGGGGGCCTTAGATCTCAACTAGGGTCTTATGCCATCCTCCCAGAGAATGGCTCTTGCAGCTGCACTAATTTCAACACTCCCTCTCGGCAAGAGAGGCATTCTCAGCAACACCAAGCTTGTCTCGAAAGTACACAAACTTTGTCAAAAACAGAGGCTTGGTCAAAATCTTTGCGGTTTGTTCCGCCATCGAAACATACTGAATACTGAGAATGTTCTTTTGCACCATGTCCCGAACATAGTGATATCTCATCTCAATGTGTTTCGATCTGTCATGAAACACCGGATTCTCGAAGAGCTTTATACAACTCTGGTTATCACAGTGGATTATTGTGGGTTCCAACTCAGCATTAAACAAATCTGAGAGTAGCTTTCTAAGCTACAATGCTTCTCTACTAGCAGCACTTGCAGCAATGTATTCTTCCTTTGCAGTGCTCTGGGATATGGAGCCCTATTTCCTACTGGACTAGAAGATCATAGCTAAACCCAAACTGAAACAATATCTGGAAGTACTCTTCCAGTCCACTGTACTGCCCATCCAATCTAAATCTGTAAAACCATGAAGCATTACCCCTCCACTGGAAGTAAATCTGAGCCCATAGGCTATAGTTCCCCAAACATGTCTGAGAACATGCTTAACGGCAACCATATGAATATGTTTCGGTTCACACATGAACTGGCTGAGGGCATTCACTGCATAACAAATGTTCGGTTTGGTATGTACTAGATACATCAAGGACCCAATGATCTAACGATATACGGTGGGGTATTCTGGATCTGCACCAGTAGTTTGATCATAGGTGTGGTCATGGACTTACAGTCCATCATGCCAAATCTACGAGGCACATTAACTATACTTGCTTTGTGAGAGAAAGATCTCACCTGGTTTCTACCACACATCTAATCCAAGAAAGTAATGCATAAGACCTAAATCTTTTATTTCAAAATCTGTTGATAACTCCCTCTTAGTCTGAGCTATAAGATGTTCCTCTCCAATAAGAAACAAAGCATCCATATATAAAACTAAGATAACAGGATGATTCTACACAATCTGTATATAAAGATTAGGATCTGCTATACTCTTGGAGAACACAAGACTCCGGAGAAAAATTGTCATTTTGCCCTACCAAGCTCTCGGAGCTTGTTTCAATCCATACAAGGCTTTCTTGAGTTTGCAGACATGGGATTCTTTCCCATGGATCACGAAACCTTCAGGCTCCTCAATATAAACTTCTAACTCAACTTCACCATTGAGAAAGGCAATCTTAACATCCGTTTGGTGAAGTTTCCAATCAAAAACTGAAGCAAGAGAGATAATGATTCTAATGGAGCAAAGACCTCGTCATAGTCAGTTCCTTATTTCTGAGAGAAGGCACGAGCCACAAATCTATCTTTGAATTTATTTTTTTAACACTACCATCTGCTGCATGTCATGGCCCAACTCACATACTGGGACTGCTCCCTCTAAGTCTCATAATATGTCTGCCTCCCTGCATGTGAAAATTGGCTCCCTCTAAACCTGCAAGATCCTTTGACTCTGAACTGGTGTCGTATCTCTTCAAGATGTACTTGGTGTCGATACCAAGTTTAATATGAAAAGTTGAGCCAAGATTTTACCAGGTTATGCTTCTATCATGTGACCTCACTATCCACTAACCAAGTCTTTTCTTTGGAAAAATGCAGGATACATACAGCGGATGACATGTATAACCTTATTGAGCTCCCGTACAAGGGACAATGGCTCAAATTCAATATTAGGATTCCCAACTCAAAAAGGATATCTGTTGGGTTCCCAAAACGAGGGAGAAATACCCCAACTACTAAGAAAACATGTTGGGCTCCTTAACCAAGAAAACAACCCAACCTAAAAATGACCGGGGATAATGGTCCATCATACTCCTGAGTTCCCAAACCAAAAAAAACGACCTAGCTTACATCAACAAGTATATGCTGAGATCACAGCTTCCTTGGTCATGTAACCAAAAACAATTCAGATTCTGACAGTACTCCTTTAAGACACCGGTCCATAAACACGATAGTAGGATAATCACAGTTCTTCTTGTTGTCTTCAGTAGTCACATACTTATTTCAAATTCTGTGATTAAATGCAAATGATACATACCTGGACTTACCTTGAACTTGCTTGGTCTGAAGACACACACTGAACTTTGCAACCTGGTACCATCTGTAGCTTCCAAAGACATCTTCTGTGTATGTGGATGTATATGTTGTTTAAGTAACTTCATATTGTTGCCCTTATTTGAGCCAGTTGTAACACTTGTTTATTGTCTATGCTTTGACTCCTTTTTATAGGGGTTCAGTTCTTTGACCAGAGTTACTTACCATTCTTCAAAATGATCACTCTAGACCTTTTGAAGGTAAGGGATATCTGCATTGTAACCAACAATTTCTCGCAGCAAGTTCTGTTGGCGATAATGCCATGAGAGTGCCCAAGTAGGATAAAACATTTGAAAACTCCAAAACCTTTATCGTAAAACCTTCAACACTTTGTCAAGTACAAAATTTCTACCTCTGTCTGATTTGCATGCTGAACAAGGCAATATCAAAACAGAATGCTTATATGGAGCAATCATCAGCACTGGTGTGTTGACCAACCCAATTTTGCTACCCCCTTTTTCTTCATAACATACCTCATCCCATCTCCCCCAGCCTCTATTTTCTTCAGATGCCTTCATGCAAGTTTTCAGGGATAAGTGTCTCTGTAGTCGTGGAATTTTGAAGGCTAAAAAGTTGTGCAGGGCGTATCTCTGCATCCAGATCAAAGTTATGTGAGCCACATAACTGTTTGATTACTTTGGACAAAATCATTCCATTTCCATCCTCATAAAGAGATCCATTTATTGTTTGCTAATTCATGGATGAAATCTTCCTCCCGAGAAATAAGCAACCCATCAACTATTACAGCCTCAAACTGTACTACAAATTTATCATGGGGCTCAAATAAAAATGCTCTATATTTTAAGGTCAAATAATCTTGTGGTGATCTATTCTAATGATCTACCCTCACAACCACCAGGAAAATCATTAAAAGTAACTGTACGAAATTGTTCTTGTACTAACCAGCATACTGACTCACAAACGTACCACTACTGTGTGTACCAGTAGTCTCTTTATCTTCAACTGAGCCCTTATCTATGGCAGCCAATCAAATCATGTCTGATCTCTAAACTAGTAACACAGAATTCATTCCATATCTGCAATTTGTTGGCAGAGTTAGGTTTAAGGACAGTAAAACAAAGAACATTCTTACCATCACACACTCCACTAGCCTGGTCTTCGTTGTGAGAGTTTTCAAAAACAAAGTTCTTCCACCTGTACTTTACAACACAAGTCTAACGTAGTGACAATGTTCCTTTCGAGCTGACTGTCCGGAGTACAGATTGATATACAATCTTCATCATCAAATTTGATGGCCCATTAAAAACAACTTACTGATGATCTGCAAAACAAACCTTAAAACAAGGATCTATGCAGGCTCAAAAGTCTGTCACTATTGATCTCTTTTCACGCCATAAGCTCTAATTCCATGTTAGATTTTAGGGAAAAAGGAAAACAGAGATATCTTTTCAAAATGAATTCTACAGTACAAACAGATCAGCACCTTTTCAAACAAAATCTGAAGTAGATAATATACTGAAACATATGTGACTGAATATGAAAGAAAACAGGCTTAATCTAAAACTGATCAAGAACTGAAAATAACATTTCTGAACATAAATAAACCATAGAAGAATTAGATCTGGACTTTACCTTTAGTAGATCAATCAAAGATGTACCTGATGTTGAATGCTGTCCTCTTTAATATGCTCAGAAAATCTRTTTAAAGATCATGGGCCAAAACCCCAAGGGTTTGACCTCCACCAAGATCTGAGTGGACTGTCTTGCCAAAGAAGACACAGGGCTGATGCAAACAAAACACTGTCCAAAACTGAACTGTAGATGCTACAAGAATAAACACAAACTGAACTGTAGATGCTAAAGGATAACAGGGACAGCAAAGGGAAAGCACCAGCCAGAAAGGAGGAGGAGGAGCCAAAGGCAGCCTAGGAGGCAGTGGCACCCTCAACACACAAAACAGCAGCAAGTGGAGGGGCAATGGAGGCTGCTGCACCCTCAACACACTCAGCAACAGCACACGGTGAGGCCAGAAGAAGGCCGCGGCACCCACAGCAGGAGGAGGGAGGTCTGTGGCTCCAAAGGGAAGTCAAGGAGAGGTCAGCGGCACACTTGGGAGAGGTCCGCTCAGCAGAGGGAGAGGTCTGCGGCATGCACCTACAGCAGCGGCACTAAGGAGCAGCAGAGAAAGGGGCAGCGGCACACTGGAAAAGTAAGGAAATGAGCAGCGGCACACTTAGGAGAGGTCTGCCCAGCAGAAGAAGAGGTCTGCGGTACCCTAACTCAGCAAACAGATGTTCCCAGCCAGCAAAAGAAACCAAATGAAGCCGCACCAAGAAGGACTGAGGTGGCCGCAGCAAGTTCAAGCGAAATGAGAGGAGTGTGTGTATAAGAATGAGGGAGGGTAGGTTCCTTTTTATAGTTTTAGGAGAGGGTCAAGGTTAAATTAAATCAATTAATAAATGACATTTTAATTAATATAAATATTAATTAAAAGTCAAATAAGTCAAAGTGACTTATAAAAACCCAACACCACATCAAACAAGAAGAGAAACAAAACCAAGCAAGGGGGAACTTCAAGACAAAGTCAAGGGGCCCTCTTCAATGGCAAAACATGTCCACAGAAGTCTCATGGTAGCTTATAAACTTTTATCACCACTGCATAAGAGGAAACATCCATGATGTGGTCATGTCCATCTTCATGGCTGCTCCTAGGTCTCATGGACCATCCCGGGAGAGAGGAAGAAGATCACACAACATCACATCTTGGTACACAAGCAAGAACTACCTGGTCCAAGACCAGGGTACCCCAAAACACATCTAGGGGCCCTTGAACACAGCCCGGGTCTTTCATCGACCAAGGATCAACCCAAGCATTTAAGCAAGGATTCCCTGAAACGCATCCAGGGGCCCTAGAACACATCTAGGGGCTTACATCATCAACCACCAAGGAACACATCCAAGGATCAATCCAAGCACCGAGCAAGGATTCCCTGGAACACATCCAGGGGCCCTAGAACACATCTAGGAACTTACATCATCAACCACCAAGGAACACATCCAAGGATCAATCCAAGCACCGAGCAAGGATTCCCTGGAACACATCTCGGAACTCACTGCTTGGTCCTTGACCAAGAACCCCAGTAATACACTGGGGGCCCACACTAGGGTCTTTTTCCATGGCTCAAACTACTTGGTCCCAAACCAAGAACCCCAGGAGTGTACTGGGGGCCTTAGATCTCAACTAGGGTCTTATGCCATCCTCCCAGAAAATGGCTCTTGCAGCTGCACTAATTTCAAAACTCCCTCTCAGCAAGAGAGGCATTCTCAGCAACACCAAGCTTGTCTCGAAAGTACACAAGCTTTGTCAAGGACAGAGGCTTGGTCAAAATCTCTGCGGTTTGTTCCGCCATTGAAACATACTAAATACTGAGAATGTTCTTTTGCACCATGTCCCGAACATAGTGATATCTCATCTCAATGTGTTTCAATCTGTCATGAAACACCGGATTCTCGGAGAGCTTTATACAGCTCTGGTTATCACAGTGGATTACTGTGGGTTCCAACTCAGCATTGAACAAATATGAGAGTAGCTTTCTGAGCCACAATGCTTCTCTACTAGCAGCACTTGCAGCAATGTATTCTTCCTCTGCAGTGCTCTGGGCTATGGAGCCCTATTTCCTATTAGACCAGAAGATCATAGCTAAACCCAAACTGAAACAATATCCGGAAGTACTCTTCCGATCCACTGTACTGCCCATCCAATCTGAATCTATAAAACCATGAAGCATTACCCCTCCACTGGAAGTAAATCTGAGCCCATAGGCTATAGTTCCCCGAACATGTCTGAGAACATACTTAACGGCAACCATATGAATATGTTTCGGTTCACACATGAACTGGCTGAGGGCATTCACTGCATAACAAATGTTCAGTTTGGTATGAACTAGATACATCAAGGACCCAATGATCTGACGATATACGGTGGGGTCTTCTGGATCTGCACCAGTAGTTTGATCATAGGTGTGGTCATGGACTTACAGTCCATCATGCCAAATCTGCGAGGCACATTAACTATACTTGCTTTGTGAGAGAAAGATCTCACCTGGTTTCTGCCACACATCTAAGCCAAGAAAGTAATGCATAAGACCTAAGTCTTTTATTTCAAAATCTGTTGATAACTCCCTCTTAGTCTGAGCTATAAGATGTTCCTCTCCAGTAAGAAACAAAGCGTCCATATATAAAACTAAGATAACAGGATGATTCTACACAATCTTTATATAAAGATTAGGATCTGCTATACTCTTGGAGAACACAAGACTCTGGAGAAAAATTGTCATTTTGCCCTACCAAGCTCTCGGAGCTTGTTTCAATCCATACAAGGCTTTCTTGAGTTTGCAGGCATGGGATTCTTTCCCATGGATCACGAAACCTTCAGGCTCCTCAATATAAACTTCTAGCTCAACTTCACCATTGAGAAAGGCAGTCTTAACATCCGTTTGGTGAAGTTTCCAATCAAAAACTGAAGCAAGAGAGATAATGATTCTAATGGAGCAAAGATCTCGTCATAGTCAGTTCCTTCTTTCTGAGAGAAGGCACGAGCCATAAATCTAGCTTTGAATTTATTTTTTTAACACTACCATCTGCTGCATGTCATGGCCCAACTCACATACTGGGACTGCTCCCTCTAAGTCTCATAATATGTTTGCCTCCCTGCATGTGAAAATTGGCTCCCTCTGAACCTGCAAGATCCTTTGACTCTGAACTGGTGTCGTATCTCTTCATGATGTACTTGGTGTCGGTACCAAGTTTAATATGAAAAGTTGAGCCAAGCTTTTACCAGGTTATGCTTCGATCATGTGACCTCACTATCCACTAACCAAGTCTTTTCTTTGGAAAAATCCAGGATACATACAGCGGATGACATGTATAACCTTATTGAGCTCCCGTACCAAGGACAATGGCTCAAATTCAATCTCAGGATTCCCGACTCAAAAAGGATATCTATTGGGTTCCCAAAACGAGGGAGAAATACCCCAACTACTAAGAAAACATGTTGGGCTCCTTAACCAGGAAAACAACCCAACCTAAAAATGACCGAGGATAATGGTCCATCATACTCCTGAGTTCCCAAACCAGAAAAAACAACCTAGCTTACATCAACAAGTATATGTTGAGATCACAGCTTCCTTGGTCATGTAACCAAAAACAATTTAGATTCTGACAGTACTCCTTTAAGACACCGGTCCATAAACACGATAGTAGGATAATCACAGTTCTTCTTGTTGTCTTTAGTAGTCACATACTTATTTCAAATTCAGTGATTAAATGCAAATGATACATACCTGGACTTACCTTGAACTTGCTTGGTCTGAAGACACACACTGAACTTTGCAACCTGCTACCATCTGTAGCTTCCAAAGACATCTTCTGTGCATGTGGATGTATCTGTTGTTTAAGTAACTTCATATTGTTGCCCTTATTTGAGCCAGTTGTAACACTTGTTTATTGTTTATGCTTTGACTCCTTTTTATAGGGGTTCAGTTCTTTGACCAGAGTTACTTACCATTCTTCAAAATGATCACTCTAGACCTTTTGAAGGTAAGGGATATCTGCATTGTAACCAATAATTTCTCGCAGCAAGTTTTGTCAACGATAATGCCATGAGAGTGCCCAAGTAGGATAAAACACTTGAAAACTGCAAAACCTTTATCGTAAAACCTTCAACACTTTGTCAAGTGCAAAATTTCTACCTTTGTCTGATTTGCATGCTGAACAAGGCAATATCAAAACAGAATGCTTATATGGAGCAATCTTCAGCACTGGTGTGTTGACTAGCCCAATTCTGCTACCCGTTTTTTCTTCATAACATACCTCATCCCGTCTCCCCCAGCCTCTATTTTCTTTAGATGCTTTCATGCAAGTTTTCAGGGATAAGTGTCTCTGTAGTCGTGGAATTTTGAAGGCTAAAAAGTTGTGCAGGGGGTATCTCTGCATCCAGATCAGAGTTATGTGAACCACATAACTGTTTGATTACTTTGGACAAAATCATTCCATTTCCATCCTCATAAAGAGATCCATTTATTGTTTGCTAATTCATGGATGCAATCTTCCTCCCGAGAAAGAAGCAACCCATCAACTATTACAGCCTCAAACTGTACTACAAATTTCTCATGGGGCTCAAATAAAAATGCTCTATATTTTAAGGTCAAATAATCTTGTGGTGATCTATTCTAATGATCTACCCTCATAACCACCAGGAAAATCATTAAAAGTAACTGTACAAAATTGTTCTTGTACCAACCAGCATACTGACTCACAAACATACCACTACTGTGTGTACCAGTAGTCTCTTTATCTTCAACTGAGCCCTTATAAGGTCAAATAATCTTGTGGTGATCTATTCTAATGATCTACCCTCACAACCACCAGGAAAATCATTAAAAGTAACTGTACAAAATTGTTCTTGTACCAACCAGCATACTGACTCACAAAGATACCACTACTGTGTGTACCAGTAGTCTCTTTATCTTCAACTGAGCCCTTAAACTGAGCCCTTATCTATGGCAGCCAATCAAATCATGTCTGATCTCTCAACTAGTAACACAGAATTCATTCCATATCTGCAATTTGTTGGCAAAGTTAGGTTTAAGGACAGTGAAACAAAGAACATTCTTACCATCACGCACTCCACTAGCCTGGTCTTCGTTGTGAGACTTTTCAAAAACAAAGTTATTCCACCTGTACTTTACAACGCAAGTCTAACGTAGTGACAATGTTCCTTTCGAGCTGACTGTCCGGCGTACAGATTGATATACAATCTTCATCATCAAATTTGATGGCCCATTAAAAACAACTTACTGATGATCTGCAAAACAAACCCTAAAACAAGGATCTACGCAGGCCCAAAAGTCTGTCACTATTGAGCTCTTTTCACACCATAAGCTTTGATTCCATGTTAGATTTTAGGGAAAAAGGAAAACAGAGATATCTTTTCAAAATGAATTCTACAGTACAAACGGATCAACACCTTTTCAAACAAAATATGAAGTAGATAATATACTGAAACATATGTGACTGAATATGAAAGAAAACAGGCTTAATCTAAAACTGATCAAGAACTGAAAATAACATTTCTGGACATAAATAAACCATAGAAGAATTAGATTTGGACTTTACCTTTAGTAGATCAATCAAAGATGTACCTGATGTTGAATGTTGTCCTCTTTAATATGCTCAGAAAATCTGTTTAAAGATCATGGGACAAAACCCCAAGGGTTTGACCTCCACTAAAATCTGAGTGGACTGTCTTGCCAAAGAAGACACAGGGCTTATGAAAACAAAACACTGTCCAAAACTGAACTGTAGATGCTACAGGAATAAACACAAACTGAACTGTAAATGCTATAGGATAATAGGGACAGCAAAGGGAAAGCACCAGCCAACAAGGAGGAGGAGGAGGAGGAGGAGGAGCCAAAGGTTGCCTAGGAGGCAATGGCACCCTCAACACACTCAGCAACAGCACACGGTGAGGCCAGAAGAAGGTCGCGGCACCCACAGTAGGAGGAGGGAGGTCTGTGGCTCCGAAGGGCAGTCAAGGAGAGGTTTGCGGCACACTTGGGAGAGGTCCGCTCAGCAGAGGGAGAGGTCTGCAGCATGCACCTACAGCAGCAGAAAAAGGGGCAGTGGCACACTGGAACAATAAGGAAATGAGCAACGACACACTTAGGAGAGGTCTGCCAAGCAGAAGAAGAGATTTGCGTTACCCTAACTCAGCAAACAAATGTTCCCAGCCAGCAAAAGAAACCAAATGAAGTCGCACCAAGAAGGAATGAGGTAGCCGCAACAAGTTCAAGCAAAATGAGAGGAGTGTGTGTATAAGAATGAGGGAGGGTAGGTTCCTTTTTATAGTTTTAGGAGAGGGTTAGGGTTAAATAAAATCAATTAATAAATGACATTTTAATTAATATAAATATTAATTAAAAGTCAAATAAGTCAAAGTGACTTATAAAAACCCAACACCACAACAAACAAGAAGGGAAACAAAACCAAGCAAGGGGGAACTTCAAGACAAAGTCAAGGGGCCCTCTTCAATGGCAAAACATGTCCACAGAAGTCTCATGGTAGCTTATAAACTTTTATCATCACTGCATAAGAGGAAATATCCATGATGTGGTCATGTCCATCTTCGTGGTTGCTCCTAAGTCTCATGGACCATCCCGGGAGAGAGGAAGAAGATCACACAACATCACATCTTGGTACACAAGCAAGAACTACCTGGTCCAAGACCAGGGTACCCCAGAACACATCTGGGGGGCCTATAACACATCTAGGGTCTTTCATCCACCAAGGTACAAGACCAAAGATCAACCCAAGTATTTAAGCAAGGATTCCCTGGAACACATCCAAAGGCCCTAGAACATATCTAGGGACTTACATCATCAACCACCAAGGAACACATCCAAGGATCAGTCCAAGCACCGAGCAAGGATTCCCTAGAACACATCCAGGGGCCCTAGAACACATCTAGGGACTTACATCATCAACCACCAAGGAACACATCCAAGGATCAATCCAAGCACCGAGCAAGGATTCCCCGAAACACATCCAAGGGCCCTAGAACACATCTGGGGACTTACTGCTTGGTCGTTGACCAAGAACCCCAATAATACACTGGGGGCCCACACTAGGGTCTTTTGCCATGGCTCAAACTACTTGGTCCCAAACCAAGAACCCCAAAAGTGTACTGGGGGCCCACACTAGGGTATTTTTCCATGGCTCAAACTACTTGGTCCCAAACCAAGAACTCCAAGAGTGTACTGGGGGCCCTAGATCTCAGCTAGGGTCTTATGCCATCCTCTCGGAGAATGGCTCTTGTTGGTTGTGGAGCCTGATTATCTTCCTGATTTAGAGGTCATTTACTTTCAGTCATGTTTATACCCCATGAAGTATTTACACCCCAGAAGTATGTACACTCTTCCACGCGGGGGAGTGCAAAG
>JZKD02S1654888.1:161547-192936 GCA_000966675.3 Picea glauca
AAATATAGAGAACATCTGTCATTAAAACGAATTAAAACAAAATCTACGTAAGATCATCCAACGGTGATTTTAAATACTTATTGCCATTTCTCTCTATCATCAAAGAGTTGCGCTTTAGGGTGCCTTCTTTCTAATGTCCCTGGTCATGGACATGTAAGACAACTTAGAGATGTGATTGAGGCCCACATTAAAGAAGAGAGACTGGTTTTATGTGACGTGAGCTTTGAGTAAGAAAAAACTATGTTATAGAAGAGAAACTCAGAGAGGAGGAAAAAAAAAGAACAAGTATGTTCTGGTTGGTGTTCTCCCTATGTTCGATGCTTTGGTTGGTTGAAAAGGCTGCCTAGAGATTTGTTTGTTGAACTTCTTTGTTTTCTTGCTGGGAGTTGTAATGGATTTTCAGGTCACATGCAAAATAGTTCTTCGTTGAAGTATATAGCTTCTTCCAACAACATAGACTTGGCAACTGTATCGAATTCTACAGATCCCACAAGAATTTGTCTTCCTCGGGGGCGACGCATTTATAGTGGCTTGCAAAATGGTTGGTCATGTTCGTAAATGACGTGAAATATTACTCCATTTGTGAATGTAAGCAGAGACGGGTAACATAAACTGTATGGGTGGATAAAACGACATATTATCACTACAAAAGTTTCTATTTCAAACTTTTATGAGCTACATGTGGGTCTGGTAACCAAGTTGACAGAAAGCCATGTTGTTTGTCAAAGTTTGCTCGGTTGTTTCTGGATGTATTTGCAGAGTCCACATATTTGGCATCACCTCCGAACATTCCAGACCTTTCTGTGGGTCGCCATAGCTGCCACTGGTACGAGGAAAGATATATTCTGATGCGATCTGCAACATTTGATACACTTGCCAGAGTTGTGCTCATGTCTTCTGCAACATTTGATGCACTTGCCAGACTTGTGCTACCCGAAGAAGTTATGTACCTCAACAGATTTGCATTTTCTAGCTGGGTTGGACGTTTCCTCCAATTTACTGTAATAAAGCAAAGAAGTTCAACATACAAATCTCCAGGAAGGTTTTTCAACCAAACATATGATCTAATACAGGGAGAATACCAGTCACAACATACTTCAATTTATTTCCTCTGCCATAGCTATTGTGACATAAAAGGACCCCCTCCACTTTGAAATCCCTCTGAATCGCATTTCTAAGTTGTCTCGGATGTCAAGGGTCAGGAACATTGCAAGGAAAGCATGTTAAACCCCAAGTTTTCGACGACAGAGGGAAATTAATACTTGACAAAGAATGGAATGGTGAATAACCAATGATTGCAAGTAGGCCATATCTGGAAGAGACAAGCTATTCAAAAAAGTGGGATAGATGTAGTTGGCAGCACCGATTAAGTACCAAACCTGAAATTGATTTTCAACTCGTTTTTTATGAATAAAGTGTTTCAACGTCAAGAAAACTGTCAAGAAGCTTCATCAATGTACATATTTTTTTTTGGTCGGCGGCAGGCCAAGTCGCAATCGTTGTGGCAAATAGCCTCAGCTGTATTTTGTAATCCATCTTATTTTAATATAAAATATTTCTGGTTTATTCTTTAATAGCATTTTCCAATCTCTAGTATTTGTTTTAATTTTATTTTGTACCTTCTTCCCCTATGTCGTTAAACATGGACGACAAGATTTTCTTTCTGCTGCCCACTATTTCAATTTAAATAAACCCTGCTTTGTTCGTTGCTTACATTTTACATTTAAGAATAATTTTTCATAAGCCATACTTATGTGGCGCCGACCCTGTATTTAAAAAAAGAAATTGGAGGAGCCGTCCTGCTTCCATTCTTCGGGTCTCGTAAATAGAATGAATTAATGAGTTACAACAAGGTAGCTCAAGTGTTGACGCAATGTTCCTGTTCATTATGTTGGATATATTGCAACTTCTTCTATTTCATAATATCTGTGCGTATATACTAATATCAGTACTATTGGAATAAATAGAAAAACTTCCTCTTTAGCAAAGCTTAGGCAATTATGTTTGTGTTTGTGGTATTAAACAACTATGTTCCCTGTTCCGTCATATACATCTTGCAGCCAAACAACTTCCGTGCTCTGCAATTTATGCTTTAACTACTGATAACCCACCAGGCGTTAGAAAATCTTAGCATTAATAAAGGATCGACTGAAGCTGTCTTAATTACTTAAATCACACCAAATTTTGATTACATTTAATTTAATTTAGATATTGATGTTTATGGAGAGTTGGCGTTTTCTCATGTCATTGTAAGAAATACAAGATGAATAGAGGATAAGGAGTTTATGTCATTGAAACCACAATGCAAATTCATGTTTCTTGTTGCCCTATGTTCATTTTGCAGTCAAAATTTTCATGGTTTCAATGAAATTTGTGAATCGAAGAGCATCCTGCAAATTGGGAGATCATTTACATTTGAAATAGAAACAATCCATTAATATATATTAGTATGAATACTATTAAGATAAATAAGAAAACTTTCTCCATTAATACATATTAGTATGATTACTATTGAAATATATATCAAACCTTTCTCTTGACTAATACTTAGCCAGTTATCTGACCACCAGGCCCCATGTTCGTGGTACCCAACACCTATGTCCCCTGTTCTATCATATACATCTTGCAACCAAAGAACTTCAATGTTCTACAATTTATGCTTTTACTAGTGAGAACCTAGCAGGGGTTCGAAAACATTGCCATTAATAAACGAAAAAAAAGGTTTTTCGACTGTCAGATACTTAGTCATCTTTCTATGATGGACGGTTGTAGGGTTCGCGGGTTGTCATATCTTCATTTCCATTTGTATCTTCACATGACGAATTCGACCGACCACTGTTCCTTTGCATACCTAGGCAATTTTATGGCCGTGGTTGCCATGTTGGCACATACAAACTCGCCTTTTCTTCTTCCTGCTCGTTATCACTTCCTGGATATATAGTTAGTCGCCTTTATATGGTATCTGGTTCCAGAGTTGGCGGGCTGACATGTATTCATCTCCATCTATATCCTCACACGACGGATCCGACCGACCACTGTTCCTTTCCATACTTAGCCAATTTTATGGCTGTTGTTGCAGGGTCGACGCTTACGAAGCCGACTATTTATCGTTCCGTTATATACATCTTGCACTGAAAACATTCATGATCTACAATTCCACCGTGGGTTCCTTATATACCTTAATTTCGTTGAAAGTATGTGTTGCTGCTTTCCATCCCCAACAACTTCGCCTCCTTCCTGATATACATCAACAATGCTCTTACTGGTGACAACTGGACACAGTGGCACGAAAGATACTTTTGTGATCTGCAATTTATGCCTTAACTGGTGAGAACTCGGCAGGGGTTCGAAAAAATTTGCATTAATAATCAAACACTAGATGTTCTTCTGCGAGATACTTAGTCCTTTTTCCCTTGTCTTGTTACGGTGTATTATTGCATTCTAGTTATATATTTAGTCGGGTTTCTATGATCACGGGTTCCAATGTTGGCATGTTGACATATCTTCATCTCCATCTATATCCTCGCATGGTGAATTGGACGGCTCGTTGTTCCTTTTCATACTTATAGAATTTTATGCCCACGGTTACGGAGTTGGCGTAATTGAACTCTGTTGCTTTTTCTTTCATGATATACATCTTCCACTCAAAATTTGCGTAATCTACAATTCCACTGCAGATAGCACATTCCATACCTAGCCACATTTTGGATCACAGGTTCTCGGGCGGGCGGGCTCAAAATTGGGCCTCCATTATTCTGTGCCCTGCAAATAACACCCATAATTCCGCGATATACAAATTGACAAGCGGACCTGCGGACTAGCTGACTCAACATTGCATTTCTATTGTTCTGTGTCCTGCAAACAATGCTCCCAGTTCCGTGATATACAAATTGATACATGGAGTCCAGGGCTGGCGGGGTGGAGATTTCCATTGTTTACGGATGGAAATCCCTATCAAGTATTTAACAATATCTAAAAAAATTATTTCAATACTAAATTAGCTCTTAGTAGTGACAAGTGGACACATAGGTACAAGACAGTTGGCATCACACCCTCCGCAATATACAAATTGATTATCAGATTTCGACATCGTCCGGTCTTCCATGTTAGAGATTATGCATTCAAATGTTCGGAGCGATACAATTTGAATGTCGGGGCCTCACGTCTTCTGCAGAGACATTGTCAGCCTATTTTGGATCCTCATGTTGCCGGGTTCACGAAATGTCCAACTCTTGGATACTATTTCGGGTTGGCACCAAGCTTCGTTCTACCACAGTTCACAAATGTTTCAAAGTATATGTTATAGATTGGTTGTGCTCTTACCAGTGACAACTGAACACAATGCAGGCTTATTTTGATTTTAATTTGGTTAACTTTGCTGCCTCTGGAATTTAATTTGATTTTTAGGTATGCATATTAATTTTAATATACAATATTATATGCGAGGGAAGGGCACCATGGCCAAGATGTATATCACGGACTCCCGGAAGGCAGGGGAGCAATTTTCAACCTGCCAGCCCAACACCTGCAATTGAGAAAGTAGGAAACTATGGAACAAGGTAGAAGCGCGACCACAGATGTGAAACCGTTAGTCCGCCAACCGGTGCACCAAGGTATTTTCGGAAACACACTGAGCAGATGATTTAGAAAACAAAAGGGATAATAGAAAACGGAAAAAGTAGAAATAGGGGGGGCAGAAAGGCACTCTTCCATCCTTTTCCCCTTTTTTCCTTCCCGTGTATTATGGGACTATAAAGTATGGACATGTTATTTTATAGACCATGTATGGATAACACATTCCATACCTAGCCACATTTTGTATCACGGGTTCTCAGGCGGGCGGGCTCAAAATTGGGCCTCCATTGTTCCGTGCCCTGCAAATAGCACCCAGAATTCTACGATATACAAATTGACAAGCAGACCTGTGGACTAGCTGACTCAACATTGCATTTCTATTTTTCCGTGTCCTGCAAACAATGCTCCCAGTTCCGTGATATACAAATTGACACACGGAGTCCAAGGGTGGCGGGGTGGAGATTGCCATTGTTTATGGATGACAATCCCTATCAAGTATCTAACAGTATCTAAAAAATTATTTTCAATACTAAATTAGCTCCTAGTAGTGACAACTGGACACAGAGGTACAAAATAGTCGGCATCACACACTCCAATGTAATAGACAACGACGGAAGAACATCGTAAGGTTTAAAGCCTGTACCATTGAAGGCCTTAAGTGTATTGTGTGATTCAGTGAGGGTAGGAGAGCCAATGGTCAAGTCGAGGCTCCTTCATCAATAACAGTTCTATAGATATTCTTGTTTTCAACAACAACTTGGATCTGAAATGCTAGCTGAGGAGGAAGCCTAGGAACGTGATCTTCCAAGTCAAAGATCATGAGATTAGTATCCATGGGATCAATTCCTCCAATGGATTTCAATAGTGCCTTCACTTCGAGAGATGACATTGCAGAGGGTGCTTGCGCAAGATCTTCTACAATACTGTAGTTTTGGGCAGCACGAGCATGAGGATTGAACACCAACTTTTGAACAATGCCCTTGGGAGGAGGGCGAAGAACTGTATCGAGACCCGGTCTTTCAAGATGAAGAGGACCATTGGGAGGTGAAGTTGGGGGAGAAGGTTGAACCAATGAAGGTGGCATATCATCAACTTTCTCTTTTGACGGAGAGTAATCCTTGGCTCGAGTTGCGATTGCAACTTTGTTCTTTTTAGAATCACTAGTACACATAAGGACATAGGATGAGGTAGAAGGAGAAGTTTGGTCATGAATGACCAGTTGGGTTTGCTGTTGAGAAGGGAAAGGTTGTGACAAAATGATAGGTGTAGTATGTTTTCCGCTCCCTTGGAGGAACTTAGTAACCTCGCGCGTCTCAGACAGTCTTTCGTGTAATGATTACACAACAAATAAGGCAGGGGTAACGAGGTTTACGTTTATCTTTCTCATCAATGGTTTGTGTCTTGGATTTATCGGATTGTGGATTGTTATTCTTGTCTTCCTTATTCTTACCCTTCCTTTTATTTTTAGTTTGATTCTTTCGGTAGTCTTACTGGTGGAAGGAGTAGGAGTAGGAGCATTTTGCGCATTAGAATTATTAGATTTGGGGTTGGTGTGACCGACGTGTGTAGACTGGGCCTCAACATGAAATGTGCCAATCACACCATCAATAGCATGAGAAGATACTGGAGGTGTTGGGGTAGGATTTGGGGAAGGACGAGGAGCGTCAGGGATCAAATCATAAAGTGTTCTCGTTGGCGAATAAATGAGATCGAGATACTGAGAACGACTAATCACCTACTCTTCAGTAACAACACCACCCATGGCGACATCACAAGTGATAGGTCCATTGAGTCATTTGGTAAACCACTTGGCCAATAGTTGATCAGGAAGGGGGAATTTGATTAAACATCTTCTCCTCCTCCACTCATGGATGTGATTAGAAATATGAGGGGATGAGGATTGCTTGAAAGAACTCAAAATTTCGATTCCCATCTCGTAGCATATTGGTAACTGGTAATGTGTCAAAAAGGCCATTGCTAGGGTGTTAAATTCATTGAAGAAACCTCGCGGTAACTCGATGTACCATTTTGTTGCCGAACCAATGAGAGTTCGTTGGAAAAGTCATAATCTGATGGAGTCATCCATCAAGGAGTTGGATGAGGACCACAGATGAAAATTCATAACATGACTATTCAGGTCCTCTCGTGCTCGACCGTCAAATTTAGGAATGTCGGACGATAACTTGGTCGGTATGACAGGCCAATAAGGAGAATTTAAGATAGGATCATTCAAAATCCTAGACAGATCAGGTAAATCCAAAGTGGCTAGAAAAGGCAACTGTCGGTTCACTTGTGGAAACTGGTAGTTTTGAGGGGGAAGCCCCGTAGGTATACCAGTAGGACCATAAGCAGTCTGCAAATAATTAGATAGTCCCGACAGATTCAGTTGTGGAGGATTTGAAGGTGTATAGCCCATAGGGTTGGGTTGATTAGAGATGTTCCCTTCGAAAGGAACACTAGATTGAACATTCGAACCCCAAGCGGGATTCAAAGAACCTGGATACGGTTGAATGAGGTTAGAGGGTAGAAAAGAGTTAACTTGAGGATGTTTTCCCCCAGACGTTGTATATTGCCTTGGAAAGGAAGATTCCAAGGTTGAGATGGTAACACATGTACGTTTTGTCCATAAAGTGGGTTATGGACTCCAACCTGAGGTTGCCCCCCAAGTTGAGGTTGTACCCCAATCTAAGGTTGCCCCCCAAATTGAGGTTGCCCCCCAACTTGGGGTTGACCTCCAATAGGAATCTGGAAACTAGAAGTGATAAGAATATGGGTGCCTCCAAGAATATTGGAGCCACTAGGGCCAGATCCCCCAAGCGAAGGTGGAGGAGGAACATAAGGCCCTCCGGAGGAAAAAAACCAACAACAACGTTATACCCAGGAGGAACAAAAAGTCCAGAACCTCCAGATGGAACATGTGTAGAGGTAGCAATGGAAGCATTCAGAGATCTATACCCAGGGGGAAGTGATGGATTTGGTCTAGGTGGTAGTGGTGTCCCAATTAGAGCTCAGGAGATAACCATATTTCCAGTAGGAATCATGGTGGCTTGTGGGACCATAGTAGAATGGGCCATCTGGAGAATAGGAATCGAGTGAGAACCAATCAACAATTGGTCTGAAACTATGATAACATTACTGGTAGTACCAGTAAAATGGTCTAAAGGTACCATATAGGTGACAGATGTCTCAGGCACTTGTGATTCCATAGGTTGATCAAGACTCGCTCCTAGGTTACCATATAGATCACGTATTGTCAAAGGGATAGAACCAAAATTAGAAGTTCCAATAGTGTGAGTCGGGGTCCTAAAAGATTCACTTTGAAAAAGTGGATTCTCTACTCCAGATCCTGCGTTAGGTCTGGTAGGTGCTTCAAAATTTTTCGTCAACAACTATTTCTCCAGATGAGTTCATCCAGAGCATACATGGATTTCGTACAACACTCAATAATGAATTGAGAGGGAGTCAGAAAGTTTATAAGGAGTTCGAAACAATTCAAAATCCTTCTAAAGAGTGTGTTCTCCCAACCTCAAAAACTACGTCGTTATTGAGTACTCCCTCAGGAGAGCCTTCTGGTGAGTTAGGAGGCAAAGGTTGGTAACCTTTCGGATCTTCCAGGGGTAACCCTTTCATCCTATGCGAACGATGAAGGGCGATGCTGCTTGAGCCAAGTAAAGAATGAAGAAAATCTATGGTCGACTAGAGGAAACATACAACACTCACTAATAAAATCTAGGAATCAAACCAAGTAAACAAACCATCTTATTTCAAAGTCACTAGTTGGTGATGAAATCCAACATCGCGAAATCAAGACAAGAAGGGGGTGGGATAAGCGGGCGAAAAAATTATGTTGACGACCTGCTTAACGGACTTACACCCTAGTGCAAGCTCCCACACATAATCGTGGGTATACCCTCCAAGGAGCCTGAGTGAGTTTGGCCAACACCGATTCTAGGTACCGTGAAGACTTGCTCCTGCACAATCACCTCATGTAAAGACCCTAAAGAGGTATGATACTAAGGTCACCAACTACAACAATAAAGCCTGGGGAAACAATCAACAGCCTGATCCATGCACAAAAGTAGGGTATCTAGCCCGAAATCAACTCGAAAGGATTCCACTCATAATTGTGGGTATACCTTCAAGCGACCCCCATAATATGCACAATCTTTACACTAAGACCAATAAAGCAAGGTGAGTAACTTTGCCAGTCTTAATGCGACCTCAGGTTTGACCCTTGTGTGAGAAGGGCTTCCCAAGACAAAATGTAGCAATTGTATTTGAAACTCTCCCTATCACAACATACTATTGTGTGTTTCGATGCTTTGGAGAGTGTACCTCACAACCTATTCCAAAGCGCTATCCTAGTTAATTTTGGTGAAAAAGATCCCTAGAAAATAAAAGTTACTAATAAATTTTAAATTTACGCTGTGCTTTAGAGGCTGTTGTTTACTCAAAAAGGGAGATGGAAGTGAAACTGATGAAGTTGAGACCTTGACCCAATAAAATGCAAAAAGAGATGAATGTGCAATTTTCAATTCAATGAACTCTAGTTACAGTAGGGAGAAGGTAATTCTTTTGAAATACAACAAGCTACCAATTACAATTTCTTTAATTATGAATGAATACAATTCCAAGCAATCATGAACTACAAAATTTTCCAATCTCTTCTCTTTAAAAATATTTCGAATGTAAAAATTTTCTTACGAGAGATTACTAAAAGAATACGTGAATTTAGTTCTTCCTTTCCAAAACAAAATCAGAGATGTGATAATGGAAGGAAAATGTAATCCAAGAAAATCAAGACATTCTCAACACAATTCCCAATTTAAATTCACAATGTAGACATAAACGAAAAAGACAAGAAAACTTTTCGACATAAGAAAACAAAAAGTGTTTCTTAATCAACAAACAATTTGACAAACCGAATGAATCCAAAACTTTAAAACAAACCGAAGACCCTTTGTCAAACAATCACCCAGATGAAGATCTGAGATTATATCCTTGTGACAATGAGAATGAGTAAAAAACTTGCAAAATGCAAAGAAAGACTTTCAATCAGTTAAAACTAATCAAATCAGGCTTCAAACTTAGGAATCAATCAAACATGGGCATAAGAAGTTCACCCCAGGCTACTAAGGAAAATCTGGGTGGTAAAAGACAAAATGACTCACTCCATCAAAACCTATAGGAGTTGTTGCAGGCTGGGTATAGGACATAGAACAACGAGCTAAGGTCGTCACAGGCCAGTGGCAGAGCGGAGTGTGACGTCGTCGCATTGGATTGGCTAAGCAGAGAGTGACGTCTTAGGGTCGTCGCAGGATGTCAATGAGGTACATGTTGATGGGTCCTAAATCCCTTTAACTCAACAACAGGAACCAAACCCGCCACCAAGGCCCAATTAGACTCTGCAACGTTTAATAGTGGAATGGTTCTCCAGATCTTTCGATCCAACCAGTTTAATCGATGGGCTTTATGTTTTCTTGCGAAGGTTTTTCTCCTCTAGTTTAATCTTACTCGGTGTATGACTTAACTATGTCATGTAAGTCGACAAAGTCATAGGGCATACCAAACTCAGGGAGTTCGATATCCTTCATTGCCTTGTTGATTTTGACCCAATTCTTCACACTTGGCCCATTTTTCTTGAATCTCCCGATGAGGCTCCCGATCCATTCTTGCTCAATACTCGGAGGTATCTTTCCTACAATCAAAATCAAAATCTTTTAGAGACTGCGTATAGAGCCACACTTGGTAAAATACATGTATAAAGTGTAAGCATGACAAATTCAGACTGGTACATACCTGTAAATCTTGCTAAACCTGGTTATTTGATACTCACGGGATATCTGCAACTTTCGAATTGCTAGCTCCACTTCTGTTAGCACCAACATTTTTCTCTAGTTAGGGTGGGTCTTAGTCAGGTTACATCAGTGTGCCACAACATAAAAGATCGGGTACAGAATAATATGAGAGTTGAAGTCACGCCAGTGGCCGGTTGGCCCTTGGAGTTGGGAAAGGATGTCAGATTCAAACATGTGTTAAGAGTACGAGTATGTTCCAAAAGAGTCGGGTCCTGTCATAAAGGAAGTTGTTAGGTGCCCCAGGTCGAGGCAAGTTGTTTAAAAAAAAGTCGCATCAGCAAGTGCAACAACTATCATCAACTCATCATGAAGGCTGGGGGAATGAAAAATCATGGTGATCGTATCACACACGCTCTGCCACTCCTATCAGCTGTATCTCACATGCCTCGAAACATACTTGTCATGTAGATGTGCCACATAAAATATTCTGTTTGCTCCAAAACATCCTGTCACCATGAATTCAGTGTTACCTGGCATGTTTCCACCCACTGCTCACTCTGTTATAAATTTTGGATGTTCTTCATGTATTCTACTCACCAGTCGAGCTTATGCATTGTTGGTAGTTCATCTCACGAGCCCAGATTGATTAGGTTTTCCTCTTCAGGCCCTTGCTAAGTTCACCGCGCATAAGGCAGATACGTGTTGCACCATGGGAACCCCTCAAAACATAAGAAGGGGCACACGAAGTAGCATAAGTGCCAAGCTTGAGCCCTAATATGCCTGGGATTCATTCTTATTCGCAGCGAGCATTCCCAAGGTTTCAAAGGGAGGTTCCTACCTGCGTGTGGAAATGATGATATCACACGGTGAGAAGGCCGAAGTGGAAGAAGTTGTGCCGGAAGGAAGGACGTTGGAAGACATGCCTCCCCAACAACAGATACCCCGGAGAAGGGGAAGGCCAAGGAAGAATAAGGAAGCTGGGGAAACCCAAAATCCAAGCAATCCATGTGCAAGATCGACTACCAAGGAATTACTTATGCACACTATTCGGCTAGATCCTGTCATATTCACAAGTCAAGGAAGCGGGAGCTGAATGAGGAGGACATATGCCACAGATGCTAATGTTCGAGAGCCGAATCAACAACTGAAATAGGAACAACTCGCCATTGCCAAAATCTACCAGAAAAATAGAGAATTAAGATGACAGTTGGTGGCAAAGACCCTTGAGGTGTCGGTATCACAGGGTCGTGAAGGGAACGTGACATGGATCAAGAGATAGCTCCGGGAAGCGCAAGATATAATCGTGCAGTTGTGTGAAGCACAAAGGGCATTGGAAGAACATAATATGAAAGATCTCAGAGAATGTGAAGTAGCTGTGGAGAAAGTCCGCACGGACCTTCCCAGCACACAGAAGAGACATGATTAACTAACTCTATTTTGTATTCTCAGACGTGGCACAAATCTCAATAGTTTTGAAGATTTTCATTTTTTTTATTGTAAACCAGACTGGTTGGTAAAATAGTGTAGACAGTGTCGACTGTATGTAATTTGAGCTCGATTTAAATCTAATGTAAAAGTCTTGAAACTTAGATGAAAGGATTTTGGTTGTAGCGGTTGGATGTATCGTTTCTTTTCTTTGCGTATGTATTTCTTGTGTTCTGTGTCCATATCTTTTTCTGCCTTGATTTGAAACGTATTTTCGGGCCTGGGATTTGCTGCATAGTGCCCCTTGTTCATGCCAGTCAGACAAACTGTATTTCCTCCAATTTAACTTTGAATTCATCCTTAGTGTTGCTTTGTGTATTTTCCTCCCTGAAACTTTGCAATTTAACTCATCGTGGGTCGACGATGGAGGCACGAAGGGTGATGTGTTCTATCGATAAATTCAAATGGTCCTTTTGGAAAACCTCTGATGCCTATTGATTTCATCGTACGAAGTTGATGTGGTGAGACTGGCTTGGGACACGTGGCAAAGAAGACTGGTGACTTAACTCGTGAGTATTAGTCAGAGTCGGGACTTTCTTCAAGTTGTGTGTTCTTAAACTAAGCCTGGGATCACTGATGTCGAAAAGGTATCGGGGATCGATGATCGAGGATAAACCTATCGCACATTTCTTTGGATTAGCTTCTTCAAAAACTCCCGATGCTGAAATGCTTCAGGAATCGGTGATTGGGAAAATGTTTTAGCATGGTCGAAAAGTTTGCTGCGATTTGATTTTCCCCGATTCCGACAAGCGCGTCGGGTGTCGACTATCGACGATATCTGTATGTGATACTTGTTGTGAAACAAAAATTTCCTTTCGCCGATACCGATGAATATCGACACTCGAAGATTGAGGCTTTTCGAGTGTCTCTTTTTACCTTTCAATTCCTTCCGATGTCAAATCTTAAGCACGTTGGGTGAGGTGTTTTGGCTGTTGATTTTTAAAAGTTAAGCCTTTTAAGTTATGGGTTTTCATAGATTCAAGCAAACTTTGAAAGACTTAATGAGAGTCAAGATGATAAGGAAAGGCAACATTTCTCACAATTGAGTTGAATTAGACAGTGCAAAAGATCAAGTGGTACCCAAAAAGTAAAATTTGACATAGGCTTTTTAGGGTGTGTTGAGTGCTCAACAAATGGCGACTTACTGGGTGAAAGCAGAATCTCTATTCCTCCTTCATGCTCGGATGATGCAAAATCTAGTGGAGAACTTAACTGGTTTTAAATCAGAGCCTCTTTTACCTTCACATTTGAAATTCTCCGGTTGATGCCTCCAGATCTTCCTATGGGGTTTTCAACCTTTATTCCTCCTTCGTTTCCTGTAACCCTGACTCACACCCTCTTTGACAAAAAACTAGTAAAGCATTCACTGTCACAGAGCCTTTGGTTACCTTTACTCACTTGCTACGGTGTTGCTATGCTACCAGCGAGCGTCCATAGCCCCGGAGGAGTCACCCTGACATCACAGACCTTTCTCCGCTGCCTGCGAGCGTCCATAGCCCCGACAAAGTTATCTGCATACCCTCTCCTACTGTTCACTCATTTGATATAGTTCATTTTATTTTAGCAGAATGCCCTGAGCGAGTGGGAGAGGATGACGTCTGTTATTTTGCAAGATGAGATGGTTAAGGTGAAACTTGCTAGCTTTGTCCCTTAGGTGCATGTAGTCCTTTCCAGCTTTCCTTCTTTCCCTTAAGGTCTTACTAGACCACTAAGTAGACACTTCCACATTTCTCCAAAGTTGTTCATCTGTGCAAGTTAGATAGAGAATCCCTTGAAACAAGCACATGTTCTTCAACGGTTCTTGTGTTTGTATGTGAGCGATGAGTTAGGAAGAGAGTTTGCTATGTCGCATGATTTGAGGTCAACCATTGTCTTGCTCAACACACACTTTCAAAATCCCGGAAGCATGATTGCAAAAGACAAAACAAAAAGGTATAAATGCAAAAGATAAATCGAAGCATCAAAAGTAAACAAAAAACATTTGTTTTTTAAAGGAAAATATTGTTTAAGGGCTTGGCCATTTATTGGTAGAGCGTCAGATTCTCCCCTCATATTCTGTAGTCGATACGTGCCTAACCCAATCTTCTCAGCCACCTGAAAAGGTCCGATCCATAGATTCTAAAACTTAGAATGTTTTCCTTTAGGCTCATTTGCTCTATCCCACTTCAGGACTAGGTCTCCTACTTCAAAATTCTTCTCTCTAGCCTTATGCTTATCAAACCATCTTTTAATTATCTGCTGGTGGGCTATGAATTTTGATTTAGCTTTCTCCCTTTCTTCTTCTAACATGAGGAGGGTGCCAATTCTTTGTTGTAAGGTTGATGAGGGACCACCCCTCAACTCTTGAGCAAGTTGAAGATATGGGAGATATAACCCGTTCGGGAGGATGGCTTCATGTCCGTATACTAGAAAGTACGGGAAATTCCCTATAGATTCCTTGGGTGTAACTCTATCTACCCATAAAGCGTTATGAAGTGAATTATGCCAATTTCTCTGGTTGTCTGCAACTGTTTTCTTTAATATTCTTACTAGGCTCTTATTAGTTGATTCTGCCACTATGTTTCCCCATGGATAATAATTTGCAGGGTATCTAATTATGATTCCTTTGTCTAGGGAAAACTCTGTTAACAGAGTGGAAGAAAAATAAGTGGCATTATAAAAAACAAGAACAGAAGGGACACCGAACCTTGTGACTAGTTGTTGTTCTATGAATTGGATTACCACCTTCTCGTTTACATGAGTCAGAGGGATGGCCTCTGCCCATTTCATGAAATAATCAGTGGCAGTAAGTATGTACTTGTGTTGTTTTGAAGAGCTTGGTGTAATCTCTCCTATGATATCTAACCCCCATTACTCGAATGGCCTAGAAATGATCACCAGTCGGAGTGGGATCACTGCTCTCTTCTCTCTCCCGACACTTATTTGACAAGTTTTATAGTTTCTAGCATATGTGTCAATGTCTTTGAACAAAGTGGGCTAGTAATAGCCGACTCTCGTGTTGTCTCCTACAAAGTGTCCACCGACAGGGCCATTGTGGAGCTCTTTTAGAACTTTATCTGCATCTTCATGTTCGAGACATCTCATAAGTACTCCATCATAATTAACCTGGAAGAGTACCGAATTTATGGGGTGATATTGTGCAAATTTTAACCTAAGAGCTCTCCTTTCCCCAGGGTTGAGGTTTTTTGGACAAGTCCCATGGTGTAGGAGATAAGTTAGTTTCTCATACCAAGACTCGTGTCCTGGGGAAATGTATGACGCTTCACCACAACATAATGCCATTTCATTCTCCCATCTGGGGTCTTCATTTACTTGGTCTTGAGCTGCATAACCCTTGTCCTTTAACTAGTTTTGTAGGTTTTATATCTAAATGAAATTATTGAACTACTGCCATCCAATTTCCTCTTCTTTCCCCCATCTCCTATTGAGTAAATAGGGATCAGACTGTGGGGTGAGGCACGATTACTTTGGTATGGTTCTTGAGGATGTAGGATTTGAAATGTTTTACTGCTTTATAAACCACATAAGCCTGTTTATCTATAGCAGGATAATTTAGTTTAGTTTCTTGGAGGTCAATGCTCATGAACGACACCAGAGCCTCATTCTTGTCATCATCCTTCTGAGTCAATACTGCAACTAACGATTGATAGGAGGCGAAAGTATAGAGGATTGATAGGAGGCGAAAGTATAGAGGAAAAAATGTTTGTTGAAATCGGGACTTCACAACATGAGGGATTGAGATATAGAAGTATTAATATCGCTGAAGGCATTCTTTCGTTCATCATCCCACTTAAATTCAACATCTTTATGAATAATCTTTTGTAAGGGTTTGATAGTTTATGCAAAATCGGGGGTGAATTTCCTCACAAAGTTGATTTTCTCGAAGAATGATTGCAAGCTTTTTTGTTGTGAGGTAATGGAAGCTAATCTATAGCATTAATCCTTTCTGGGTCTATGCGGATGCTTGCCTGAGACATAATGTGGCCTAACGACTTTCCTTCCTCGACAACGAAAATAGTTTTCTTAGGGTTTAAGGATATGCCATATTTCCTACACCTTTCGAAAATTTGGGTTAAGTGTTGGATGTGATCTTCTCTGTTCTTTGAATACACAGTTACGTCGTCCAAATACACTACTACACATTTGTTGATTAGTCCCCGAAATGCTACATCCATGGCCCTCTGGAAGGTTGCCCCTGCGTTGATTAACCCAAAGGGCATGCGTTTGTAAGAAAAAGTTCCTCACTTGGTTCAGAAGGTAGTTTTTAAACTATATTCCTCTGAGACTAGAACCTAGTTGTAACCTGAGAAACCGTCCAGCAAGGAGAAAATATCAGAGCTAGACACGCTTTGCAAGAGTTGCTTCATCGGTGGGACTGGGTAGTTGTTTTTTTCTGAAGCTCCATTGAGGTTTCTAAAATCCAAGCATAGGCGAATCTCCCCAGACTTTTACCTTACAGGAACTAAATTCGCTACCTACGCAGAATGTCTAACTTGGAAGATAATTTTGGCATCTAACAATTTCTTCAACTCTTGACACATGAGAGGCTCCAGGGATGGGTGGTACTTCCGAAGCTTTTGTTGGAAGGGTTTTACTTCAAGCTTTAAAGGGATAGTGTGTTGAATGATACAAGTATCATAAGTTTTCAGATCTCGGTAGGACCATGCAAAGACATGCTGATATTGTCTGAAAAGTTTGGGATAATCTTTCCTTTCCTCCTTAGATATATTCTTTCCGAGATTTGTATTCTTTGGGTTTTCCGGGGTTCCAATATTTATAGTTTCATACATGGGATAGGAACTACCGGTCTTCACGTTTTTGGGCCCCTTAAACCTTTCCTTTAGGTCAAAAAGGTTTTCTAAATTGGCTATTCCCTTCATAATTATGTGAGACTTCGATCTGTCTATTGGTTGATCTATCCGAGGATCGACCTCTATTATTTGTTCCTGGAAAACTTCATCATCGATAGCCAAGTCTTTAAAATTATCCTGGTTGGTCAAAATTTTTATGATCTGTTCATCTCCTTCAAAGACCTTCCAATTAGAAATATTGTTGGGCACTAGCAACTTGTAAAGTAGCTCCACAGTGAATCGAGAGGCTTCAAAATCTTCTAAAGGTGATAGCCTTGAAGCAACGGTGGCTAGAGAATCAACAAGAATGTTCTTTACTTTGGGAATCCCTGTAATGTTGAAAGCTTCAAAATGTTCTATGAGCCTGTGCACTTCCTGTTGGTAGTTCTTTAGGTTTGGAGAGTTGCAATGTATAGTATTCCTTATCTTCCTGACAATGATTTCAAAGTCTCCGAAAACCTTCAATTCTTTGACGTTTAGGTTTATGGCTTTCTTTAGCCTCTGTACTAGAGCTTCATACTTGACGGTATTGTTTGTGCACTCAAACTCAAGTCTACATGATAGAAAATGTCGTTTAACTTTAGGATTAATGAGGATGCACCCTACCCCAGACCCTTCTTGTGATTTAGAGCCATCAAAGTATAAGGTCCAAACTTGTGGGAAAAATCTTTTAGCTTCTTCTTTCCTATCTCTTTCCTCTCTTCCTCCTGTTTTTTCTGTGATTTCTAATGTGGGTTCTTGGCATAAAAGGGTTTCTTCTGCCGCCATCAACGATTCTTCCTGAAAATCCATTTCAGAGTTTTGGGTAAGGGGAAAATTAGATGAGAGGGGGGAGAAGTTCCTGAAGTAGGAATCATAGGAGTAATTGCCTAGCACAGGGAAATCTACTGATGAGGGCTCGTTTAGGGTTTCTAGGTTAGTAACAATATGTTTTAGATATCTTTCCCTATCGATTCCGATCATGTTTGTGTGCCCTTTTAATGGTAACTAAAAATGAGCCCAGTTTGTACCCAAGTATCTGTTTAACTTCTCAGACCAGTGTCGACTTAATAATAATCTATAAGCTTCTAGGATATGTACTACAATGATGTCAATCACTTTCACAAATTTAGGATGTGTTGCTATTCTGATCATTACATCTTTGAGTTCTCCCATGACCTTCACCTGGGTTCTGTCCAATTGTATTACATGTTTATCGCTTTTGAGAGGAACTGTGTTTAGTTTTTTGCAAATAGACAGTGGCATGACATTATATGATGCTCTTGAATTGACCAAACAATTATGGAGGTTTTTGTTGAAGACTTCGAATGTTAAAAGGAAAGGTGGGACAAAAGGCCTCCCCTTCTTATCTTCAAAACAAGCGTTCACAGTCAGTTTATTCCCTATATCCGTGGGAGTTAGATTCCTTCCTGGGTCAGTGCTTGTCGTAGGATTTTCTACTAATTTCAAATCTTGTAGCAGGAAGTCCTTTTGCTGAGGGATTCTACACATGTCCATAACTGATATATTAGCCTTCAACTTTTTCAAATCTTCAACTACGTTGTAATCTAGGTTGGACGATTCTTGGGTATGGATGCTTATAGGGTTCTTACGAGGAGAAAAAGGTGCTTTCGTGTGATCGGGAGTTGATATTCCTCCCAAAGTTTGGGTAATAGTAAGGTCATTTGAGATGAGTTGACCTTTACTTCATGTTTGCACTACCGAGACCTCTGCGACTGGTTCTTGAACCTCAAATAGGTCGTCAGAAGGCATAATTAGGTCAGGATCCCATATCAACATGGTTGTATCTTCTGGTGGATCAATCTCTTCCTGATCAACAACATTCATAACTGAACCGCTTGAATGTTCGATTAGGGAAACTTCATCTAGAAACTGGTTGGTCATTGAATTCATGGCGTGCACCCATTGAGGGAAGTCTCTTTCAGAGTGGTTTTCTTGATGATAAGTGCAAAAAGAGTTGGATGCTACATTTCCAAGATCGATGTTTAGGTTGGCTGGGGGAGGTTCAATTGCTTTGAATGACAGATTCCTTTTAAATAAAGGCTTATAGAGCTTCTGGCCTTGGTTTCCCTCCCCTGCACTTCTTTTCATGTCAATGATTTCATTTGATAATTTCTTAACCATGCGTTGTAGGTCTTCTATGTCTCCATTACCCTTTTCAGGACCTTGTTCTGTTTGTTTCCTTGTGGGTCTAGTTAACAAGAGCCCTCTCCTGGGAGGAGGTTGAACTTATTTCTTAACTAAAGAGACATGTCCCTCTTTACATCCTTTCATTTGGAACTCTATTGTTTTGGATTTTTCAAAATTCTCAGCTAGGGTTAGTTTGGCAGCCCTCTTCACAAACATGGAAATAAAAGCTGGGAGGACATTGGCGTATACTTCGATTTGAAACTCTTGGGTAGGTTTAGCTTCGATCTAGAATTTGTTTAAGATGGTGGTGAATCTTTGATTAAAGTCTTTGACCCTTTCCTTCGAACTCATGGTGGCGATGAACAACTCAGCCATCAGAGTTCCTGTCGTAGTTTCTTCTGCAAATTTATCTAAAAAATCCTTCTGAAACTTCGTCCAACTCGTTATGGACCCTATAGGTAAGTTAAAATACCACATGGAAGCTGAATTCTTGAATGTGTAGGGGAAAAACCTGCATACCACGTCTTCATGCTGGACATTCATAAGTCTGATAGCTAGTATGGATTTCTTGATATGATCTTCAGGTAGTCCTAAGGTTTCAGGGTCAAATTTAGGAAGTAAATTATCTGGATGTCGCGGAAGGTTATGGACTCACCCTGGGATGGCCAAAGCATCTCTGGACAACCAAGGTTGATTGTTCTGAGGTGGGTTTCCCCTTTCTTCATCATGGTCGTTGTTGTCTTCCATATTTTTGTATCCCGAGTTAAACTCTTCCTCTTCTGAAAAATCGTCCGGCTAGGAGATGTCGTCGGCTAGCGTTTCAGGGATTAGATTAAGAGGATGTTCGATTTCGGTGATTGTGAAGTCTATTAGGTCTTCCACTGTGTGCACAAAAACCTGGTCGGGGGTGTCGACCACTGGTCTGCTTATTTTTTGTCTTCGAGGAAGTATCAGAGCTAAGGACAATGCACCGATCTGTGGGGTGTATGCTCTTGTGATTCTTCTGAATTGATTTAATTCCTCCCGAGGAAGAGTGTAAGGTATATCAGGGAACAAGCATTCTTCCTTGTGCTGGGGTGAGTTACTCGTTTCAGGAGTACTCAACGTGTGTGGGTTGTCTTGGGAATGAATAGCCATGCATGTGGGATATTTTGAATCTATAGGATGTCTGAGATATTATGTGAAATATATATTCAACCATTCATTCTTCAGGCCCTCCTTCTAGCGCCAATTCCATTGATGGGTCCTAAATCCCTTTAACTCAACAACAGGAACCAAACTTGCCACCGAGGCCCAATTATACTCTGCAACGTTTAATAGTGGAATGGTTCTCCAGATCTTACGATCCTACCGATTTAATCGATGGGATTTACGTTTTCTTGTGAAGGTTTTTCTCCTCCAGTTCAGACATTCTCTTTTTTGTGTTTTTCTCTTAGGTAGGACTGATATAAGATAAAGTCGGTATAAACCAACTAGGTAACAAAGTGGGAACAAACTAAACTACCTGGAGAAGAGGTTGAGCTTGGGATAACCCTTTACTCTAGCATTAACCATGTGAATATTCCAATTACTGACTGAGATACAAATAATAAGAAGAAAACATGCATGTGATAAACGACGGCAAGCAAAAYAATTCACTCAAATMTAATCATCAATCAYATAATAACACAAAGATTCATTTTCATCATTAAAGAAAGAACTGTAAAACATTGCATCAGATAACTTATCAATAGATTTAATAGCTCTTACTTGTTACTGCATCCATTCATGAGACAGAATAGGAAATAGTTCTTCTGCACATCCAATCATACATGCATTTGATGAAAACATAAACTTGTGTCTGGTCCAAAAGGAATTCTCGATCAAAGGTAGCTCCGAAATAGTTCTTAACAAAACAAAAAAATGAGAGTTTCTTGCAACAACCATCGACCTCTAACTAATCGGTCGATGCCCTTATTTATAACATAAAATTAACTAAAAATAACGGCTAAAGTGCAGATAAGTAAAACAAAATTCACCACGTGGCGTTCTCTCCTATCAGTTTGTCTAAGAGTCATCCCAATATATCACTTAAGAGGGTGACTCTTCTCGTACTCTGACCATTGGATGAACAGATCCTTGTAGGTATGGGCGTATGGGAATCTATGACGTTCCATCAGGGCCGAGTGAATCTCCCTTATTTCTACCGCATGTGCTCGATACTTGACTATACTGGAACTTAACTATTGTAGCATAGCCTGAGCTTTGATCAGATATTCCATAAACTGTCGCACCTGACCTGGCATTGTGTCTATCACCTTTGCTAGTTCTTCGACCCAGGATGAATCTTGCTTGGTGTGCGACTTGACTATGTCATGTAAGTCGATGAAGTCATCAGGCCTACCAAACTTGGGGAGTCCGATATCCTTCATTGCCTTGTTGATTTTGACCTAGTTCTTCTCACACTTGGCCCATTTTTCTTGAATCTCCCGATGAGGCTCCCGAGCCATTCTTGCTCAATACTCGGAGGTATCTTTCTTGCAATCAAAATAAAAATCTTTTAGAGACTGTGTATAGATCCAGACTTGGTAAAATACATGTATAAAGTGTAAGCATGGAAAATCAAGACTGGTACATACCTGTAAAGCTTGCTAAACCTGGTTATTTGATACTCACGGGATCTCTGCAACTTTCGAATTACTGGCTCCACTTCTGTTAGCGACATCATTTTTCTCTAGTTAGGATGGGTCTTAGTCGGGTTACTTCCACGTGCCACAACATAAAATATTGAGTACAGAATAATATGAGAGTTGAAGTCACGCCAGTGGCCGATTGGCCCTTGGAGTCGGGAAAGCATGTCAGATTCAAACATGTGTTAAGAGTACGAGTATGTTCCAAAAGAGTCGGGTCTTGTCATAAGGGAAGTCGTTAGGTGCCCTAGGTTGAGGCAAGTTCTTTAAATAGAAGTTGCATCAGTAAGTGCAACAACCATCACCAACTCATATTGAAGGCTTGGGGAATGAAAAATCATGGTGATCGTATCACACATGCTCTTCCACTCCTATCAGTTGTCTCTCACATGCCCTAGAACGCACTCGTCACGCAGATGTGCCGCAAAAAATCTTCCATTTTATCCAAAACATCCAGTAGCCATGAATCTAGTCTTACCTGGCACGTTTCCACCCACTGCCCTCTCTGTTATAAATTCAGGATGTTCTTCATGTATTCTACTCACCAGCCGAGCTTATGCACTGTTGGTAGTTTGTCTCACAAGCCCAAATTGATCAGGTTTTCCGCTTTGGGTCCTCATCAAGTTCACCACGCATAAGACATATACGTGTCACACCATGGGAACCCCTCAAAACATAAGAAGGGGCACACAAAGCAGCATAAGTGCCAGGCTTGAGCTCCAAAACGCCTGGGATTCGTTCTTACTCGCAACGGGCATTCTTGAGGTTTCAAAGGGAGGTTCCTACCTGTGCGCGGAAACAATTATATCACACGGTGCGAAGGCTGAAGTGGAAGAAGTTGTGCCAAAATAAAGGAAGTTGGAAGACATGCCTCCCCAACAGCAGATACCCCAGAGAAGGGGAAGGCCAAGGAAGAATAATGAAGCTGGGGAAACCTAAAACTCAAGCGAGCTGTGCGCAAGATCAACTGCCGAGGAATTACTTGTACGTGCTATTCGGCTAGAGACTGTCGAAGTCACAAGTTGGGGAAGTGGGAGCCAAACGAGGAGGACAGATTCCACAGATGCTAATGTTTAAGAGCCGAATCAATAGCTGAAACAGGCACAACTCGCCATTGTCGAAATCTACTAGAAAAATAGAGAATTAAGACGACAGTTGGTGGAAAAGACCCTTGAGGTGTCAGTATCATAGGGTCATGAAGGGAACATGACATGGCTCAAGAGGCAGCTCCAAGCAGCACAAGATACAATTGTGCAGCTGCGCGAAGCACAAAGGGCATTGGAAGAACAAAATATGAAACATCTCAGAGAACGTGAAGTAGCCGGGGAGAAAGTCCGCGCAGACCTTAACAACATGCAAACGAGACATGATTAACTAACTCTATTTTGTATTCTCAGACGTGGCACAAATATCGACAGTTTTGATAATGTAAAACGGGTTGGTTGGCCAAATAGTGTAGGCAGTGTCTATTGTACATAATTTGAGCTCGATTGAAATCTAATGTAAAAGTCTTGAAACTTTGATGAAAGGATTCTCATTGTAGCAGTTGGATGTATTGTTTCTTTTCTTTGCGTATGTATTTCTTGTGTTTTGTGTCCATATATTTTCCTGCCTTGATTCATAATGTATTTTCATGCCTGGGATTTACTGCGTAGCACCCATTGTTCGCGCCATTCAGACAAATCGTATTTCCTCCAAGTTAACTCCGAATTCATCCTTAGTGGTGCTTCGAGTTGCTTTGTGTATTTTCCTCCCCGAAACTTTGCAATTTAACTCATCGTGGGTCGATGACGGAGGCACGGAGGGTGATGTGTTCTATTGGTAAATTCAAACGGTCCTTTTGAAAATCCTCCAACGCCGATTGATTTCATCGTACAACACTGACGTGGTGAGACTGGCTTGAGACACGTGGCAAAGAAGACCGGTGACTTAACTCGCAAGTATTAGTCGGAGTCAGGAATTTCTTCAAGTTGTGCGTTCTTAAACTAAGACTGGGATCGCCGGTGTCGAAAAGGTATCGGGGATCGATGATTGAGGATAAACCTATCGCGCATTTCTTTGGATTAGCTTCTTCTAAAACTCCCGATGTCGAAACGCTTAAGGAATCGCTGATCAGGAAAACATTTTAGCATGGTCGAAATGTTTGTCGCGATTCGATTTTCCTCGATTCCGACAAGTGCGTCGAGTGTTGTCTATCGGTGATATCTGTATGTGATACTTGTTGTGAAACAAAAATTTCATTTCGCCGATACCGATGAATATCGACGCTCGACGATTGAGGCTTTCCGATTGTCTCTTTTTACCTTTCAATTCCTTCCGATGCCAAATCTTAAGCACGTCAGGTGAGGTGTTTTGGTTGTTGATTTTTAAAAGTTAAGCCTTTTACGTTATGGGTTTTCATAGATTCAAGCAAACTTTCAAAGACTTAATGAGAGTCAAGATGATAAGAAAAGGCAACATTTTTCACAATTGACTCAAATTAGATAGTGCAAAAGATCAAGTGGTACCCAAAAAGTAAAATTTGACATAGGATTTTTAGGGTGTGTTGAGTGCTCCACAGTACAGTGTGATGATCTCTGTAAATTTGAAAAATTTGGAAGAAAAACAAAAAATATGAAGGAACTTCTAAACCCAGTGAGTCCAGATGGATCAACCACAAACTCAGAGAATGAAAATTATCATAGGAAGGCAGGCTAAAGGCAAATGGGAAGCAAAAAATCAAAAGGAGGTCGTATCCTAGTATGGTCGCCAATTTTTTTATGGGACTTATCTGTAAATGAGGACATGAACAAATCTCCCTAGATCCACCTAGATCTAGAACAAAACAAAACCGAATATGATGCTTTCCCTTAGTTCTAATCATTGAGTTTATTATCTAACAAGAGATGGGCAACATACCGTTTAAATATCGCTTCCTCTTGCCGTTGTCATCCTAGATCCACTCCAGTGCTCGTGCGATGTTGAATTTGCAAGGGAACACAAGCCAACCAAAGTGAAAGCAATATAATATACTCAACGAGAACTTATGCATGTGATCAAGGAATCATACAATAAAACAAAGCAAGTTTTATGGGAAAGAAACATATCACTGTATCTTATTAAAATGAAAGTGGAGATTACAACCAAAGCCTTGATGTTGCAAGGTCCCCTTCCGATGACCCTTTTCTCCAACACACACACTTGCTCCAATCGTTGAATGAAGAAGATCCAAAATGACTTGATAAATTGAAATGAAGCTCTCAAGTATGAACTGAAGTAGAATTCCTCATCCAATTCTTAGCTTATTCAATATTAATCTTGCTTGAATCAACCTTCATTAACCTTAGCCTTTTCCATGAGAAATCCCTCTTTATATAGGGGAAAGAGAGATGGTTGAAGAGATTAGGATGATCCCAACCATATGGATGCCACCTCATCTTCTAGAAGATCCCCTTCTAGAACTTTCGTGAAGTTCGACCTTTTCTTAGCCTTTTGACATCGTCACACCCTAGATCTAGAGCAGCCCGCAGAGACGTCACATGCCAGTTGTATAACAGAGGGCAACAACCAGGCATCGTCGCACCCTGCCTATGAAGCAACCTGCGATGACCTTCCTTAACAAGGTTTTTGAGAAGAGAAAGTCAGTCACTTTCCTCATGAAGAAAGGCTCTTTTGGGAACATAAACACATGTTGTCAATGGATCACTAAGATGACCAAAATAATGTGTAACACTTGCTCTTTCATTTGATGAAGTCATCCAAGTCTTCGATGCTCCTGCACACGAAGAAGTGAATACAATAAGTTACTTCCCTTTCCAAGATTTTGAACTTTATTTTGTGATTTGGAAGGTGAAGAATGGTTAGAGGAGCCCTTGGATGTTTTAAGCCCTTCGTGTTATGATAAAGGTAATGACATTGTTGATAATATTGATGAGTTCATACAAGTTGGAAAATGTAAATGGGATGTGATTGGGTATGACGGGGATCACGTTTATGACTTTGAGGGTCATTTCCATTTGTTGCCTTCACAAACATCATATGATATTGCTATTGATTTTGACATATGGCAACAAGGAGATGGTATAATTAAATATGTTTTCCAAGCACCCAAGGGTGACCTAGTTCTATGTTCTCCTGATGGTTTTCGGTCATACCTTGAGGATTTTGATGAGTATTTCTTTGAGAACTTGGATTTATTCTATGAGGAAGATTATCAACCACCGTTTTGCTCAGATATTGATAAAGGTGAGGACATTTCTTGCCTAAAATAGGGTACTTGTGACAAGGTTTTCCAGCTCCCTTCGACTACTTTACCTCACTATGTCATTAAGGGTGGAGTTGGGAAACATGTCCCTTGTATTGAGTTTTCTCTGGGGAAAATCCTTCTTTTAGAATTTAAGGGTAGGTTGAATACCTTAAGAAGAAGTTTGTTATCTCAGTCTTTCAGCTTTCCCTTAAAAAATTGTTAATCATCCTCTAGGTTCTTTCTAGTCCCTTCCCATACCTTAGGATGCGATGACGTCCAAGGTAGCAAACCTTCAGACTCTTTGAGTCAGTCTTTCGAGCCTTTGATTTTTCACGATCCCTTTATGAGATGGATTGAGCACTTTCCTAGAAGTGTAACTTGGCATAATTATGTCCCTCCCTCCCGCCTCCATCAGCTAGACTTTACGTTTTCCTATGATATGATGCATGCTCTAACTCATGTTAATTTTGTGCTTGACTTGTCATTGTTTTGGTTTATGATGAAGCACATAGTCAGGTATTATGAGGTATTGCTAAGATGGTTTCACTAGTTATTTGACTACACCTAACATTCAACCAACAAGTAAGCACATGTAAGTTAGAATAGGTAGGCATTTTGCATCCATTGTATATACCATTCCATATCATGTTATCATATTTGTAGTTGAATTTTAATATTGTCTTGATTCATTATGTATATATGTATGCTCATAATTATATGCTAGACTAGAGATGATTTTATTTGTTTATTTTATCATATATGGATGAGGGGTGATATCACCGCCCTAGGTATTACTAATATCCTTTGTTGAGATTTAGAAGGAATAGGTCATACTAGATATGTTGAGGTTCTCATGCGCTCTATGGTGAGCACATGTGCGAGTTGGAGCCAGATGTTATCCCCTAGCCCAGGGATAACTAAGGAGATCACATCTCGAGGCCCATAGGTTCTAGACATGGAGTACCGAGAGCCACATGAGTTGAGCATGGCCCCATAGGGCCCCTCTTTTCTTCACTGCAGTCCACTTATCACCAACAACAATATCCATCACACCATCCTAGTCCTGAAGTAGCGGTGAGTCTTGCTCCATGAGGTAATGAGTCCGGGTATCATGGTATGTATCACTCTGATTTTTGAAGCACTTGAATATGTTGTATTAAATCCTTCTTCATTTCATGGAGTTTGCTTGGAAATTATGCTCTTTGCCTCATTCATACCTGGAAGGGTGACATGGTTCCCTAGTAAGTTGATTTCCATTTAGGATGGGTTTCTACTAGGTGGATCTGAGAAAATTCATCATCCATTCCCTCCATACTTACCACTTTCCATCTTTATTCCTTTCATCTCCCCTATCCTTGTTTGGGCATTGGGATTGGCTACACTAGGAAGGGTTGTACCTTACCTCGTGGGAAGAAGGGGCTAAAGGCCCATAGGGTAAAATTAGCTGGAATGAGTTAAAATCCAATGTTGAAACCTTTGAGATGCTTCACCCAGGGATCCCTGAGAAAGTAGTGAAAAGCTTCTCAGTAAGAAAGGGGGACCCAAAAGATAACATAAACACTCAAGGTACTGGTTGATGGACAGGAGGTCTCATCACGAGCTGACCTATTATGACCATGGGCATGTAGCAGTATGACACTACCACCTATCTAGTCACCAAGCCATGGTATTGGCTCTTGGTGGCATAACCAAGAAAAAGGGGGTCTCATCATGAGCCATCCTTCTCATTTCCGTGAAATGTTTGTGAATAATGTCGTTACCTCTAGTCATCAAGCCAGGATAGTGGCCCTCAACTATTTCCTTAAAGCACAAGTGAAAAAGATCAAAAGAAATAAAGCTAAGAGTAAAAGCCAATGAATGGGATAGGAAACAATTTCATTTATGACAAGGTGCAACTCGCCCTCTATAAAGGCACCCACAGGTAAGACTTTACATTTTCGTGTTATTACATGCACCCCATGCCCAAATATTTACCCCATGCCACCTCAACACTTACATGACTTGGACTAGATACCACCTGGGAAACACCCCAAACTTAAGAGAGGTAATCCCAATTGGACACCCCGAGACCTTCTCCAAACCTAACTTGTCAAATTGCATAACGTCTTTGAGCATTTTTCTGGTTTAAGGGGGGTTTGATGCACATGTTTCGGTAATTTAATTATTGGATGTGATTTACATGCTATGATCCTTGTGACTTATGAACCCCCTAGAGGGCGTACTTGTTGTTGTTGTTGGACCTTGCTTGGTGGAGAGGTACACATGAGGGAATGATTATCTCAGACCTTCACGAGGGCTTAAATCCCACAAATGGATATTGAAACCCCAACCAGGGGTAAGAAGAGATTGAAAACTTGCACCAGGAGAAAGAAGGATGTTGTCTTTGGAGGCACCCTGGCAGACCTAGACCCAAGGGACCTTGCTCTTCCCACATGGATGTTAGCTCTTGAGGTCCCTGGACATCACCATGATAGCCCTAGACATCATCTAGAGCTAGGGTTTTCATCTTTGGAGGCATTTGTGTGCCTTGTGGCATGTGTGGGCATCATTTTAGGCCTTTGGAGGCCAAGCATTCCACTTTCCCTTCCCAACGTTCCACACGTGGGGCTCAACGTCACCTTAGAGGGGCATGACATCACCCTTGGAGGAGTTGTTGGATGCAAATTTATTTTAATCATGTCAAAATTGAATTTTTGTTGTAAACTGGCCAGGTCGGCCCTATTTTTGACCTAAAAGTGAATTAAAGGTCAAAATTTTATATAAATAGACAAAAAGTACTCTCATTTTGACAACACATCTTGTCATTGGAGACAAGAGGTATGGAATTTGTGCCCTATTGGGGTCATTGGATGAAATAGTGAGGCGCCACTCTTGTTTAAGGCTTGTATTTGCAACTTGGATCAATTTTTGGAGTTTTATGGTGATCTTGCATGGTATACTCATGATTATTCTTGGTGCAAGTAAATAGAATATGAATTTTGTCATTTATTGTATGGTTTTATTTCCTCATACAATATTATGAAATTGCATGGTGCATTTAATGCTTGATGTAAGAAACTTAAGTTGCTACTTTCTTACTTTTTATTTGCCAAGCTTTTCACTAAATTGATCTAGTAACTAGTGAAACCCTAGAGCCCTAAATTGCTAACACTCTAAGGGTTTGCATTTGGTTATTGCTGCATAATTTCTACTCTATAAAAAGGCTAAGGAGATCAAGGCGCTAGGGCCTAGAAGTGCCTACACCCTAGCACATTGTCTCTTGAGGTCAAAATCTAGGAGGACTTAAGTTACTACTCCTAGAATTTTTCCCTCTTAGACTTTTGTGTATCAACATTAATTTGCAGCCTTAGAAGAAGTTGCCCTCCTTGACTTCATTTACCCTTGAAAGGCACTAGTCCTCTTCTCTTACTTCTTGACAAGACTACCAACCTCAACTCAAATTCTTCCACTTGATACTCTAATAACTTACCGACCTAGTATAGATTACTAACCACTAAGTTTGTTGTTGCTAATATCACTCTTACAACCTCTTCTTAGCAACCTTATCAAGCCTATTAACAAAGTAAACTAACCCATAAATTGCACAAGCCAAAGCACTATCACTTTGAGGCTTTAAACTATCCTTGCTACTATTCTAAAGATGCATTTCTAAAGTTGTTATAAATCACTTTGTTGTTGTTGTAACTGTTACTATAGCCACATTTTGCACCCCTTATCAACCCATGCTAACAAAAAATATGCCCAAAAACTTGAGCTAGGCAAATTCCTATTATCAAGTGCTAAAAGTGTGTGTTATTTCCTTACAAAAATACCTTTTTCTTAAGTGGTTTGTTGATGTGATAGCTATTAAATTGTTGTTGTTATAAACACTTTGAAAACCCCCTTTTTAAGTCATTTATTGACTTGTATTAATCTTGAAAATTATGAGTGACAAAGCATTATCAAGTTTGCAAGACCCTAGTATCTTTTCCTTGTCATCATAACTTGCAACTTTCAGGATACATTGTTGCTAATGTAATCTCATCTTTATTGTATAATAACTTGTTCTTGCAGCACATAATTTTTTAAGAAGTCATTGATTATAATTGTTGTTACTAACGTTTGATGTTTCATTGGTAAAGGGCGGGTACAAACCCACTTTCACTTTCCCTTGTATCTTTAAAATTTACCCAAGTGACTTTTTCTGTTTAGTGACCTAGAGAGAGGGGTGGGTTTTCACCGTGTCTTTCTGCCCTTCATCAACCAACTAGGTCTTGGGACGTCTCCCTTGGAGTGAGGTTTTCCTCCTCCTAAAGAGAAAGAGGTATCCTATTGGGGTGATAGTGATAGGGTTACCTTTGTGTTACACCAATCTAAGCCTACTTTCCTTTAGGCTTTGGGCAAGTATAGATTACTTGACACCAAACCCAATTGATGTGAATGAATGCTATATCATGCAAAATTGTAGCATTTATTATGTCCATGCGTGACATATAGCATGAAATATAGCATCTGTAAACTTGAATTAAGATGTTCTATGTTGAAGCAATTTTTTCCCATGGTTTTTCTTTAGTTTTGAGGTTGATAGTGTTGATGGGATGGCACCCTAGGGTGGCATTTGTTGCATGTCCTCTGATAAATTATGTTAATGCTATAATATTTTTGTTGGCTTTCACTATGGGCTTGTATTAGTTGGCCTATACAAACGTTCAATGAACATCATCATTGGGTTATAAGTTTATGCATTGGGTGGTCTCTAGGCTATATGTTTTGTTGGGTGGTTTCATTTCATGCCTGGTGGCATTAGGTAGTTTCATTTTCAATTTTCTCGCTAAGCTCTATTAGTTGACATGTGAATTCATTTTGATCTTCATTGTGAGATTTGGTGAGTGGTTTCATTTATGCTCAGTGGTAGGTGGTTTCGTTTTGCATGTTGGGTTCCTAGACTCCTCTACGACTCTATGAATTGATTTTGGCATTAATTTCTTAATCCATTCTTCATTGTGAGCTCTAGTTTGGTGTTCAATGTGAGTTTTTTTTCTAGGTTGTGAACCTGTGTTTTGGGTGGTTTCATTTTTTCATTTGTTACTCGACTCTGTTTACTAGCTCATGAATTCATTTTTCCCAGGTTGCATACAAATTGAAAGGCTTATATGGGTTCTATGTTGTGAGTTCGGAGATCCATGGTGTTTTATGTGCAAATTTTTTTGTTGTGGGTTCACTTTGGTGTGGTGGGGGTTTCATGGTCTACATCTTATGTTTTTCTCCGAAGGTAGGTTGTAAAAAAGGGCTCTACAAACCTTACACGTTGGTTGACGAAAGTGTGCTAGTTTTGCAAAGCACTCTAGACAACCTACAACTTGGTTCCCTATCATCTGTGAGTTGGTTTTTAGTGGTAATCAGGTATGCAACTATATTTTTCATGGTGTTACATTGTTTAGTTCAAAAACATATTTGCATTGTTGCTTAGGGATAATGTTTTGTTTTTCTTCTCTCTTTGTCTCCATGCATGTGCATGGTCATTGGGTAAAATCATGAAGGTGGGTAACACTTTTGTGAGAATCGGGTCTCCAAAATTCCTAGTGACACTTTTTCGGTCGAAACTAATAATTGTCTCAGCCAAAAGACACATATTTTCAGTCGAAAACTGTTTCGTTCGAAACTTTAGACGTCAAATC
>JZKD02S1654888.1:193049-209676 GCA_000966675.3 Picea glauca
TTGGTCGAAAGAATATTTCGATCGAAAATTGTTTTATATATCCCCCACACATCGTTCATATCACACTTTTTCGAATTGTTGATTGGTGGTTGTTGTTGGCGATGGTTGTTGTTGACAGTGGTTGCTGCTAGTTGTTGTTGGTTGCTGCTGTTGGTTGATGCAGATTGTTGTTGGTTGTTGTTGTTTGTTATTGCTTCTTCAGGTTCCAGGTAACCACCAAAACCTTTCCCCAATTAATTGAAATTTAATTTATTCATATGTTTTGTGTTTTAGGAGTTCAGGGACAGGGTCGAATTCGGCCTTGTCCATGTACAGGGACATGGTTGAATTCGGGCATGTCCATGTACATGGACAAGGCCGAGTTCTGAATCTAACTAAGCCACCTATTACTACAATTTCTTTACTAATCACGATATGGACTGTAATAAGAAGCTATTCCGTAATATTGGTCTAAGTAGTAATGACTGGAATACTAGTACCTATGAATGAGCTAGTGTGATTACTGTAATCAAAGCATTGAAATCTTAGTAGCAATGTAAGAGTAATGAAACTCATATAGAATGATTAACTATGTACTGTAGTAGAAAGTACATATATATTTGATATAAGTAATGGTGATGATACTAGTATCCATGTTACATAAGAGCTTACTAAACAGATTAGTGTAATCGATTGTATTACTAGTATAAGGTCAATACAGGTCAATTGTTACCATTATAACTATAATTTCCCTTTGATTTCCATAGGTATTTATATTCCAAACATTACAATAATGTTATATCATACATTAAGGTATATAAGCTTATCACACACAACTTACCTGTACTAACTAAGCTCAATATTACTACCCTTTTTTTTATTGTATACCCATATTGAATCAAACTACATTCCCAAAATAATTAAAATTTAATTTATTCTTATGTTTTGTGTTTTGGGAGATCAGGGATAAGGCCAAATTTGAATTCGGGCTTGTCCCTGTACACTTCTTGTTACAAGTTACAGATCTCTAACTAGTATATGGTGTTTATATAAGTAAGCTATGTTTAACTGTGAATACTATTGGTCTCTATTGCAATACAATATTGTTTCCATTAATTTGATATGATGTAATAACATAAATAGTTGTAATATTGATAAAAGCTAACCATATTTACATAATTACAGTGTAACTGTGAATACCATTGGTCTCTATTCCAATACAATACTATTTCCATTAACTTGATATGATGTAATAACATAAATAGTTCTAATATTGATAAAAGCTAACCATATTTGCATAATTACAGTGACTCTGGTTAATAATTATTTATTCATTACAAAGAGAAGTTGGTTACATATTATACATTACTAAGCAGAGTACTAATCCCATTAAGAGGATGTGTAACTACTGGTTATAGCTTAAGGGTGATAAGCCATGTTGTATACATGATCCTTGGATACTAGTAAGCTTACCTTATATTCATAACAACTTAAACACATGAACAAAGACCATTGATATTAGTGAAGTATAATAGCCATTACTATTGGAATACAACTCTTATACTCTCTATGTTTGGTCATGGAAATCATATAGATCTAAGTGTAATCAAATTGATACTACTTGTATTCAATAACTAAGCATGCTAATAGTCGGAGTACACTTACTTGATATCATGTTAGGATAGGTCATTAGCTTGTTACTATGATTACAGTTTCAGCAAGGATCAACACCATGTAACTTGATGAGATTCACTTACCATAACTAATAACATTGGTTCATACTGGTTACGTAACTGAATAGGTAAAACTTCTGCATAGGGTATAAGACTAACCAGCTTGATAACACTAATTGAATACACACACTATGCTAATCATACTAGTATAGTACGCTTTGTTCGTAATCAATAGCTTAACCAACCTGATAGACTAGTGATTCCATTAATGACCTCTGTATTGGAATATGAATGTATAGTTAAGAGATAATGTTATATAAGCATGATCAATCTACTAGTAAGCTTCATACCCTTATCAATAAGCTAGATTAGAATGATTGAATTCCATTACTCTTACTTATCACTCTATTGTAATATAAACACTATTTGATTAGGTAAACATAATGAAGGAGTTGAATGTGAAAAGCTGAGCTTACATAGCTCTATATGATCTGGTTCATATTAATTATGCCCCTTCAAGTATGTAGCACATATGTTTTCCTATACTCCTTGTGGTCCTTCTGCAACCTAGTACTCCAACTTGGTGAAATAGGGCACTAGTGGATATAGTCAGGTCATTGATTACGAATAATAGATGAAGCTTATGGGTGCTTGATTACCATGAATAGTATTAGTAATGATCAAATACCATTGATTCCATGATACTACGTGGCTTATTAGTTCCATACATGCCTTAGTTTTACCATATACAAGAATACATACCAATATATTATGGATATAACATGATGGTCATACTCTAAGTTGCCCTAGTTTTACCATATACATGAATAGATACCACTTGATTAGGGAGATAACATCATGGTAATATTCTATATGCCTTAGTTTGACCCGTACCATATCGAGATTAGTCGAAGAACCTCATATGAGAAGGTTTTTAGAATTCATGAACAACCAGAAATGACCAAACTTGTTGTTCGGGTAATTGATTTAGAATAAGTTTTTACCTTACCCTGAGCCTAGAACTAGATGGATCCCCCCAAACTTTTTACAACATCGAATGAATTAAAGTGGTTCCCACAAGGTTTAGGTATTTTACATACCCTTAGAATTCGGCCTTGTCCTTGTACAAAAATGACCTCCAATTAAATTGGGATATAAAGAAATGTTTCCACCTTTAAATTTGTACACAAAGATGACATCAATGAAAGGCCAGATTAGGGAGAATTCAAATATAATCTAGAAAAACTTCGAGTAATTTTTTTCCATTTCTTGACTTCATTATTAGCTTGCCTTAGAGATGATATTTCTATTATCCATTCAATCTTTGTAACAAACCCACGATGGGAAAAGAAATAAAAAAAAAAATTCGTTCTCCTTACAAGAACAAATCCTCTCTTTCTACAGTTCCTAATTTGAATAGTCGAGGAACCAACCCGACTTCCTGGTCAAGGATCTCCAATTCTGGAACCAAACAACTCTCTGAGACCTTGATGGCCTTGTTCTGTAATTAAACACATACCCTTTAGAGTTCCTGGTGCAGGTCTAATGGTACCCGTGACCTTCCCCTTCGTGCTTGCGAAATCTCTGAGTTTGAGCACTAGCCCCTTTTTTGATAGGCCCCTCCATGTGACCACTGGTTGTGAGTACAGGTCTAACCAAAAGGTGCTTCATGACTTCAGGTATTATGGTGTGAGTCACCTGACTCTCCCGACTTCCCGAATTTCAAACTAGAGCCTAGCGAGTGCTAGCTCCTTCCCTTATTCTCCACTGATGTGACCTCCAACTATGACCTGGGGCCCAACTCCCAAGTTCTTCAGGACTTCGTGCTTCACGAACTCGGAAATTAGTTCACCTCTTTTTCCAGAAGACAGATCTACAAACTTTCGACAGTGTCAGATCAATGGTCCACGATCTTCTGTGATCCGATGGTCCTGATCTCCTCTTGCGAATCAGAACTTCATGTTTCAGGATTTTGGAAATTAATTCACCTCTTTTTCCAGAAGTTTGATCTCTGAACTTTCGATAGTGTTAGATAAATGGTCCACAATCTTCCGTGATTTGACGGTCCTGATCTCCTCTTGTGAGTCGGGACTTCGTGTTTCAGGATTTTGGAAAACAATGCCCTCCTTTCTTCCCTTTGGTATTCTTCCGAAGTCTGAATCCTCAAACTCTTAGATGTACTACCACCTATCAACCTTGGTGATGGATGGTTCCAACTAGCTTCAGAACTTCGGGACTTCGCAAGTCCGCCCTCTATGCACTTCCAAAAGGTTAAGGGACATGCACCTTACCTAGATCTAATGGTTGTTGGTCCTTTGTGCCCAGATCAGACGAATGAGATATGTTCCTTTCCTACGTGCTCCTCTGGGTGTCTGGATGTAAGTTTTGATGACCCAGATATCCTCCTTGCAACTGATCTAATGAAAACTGTCACTCCTCCCCCTGATCTTGTGCTTTCTCCCAACTTGGAAGAATTCAAGCATTTCAAAGGCTTCACCTTTGAACTGCCTTCTGTGAACCCTGATGTATTGGGGTCTTGACGATGTTTTCCCTCCTAAGCTTTTGTCAATGGAATTGGACTCTGCCCTGGTGCACACTTGCGCTCTACGTGCAACTTGCACTGTTTCTCCCAGGACTTTAAACTTACTCAATCTCTAAGGGACTTGGCCTTTTTGCGTCTTCCAAAGGACTTTTTGGTGTCCTCCTGGCACACTCTGCACTCGACTTCCTGAGCTTTCGAACTTGAAACAAGTTCTCCCCTTGGACCTCATTTGTGCTTTTGAAAAGTGCTTATCTCTTCTGAGCTTGATGTCCTTGAAGATTTTGATTTCCCACACACTCCCTACATTTTAGGGATCTCGTCAAACTCAGATTGAAGGTCAACGATGATCGACGGTTGATAATAATTACGGGGCCCCAACATGCATTCTCTTTATCAGAGAGTTCGACCTCCGCAATCTGAAAAGTGCTTGCCCAACTTGGTCTAACCAGAATCATTGATCTCCCAGCCCGACGAGATCAACGACATTGGTGAATTGTGGGCTGTGAACTAGTGCGTCCGCTACTTTCACTTTCGTGCTCCACAATGATTCCCCACCCTCGATCTCCATGCATAGATTGATGGTTCATAATGATTGCGAGGTTCAACCTCCACAATAAGGGAAGTGCTCACTCAAATCTAGTCCAATCCTAGTCATTGATCCTCCATTCTTGAAGAGATCAACGATGCAGGTTGATTGCGGGCCGTGAATTAGCAAATCTGCTAATTTTCACCTTCGCGCTCCACAATGATTCCCAACCGTAGATTTAATTGAGCGGCTGGTGTTTAATTCGTTAACCCCAGTGGGTGGTTGAATCGATCTGACAATCAGGATGGCCTTCCTCCCATTAAACAACTCATCTCCATCACTTGTGTCAAATTCTCAAGTCATCTATAGTTTGGTTACTTCGATAGTTCGGGTAACTTGATTATCGTGAAATTTAACCTCTCGGAGCTTCGAGCTCCCGAGGTCCCGAAACCTTCAAGAGATAACTCCTTTTTTGTGCAGGGTTCCTAGTCCCAAGTCACGTGGACCTTCAAATGAATCTTGGGCTATTAAACCTACTCTTAGTCAGGTTTTTGGTTAAGGACTTGGGTGCCTTACAGATGTGCAGTCTGCCCATCCCCTCATTAACTCTTGAGGAGGTCTTCCCAGCTACCAACCTGACTGTAATTCATTCCTGGTCAAAGGGTTGTTCTGATCTTGAGCAATTGAATCCAGCATGGTATTGGGTCGGTGAAGGTTAATGCAACCATTCCGGGTCCCCTTGACCACCTTTTCATTAGAAATCATGGTCTCTCTTAGCACATCCCCTTCCTAGTAGTCATGCAACACGTATCCATTTTCTACTAAAATAATAGAACTTACATTCATCGACCTTTTATACAAAGGTCCATCAAATCAATCAATCACACCTTTGAGTTTGCCATAGTTCCCTGGCTAATATAGTTATATTTACAGACTGGGGGAAGCAGGGTATTACAATTCCCTCCGCCTTAAAGGAACATCATCCTTGATGTTCTATCTATCAACATGATATGTATGTGCATAAGTAAACAAAATTGGATATGCCTATCTCATGGCATCTTCCATTTTCCACGTAGCCTCATCCGGGCCGAAGTGTTTCCACTACACCTTGACCTATGCAATGGTTCGGTTCCTGAGTGAGGTTTGCTTCTTTTCTAGTATGCATTGGGGTTTTGGCAGGAATTCTCCCTCCGGTTCCACCTGGATCACAGATTGTTAATTATATGATTAGCATCATGTACATATTTCTTCAACAATGAAACATGGAAAACATTATGTGCTTTTACTGTGGGAGGAAGTGCTATCCTATAGGTTAGAGGTCCCACTCTATCTAAGACTTCAAAGGGTCCACAATACCGAGGTGCCAACTTAGCACATGCTTCCATTCTCAGGGAACTCTTCCTGGGTCTAACTCTGAGATAGACATGGTCTCATGTCTTGAACTCTCAGGGAGTTCTTTTTGTATCGGCAAAACTTTTCTGTCTATCCTAAGAAATCTTCAGATTTTTCTTTATCTGGATCACTTGTTGTTCCATTTATTTCAACATGTTGGGTCCGATTATAATTCTGTCCACTGGATTATTCCAGCTGTTTGGAATCTTGCATTATCTGCCATAGAGGACTTCAGAAGGACTCATCTCCAAGGATTCTTGATAACCGTTGTTGTAGGCAAACTCTACCAATGGTAGGTAGTCTTCCCACTTCTTAGGCTGATGCATTACATGCATCCTTAGCATGTCTTCTACTATTTGGTTCACTCTTTTTGTCCATCCATCAGTTTGAGGGTGATAGACTGTGCTGAACAACAATTTAGTCTCAAATCCAACCATTAGGGATTTCCAAAAGTTTGAAGTAAATTTGGTATCTCTGTCAGATACAATTTCCTTGGGCATGCCATGCAGTCTAAATATCTCCTTCATGAATATGTTGTCAATATCTATTACCTTGCAAGTTGACTTGACAAGGATGAAATGAACAGACTTACTCAGTTTTTCCACCATGACCATGATGGCATCATTTTGCTTGGTCGACTTTGGTAATCCAATGATGAAATCCATGGAGATGGTTTCCCATTTCCATTCTGGGATTGGTAGGGGCTGTAACAATCTTGCTAGATGCCTGTGTTATGCCTTAACTTGCTGGCAGTCTAGGCACTTAGCTAGATAGTTAGCTATTTCTTTCTTCAACCCAGACCAATAGAATTGTTTCCTAGTGGCCATGATGATCTTCTAATATCCTGGGTGACCAATATATGGTCTCTTATGTAGTTCATCCATTATGAACCTCTTCAAGTCGTCACAGTTTGGAATAAACAATTTGTTTCTGTAAGTCAACAACCTTTCCTCCAGCATCTGGTAGCCTTCATACTTTAGCTCTGTAGGCTCTTGTCTTAGGTATGAGGTCACGGTCTTGAAGAATGCATCTGTCTCTTGTGCACTTCTGACTCTTTCCCTGACATCCATTTCACAGGTGCTTACTGCTGCCAGATGAATCCGTTTTATACTTCTGATAAGGGCATTAGCCACCCTATTTTCCTTTCCTTTGATGTGTTTGATTTCGAAACTAAACTCACTAAGGAGAGCCATCCACCTAGCTTGCCTGGCATTGAGTTTTGGTTGATCAAACAGGTGCCTCAACCCACAATGGTTTGTCATACCACAAATCTCCTTCCTAGGAGGTAGTGCCTCCACATTTTTAAAGCATGTACTATGGCAGCCAACTCTAGGTCATGGGTCACATAATTGATCTCATGCTCATTTAATTTTTGGGATGTGTAGAAAATTACACGTCCCTCTTGCATAAAGAATGCTCCAACTCCTTCCTTGCAGACATCTGTACATACGAGGAAATCATTATCTGGGTTTGCAATATTCAACACGGGTGCATGGGTCAGGAGGTATTTCAGTTCTTGAAATCTTCCTTCACATTTTGATGTCCAAATGAATTTAACCCCCTTTTTCTGAAGGGCAGTGATTGGACAACCAATCTTGGAAAACCTTTTATGGAACCTTCTATAATATCCTGCTAAGCCCATGAAGGATCTGATTTCAGATACATCCTTCGAGGTAGGCCATTCCATAATAGATCTGATCTTGTCGGGGTCCACTGCTACCCCTTCCTTAGAAATGACATGACCTAAGTAATGGACTTTCTTCTGAAAGAAGTCGCACTTGCTAAAATTAGATTAGAGCTGATGCTCTCTTAGTACTTGAAGTACGAGTCTAAGGTGTTCTTCGTGCTCTTCTCTATTCTTGGAGTAGATTAGGATATCATCAATGAAAACCAATACAAAATTATCCAAAAATTTGCTGAGTACATTATTCATTAAGCACATAAAAGTGGTGGGGGCATTGGTTAACCCAAATGGCACCACCACAAACTCATAGTGACCATACCTCGTCCTAAAGGTTGTCTTGTGGATGTCTTCATCCTTAATTCAGACTTGATGGTATCCAGACCTTAAGTCTATCTTCGAGAAAATGGAAGCACCTCCCAATTGGTTAAACAAGTCATCGATTCTTGGTAAGGGATATTTGTTCTTTATGGTTGTCTTATTGAGTTGTCTATAATCTATGCACAGTCGGAGTGTGCCATATTTATTTTTCACAAACAAGACAAGTGCTCCCCACGGAGATACACTGGGTCGAATGTACCCTTTTTCCATCATCTCCTTTAGTTGTAGCTTGAGCTCAACCAACTTTGGCGTACTCATCCTATAGGGTGTCCTAGATGCTGGCACTACTCCTGGTGTAAGTTCTATCAAGAAGTTAATGTATCTTCTCGGAGGTAGACTTGGTACCTCTTCTGGGAATACATCCTTGTATTCTCTTAATATGGGGTGGTCCTCTAGGTTTGGTTTGTCATCCTCAACAGATTCCAACACCTGTATTTCATATAAGGGACACCGTTTTCTGCAATGCTTTTTCATTTGAAGGGCCAATATTTGTCTCACTGAGACAGGCTTCTGAATCCCTTGGAGGGTCATCTTTCTCCCTTCTTCGTTTACACATTCTAAAGTTTTATGATAACAACCCAACTTAGTTTTATAAGCATCCAACCAATCCATACCAATCAACAAGTCATAAGATCCCAGGGGAAGTATATTAAGGGTTGCTCGGGTGGGCAATCCACCCATGATGAATTGACAGGTTGGTATGACCTCTGCCACCTTTCTTTTGGTCCCAGTGGCTAGTCGCACCAACCATGAATTAACATGTATAATTGGTTGTAGTTTACACTTATCAACAGTCTGAGGGGCCACATAACTCAAATTAGAACCAGGGTTAATTAAAATAGAAACTAAATGGTTGGTGATCATACCTTCTAGCTCCACTACTGAGGCTTGGTGGTCAGCTTGATTATTGTCCAATGCTGCATAGATTTATGGCATGCTCCTAGCCACATCATTGACAGTGGTAGCTTCTTGGATATTGTAGACTCTCTTACTGTTATGTTGTCTGTGTGGACAGTCCCTCAACCGATGATATTCTCCACAACCCCAACATTTTAAGGGTTCTTTCTTTAGGTTATCAGTCTTTCCTGGGATTGTCTTAAAAGGTTTATTTCCACTTGGAGATGGGAAATTTTGGTGGTGCAAACTTCTAGTAGAAAGGCTCATTCTAGAATCCTTTCCATAGTTCTTGAATATTGAGAATTAAAACCCCTTCTTTTGGAATCCTGAACTACTCCTCTTCTTCCATATGGTTTCTTCTAAGGTCTTTGGTTCGTCAAACTCAATCCTGTCCCGGTAGATCTGAGGTAACTTACTAATGAATCACTGCATTTTTACCTTTTCATATTTTATGTAGGGTACATACCTCAATAGCTCAAGGAATTTATTGACATATTCATCTATGGTGAGCTTCCCCAACCTGAGTTCGTAGAACTCCTTGGTCTTCCCATCCATGTATTTCTCTGACAGATACTGCTTCCTGAAGTATTTCTCTAACTATTTCCATGACAATTCCTTCTCATGAACTCCTTTAACATTCCTAAGGTCTTCCCACCAAATGGAAGCTTTTCCATTCAGTTTAAAGATGGCTATTCGAGCCTTCAAGTTTTTAGAGTAGTCATGGACTCTAAAGTACTTCTTTAAACCAAGCAGCCAAGCTTCCGCCTCTTTTCCCTTCTTAATATCTCCTTTGAAAGAGGGTGGTTTGGCTTTCTTGAACTCTTCAGGATCATGATTTTTGGAATGCTTCTGCTTCTTTCCTTTCCTTTGAGAATGTGAGTTGGCTCTGCTACTAGAATATCCTTCAGAGTTTCTAGCTTCCTTTCCAGAGGACTCTACCAATGAGTGTCCCCTGCCTCCAGGTTGGGCCTTCTTCGCGGTACTTCTCCTAGTGTGTTCACTTATGGAGTCATGTTTTCGGATCTCAGGTGGACCTTGACTTCTCTTCTTGTGTTGTCGGTCCACATGACTGGTTGCGGGTTCATATTGCAGTTGCCTCTGTATGTCAGATAAGCTCTGCAGCAAGACTGCATTAATTTATATATATTTTTTCTTTCTCCTTTATCAATCTCTCGTTGTTAGCCTTGTAATTTTGTAATTCAGCCACGAGGCTCCTTACAGTTTTAGCCAGATTCAGAGGGGTTTCCATCGCCCTCCTTTCGTCAGATTCTTCGTCTCTATTGTGGGAGCCATCCCCCACTTCATGACATGTCACCATCCTTTAGTCTTGAAGTTTTCCCATGATTTACTGTCTGCTTGAGTGTTGACAAAAACACTTATTGTTAGCTAACAATCTATTAGTTCATGAACAATACATAGTTCAATTTCTTAAATGCACACACAGTAGAAATTTTCATTCTTTCCCTTAATAACATTTTAACCATAATTTTTAAGGAAGAGGTAAGATAGAGTGTCAATCTTTTAAAAGTACTCCAAATAGAGTTTTTATGTGACTTGTCCATGAGCCCAAGTAGGCCAAGTGTAGTAACCATGCTTTTATACCAATTTGTAACACACCAATGATGGGGCAAGAATTAAAAAAAATTTCGTTCTCCTTACAAGAACAAATCCTCTCTTTCTATGGTTCCTAATTTGAATAGTCGGGGAACCAACCTGACTTCCTAGTCAAGGAAATTCGATTCTGGAACCAAACAAATCTCTGAGACCTTGATGATCTCATTCTGTAATTAAATGCAGACCCTTTCGAGTTCCTGGTGCGGGTCTAATGGTACCCACGACCTTCCCCTTCACGCTTGAGAAATCTATGAGTTTGAGAGCTAGTCCATTTTCTGACAAGCCCCTCCACGTGACCACTGGTTGTGACGATGATTCTAACCAAAAGGTTCTTCACAACTTCAAGTATTCTGCTGTGAGTCACCCGACTCTCCCGACTTCCCAAATTCTGAACTAGAGCCTAGAGAGCGCTAGCTCCTTCCCCTATTCTCCACTGATGTGACCTCCAACTATGACCTGGGGCCCAACTTCCAAGTGCTTCGGGACTTTGCGCTTCACGAACTCATAAATTAGTTCACCTCTTTTTCCAGAAGTCCGATCTCTGAACTTTCGATAGTGTCAGATCAACGGTCCATGGTCTTCCGTGATCCGATGATCCTAATCTCCTCTTGCGAATCAGGACTTCGCATTTCGGGATTTTGGAAATCAATTCAACTCTTTTTCTAGAAGTCCGATCTCCAAACTTTCGATAGTGTCAGATCAATGGTCCACAGTATTCCATGATCCGACGGTCCTGATCTCCTCTTGCGAATTGGGACTTCGTGTTTCAGGATTTTGGAAAACAACTCCCTCCTTTCTTCCCTTTGGTAATCTTCCGAAGTCCGAATCCTCAAACTCTTGGATTTGCTGCCACTTGTCAACCTTGGCGATGGATGGTTTCAACTAGCTTCAGAACTTTGGGACTTTGCAAGTCCATACTCTGTGCACTTCCAAAAGGTTAAGGGACATGCACCTTACCTGGATCCAATGGTTTTTGGTAATTCACACCCAGATTCGAGGAACAAGATTTGTTCCTTTCCTACGCACTCCTTTGGTGTATGGATGTGAGTTTCGACGACCCAGATCTCCTCCTTGCAGCTGATCTCATGCCAGTTGTCGCTCCTCCCCCTGAGATTGCGCTTTCTCCCAACTTGGAAGAGTTCAAGCGTTTCAAAGGCTTCACCTTTGAACTACCTCCTGAGAACCCTGATGTATTGGGGTCTCAATGATGTTTTCCCTCCTAAGCTTTTGTTAATGGAATTGGACTCCGCCCTGGCACACACTTGCATTGTTGCTCCCTGGGCTTTTAAATTACTCAATCTCTACAGGACTCGGCCCTTCTGCGTCTTCCAAAGGACTTTCTGGTGCTCTCCTAGCACACTCTGTGCTTGACTTCCTGAGCTTTTGAACTTGAAACAAGTTCACCCCTTGGACCTCATCTGCACTTCTGAAAAGCGCTTATCTCTTTTGAGCTTGATCTCCTTGAAGATTTCGATTTCCCATGCACTACCTGCATTTCAGGGATCTCGTAAAACTCAGATCGAAGGTCAATGACGATCGACGGTTGATAATAATTGCGGGGCCCCAACATGCGTGCTCTTTATCAGAGAGTTCAACCTCCACAATCTAAAAAGTGCTTGCCCAACTTGGTCTAACCGGAATCATTGATCTTCCAGCCTAAAGAGATCAACGACGTTGGTGAATTGCAGGCCACGAACTAGCGCGTTCGCTACTTTCACTTTTGTGCTCCGCAACGATTCCCCACCCTCGGTCTCCATGCATAAATCGACGGTTCACAATGATTGTAGGTTTCAACCTCTGCAATCATGGAAGTGCTCACTTGACTCTATTCCAATCCTAGTCGTTGATCCTCCATTCCCGACGAGATCAATGATGTGGGTTGATTGCGGGCCGTGAACTAGCAGGTCTGCTAATTTTCACCTTCGCGCTCCACAATGATTCCCAACCGTAGATTTAATCGAGTGGCTGGTGTTTAATTCGTTAACCCTAGTGGGTGTTTGAATCGATCTGATGACCGGGATGGCCTTTCCTCCCATTAAATGGGTCGCCTCCATCACCTATGTCAGATTCTTAAGTCATCTACAGTTCTTGTTACTCCGATAGTTCGGGTAACTTGACTATCATGAAATTTGACCTCTCGGAGCTTCGAGCTCTTGAGCTCCTGAAACCTTCAAGAGCTAAGTCCTTTTTTGCACAGGGTTCCTAGACCCAGGTCACATGGACCTTCAGATGAAGCTTGGGCTATTAAACCTACTCTTAGTCATGTTTTTGGTTAAGGACTCGGGTGCGAGTTCAAAGTCTCTTAGACTACTGGTCTGAATGAAATGTTTTCCTAACTCGCAGAGCTGTGAGCTCTGAAACAGGGCAAGGTAACTCATGAGGTTACTGAAATTGTAGCAATACCAAGAAGCTCGCTCCGACTTTGGGACTGTGATGTAATTCCTTGGGGAAAGTGCTTTCAAGGAATTAAACTAGAGCATAAGGAACATCAAGTAGATGTAAAATTTCTCATGGGAACGAACGCATACTCTTAACTTAATCATTCAATACAGAAACCATTTATAGGCATATAAATACAAGCATGCATCCATTATTTCCAATTCAAAGCACAAGGCATAAAAACACTTATCAGAACCATAAGGCATGATGCAACTGCTCAGAGGGGTGCTTGTTTCCACCCAACCATAGGCTCAATCACTCCCAATGGATTTATCACTGGCCACCCCCGAGCTTAGACCACAATGCTTTGAGATTCAATCTCTTACTTCTAGCTCAGTGGAAGTTAGGGATGAAGGTTACTCTCCTTCTCCCAATACATAAATAGATAAGGACGAAGGTTACTCTCCTTCTCTTGGCTCAGTCTCTATTCTTTGTGATCAGAACTCACTTTTCTCTTTCAATCCTTCCTCGAACACGAGAGCTTCGGCTTTCATCTCTGCACTCTTTGTAGGTCCCCTCTGCCCACCACACTTCCTTTCTTTCCTTCCTCAGCAATATTGCGTGTGGCTCGAATTCCCAGTCCGTGGTCAGGTCTGGAAGCCTTACAGATGGGCGGTCTGCCCCATCCCCTCATTAACTCTTGAGGAGGTCTTCCCACCTACCAGCCTGACTGTAATTCATTCCTGGTCAGAGGGTTGTTTTGATCTTGTGCAATTAAATCCACCATGGTACTGGTTCAGTGGAGGTTAACGCAACCATTCTGGGTTCCCTCCACCACCTTTTAATTAGCAATCATGGTCTCTCTTAGCACATCCCCTTCCCAGCAGTCATGCAACACATATCCATTTTCTACTAAAATAACAAAAATTACATTCATCGACCTTTTATACAAAGGTCCATCAAATCAAACATTCACACCTTCGAGTTTTCCATAGTTCCCTGGCCAATATAGTTATATTTACAGACTGGGGGAAATAGGGTGTTACAATCTTCCTGAGCCTTCAACAATATACAACTATTTTATTATGACATTGTTATACTTGTAAGAAGGTATTATAGTGAATCAGGTTAGGATTCACACCTTTGAGTTTTCCATAGTTCCCTGGCCAATATAGTTATATTTATAGACTGGGGGAAACAGGGTGTTGCAATCTTCCTGAGCCTTCAACAATATACAACTATTTTATTATGACATTGTTATACTTGTAAGAAGGAATTATAGTGAATCAGGCTAGGATTCAACAAAGTGCTACAAACCAGGGAACCATTATTAAAAAAGTTAAAATAATAAAGACTTTTAAAAATAAAAATTTATAATAATAGTTAAATGTGAGTGCCACTTTCAGCACTGTAGTTAAATGTGAGTGCACCTAATGAAAGGGAATGTCCCTATACATGGACAAGGTCGAATTCGGGCTTGTGCATGTACATGGACATGCCTGATTATGATTAGCACAAGAAGGTAAGAGTCATTATGATTATCACAAGGTTCATTGGTTGTTGTTGGTTGTTGTTGCTTCAGGTTGAAGGTAAATCTAAACTGTTAATTTTAAAATTAGTTGAAAATGAAATTTGAGTCCAATCCACTTAGTTCCATTTCTCCTTGAAGAATCTATGTAAAAATGAGTTCTATTTATGGCCATATAAAAGAGATGGTAACCCATTGGATATTTACGTTTTCTTCTTTTATTTTGTTTATTGGTTATGTACCAAGCCGAGATAATGTGTGACCCCCTTCTCTCTTGGGATGGTCCATGAGACCTAGGAGTAGTTAAGAAGAAGGGCATGATCACATCATTGATCTTCCTCATATGTTGGGATGATAAAATATTATAAGTTATATCATGAGACTCATGTGGACATTCTTCCATTAAAGAAGAACTTACCTTGTTGACATTGTCATAAACCCCCCCTTGCTTGAGTTACATCGCCCTTAATTGTTGTGTGAGTTTTTGGTTTGGTTGTTTGCTTCTTCCTAAATAAAGTTAGCTACCTTGACTTTGGATCCCCTCTCCTTAACTTTTTTTTTCTTGTTGACTTTTATGATTTAACAATTAATATTTCATGTTATATAAAATATTATTTGTTTAAATTATTTAATAATTAGGGTTTAAACCAAACCCTAAAGTTAGGACTAATATGCTAGCCCTAAACTACCTACCAAAAATATAAAAGAGACTATCCTCACTCTTTACACACACACTCTCTTCTAAGCCGAGTTTTGATCTGAGGTTTTCTGCAACTTCTTCTTGTTTAGATTTTTGAGTGGTTGCGGCCCCTCTTGGAAAGTTCTTTTTGGTGTATTAAGCCACCGTGGTATTACCTCTCTAGCCTCTTGTGGCTGTTAACCCCTAAGGGTCTTTTCCATCTTTCCGCAGGTCTCTTCTTGGTTGTTGTTTGGGGTTTCTGGTTCTCCTTGCTGGTGTTGTCCTCCTCTTCTCCTTGCTGGTGCCACCCTCCTCATATCCTTGTTGATGCCACCCTGTGTATGTTGTCTCCGACCTCTTCTATTGCTGGTGCCACCTGTGTATGTTGCCAGTTAGTCTTTTGATATTTTACCCTAAAATTTCTTCTTGGCAATTTGTTCTAAGTGTCATGATGAGATATGCCCTGAGGGTTTGATCAATGATCCCTTAAATCTTTTTCTGAGCATATATCCAAGAGGATAACAATAGCATATCAGGTAATATTATTTCTTGTTTCATGTAAGTAAATGTTTTGTCAGTTATTGTTTTTATGCTACCAGATTATAGATCAGAAGTTTTAATGTCTTGTTGATTGTAACATACAAGTAGCTAATGTTTAGAAGTTAAAATAAATATTTATGTTTTAGCTAGCTATATTTTTTGCCCTTAAATTTTAACATGTTACACATAGATTATCTTAAAAATTACCTTCTACAATTTACACAAATATAGATTATCTTCTACATGTTATATTTATTTTTTTTATTTTTATTTTATTTAAATATTTTCATGTTCACTATATATAGCATCATAGCAAAAAATATAGTTTGTTTTTTCAATATATGTCTTTGATGCTTCGAAGTTGTTATAAATGCTTAAATGCCTCCAAGTTGTTTTATAAATTATAATTTCTATCTTATGTTTCTATAACTTATGAACTTTGATATTCATGGATTTTCAAAGGATATATATTAAGGTGAGATGTCAAAACAAGAGTCTCCAAAAATTCCCCGCAAACACTCTAGGCTATCCAATGAAGGAGGAAGAGGAACCCATTCTTTGACTGAGACTCTGAGGACGTCGAAGACCCATATCTTTGCAAGGCAGGGAAGCTTGGGAGGGGCAACTAGTGACCAAAGGAAATCGAATCAGAGGAGGAGATTATCAAATGCATCTGTGAATAGATCATCTAGAGAATGTGCTCAAAATAGTGTTATGGATGCAACATTCTTAGATAGGTTGCACATTAATACTCCAACACCATAGAATGTAGGGAATACATCATGATAAGAAAATATGTTTGGTAATTTTTTATAT
>JZKD02S1654888.1:216685-262601 GCA_000966675.3 Picea glauca
AATACACAATCACAAGAGACACATCATTTATCCTGGGAAACCCTCATGGGGGAGAAAACCCAACAAAAGCTTCCTTAATATAGATAGCCAATACAATGCCAAGAGAATAAACCAAGCAATACATAAATTCCTCTCCCAACTAATGTGCCTCTCTCTCTCTTCCTTCTTCTCCAATTGCAGCTCCAAACTTGCGCTCTGATGAACAAGTGAGTGAGTGAACAAATGAGGCACTGGACTCTCTTATTTATACAATTTGGCAGGTGCTGAACTGAGGTGTCTTTTCATTGGCAGGGCCGACTTCTCATTCTGGGTGGTTATAACCACTTTAATATATTCTGGGGGCCGACTTCTCATTTAACATATTACAATTAGGGTTTGACCAATCCACAAAAGGGGATTTGTTCATTTACAATGCTTGACATGATCAATTTATCTAATGAATAATACATCAATAATAAATAGAATACTCTTTGCAGTTACAATATTTCAACACTCCCCCTTAACAAGAAGGGTATTCTACAACAACATCAGGTGAGAGAGAGGGAATCATCATCAACAACATCTTGGAACACTGACTGGCGTATCTATAAATCATTAGAATTTTTTCTCATCATCAATAGCAGCAACAACACAACACAAAGGCTGGAGCATCATCAACATCAACACTAGGTTGAGAGTCTTCAGTATGAGGCTGGCATCACAGCATGAAGCTGGCTACACAATATCATCAACACGTAGCTGGCATCACAGTACGAGACTGGCAACACAACATTATCAACATGAAGCTGACATTTGGAAACACATCAACACAACACGAGGCTGACACATCATCACAACACGAGGCTGGGACATCATCACAACATGAGGCTAGCACATCATCACAGCATGAGGCTGACACATCATCACAACATGAGGCTGGAACATCATCAACACAAGGATGGCATCGCAACACTAGGTTGGCAACACATCATCACATCACAAGGCTGACACATCATCAGCACGAGGCTGGCAAACATCATCATAGCACGAGGCTGGCACATCATCAACACGAGGATGGAATCGCAACACTAGGTTGGAAAAACATCACCACAACACGAGGCTGGCACATCATCAGCACGAGGCTGACATCACAGCACTAGGATGACACATCATCATGATGGGGCTGGCATCACAACACTACTCCCCCTTTCGAGGGAGGTCCTTACGGACTATACCAAGATTATCTCGAAAGTGCTCAAACTTTACATGAGATAGAGGCTTTGTCAACACATCAACAACATGTTCATCAGTGCTAACATATTGGAGCTTTATGGCTCCTCTCTGCACCATATCACAGATGTAATGATATCATATCTCTATGTGTTTTGACTTGTCATGGAACACATGGTTCTCGGTCATCTTTATGCAGCTCTGGTTATCACATAGGATCAAGGTTGCTTCCATCTCTAGGTCGAATAGACCTGTCAACAACTTTCAAAGACATATGGATTCACAACATGTAGAACAAGCAACAATGTATTGTGCTTCTGTCATGCTGATAGCAATTCTTGATTCCTTCCTACTCTGCTATGAGATCATGTTTGACCCCAGACTAAAACATCATGAAGTGCTCTTTCTATCAGAGACACTTCCAGCCCAATCTGAATCAGTATAACCACTCAGTCTGAAGTCATGATCTCCATCATAATTGAGACCACAATCTAGTGTTCCTTTAAGGTACCTCATCACATGTTTTGCAGCAACCAGGTGAACACGTTTGGGTTCTACCAGAAACTGACTCAAGGTGTTCCCAACAAAACAAATATCTGGCCTGGTGTTCATTAGATACATCAATGATCCAATGATCTATTTGTACAATGTAGCATCAATCAATTCTAATGAAGTGTCAACCATGAGATTCAACTTTGTTTCCATGGGTGTATTCATGGACTTGCACTCCAACATATCAAATCTCTTTAGTGTTTCAACTGCATACTTCCCTTGGTTAAGGAACATCCTCTCTGGGCTCTGCCATACCTCATGACCTAAGAAATAATGCATTAGGCCAAGGTATTTCATCTCAAATTCTGCAGCGAGCTTCTTCTTACATTCAATGATGATATTTTCTTCTCTAGTTAAGAATAAGTCATCCACATACATCAACAATATAATTGGCTCATCATTCATAACCTTGAAGTAAAGGTTAGAATCAACTTTACTCTTGGTAAAGCCCAAGCTCGTAAAAAAATTGTCAATCCTTCCATACCAAGCTCTAGGAGCTTGATTCAATCCGTACAGAGCCTTATTCAACTTGCAGACATGAGTCTTCATGTATTCAACTTCAAATCCTTGAGGTTGTTCTATATACACTTCTTCTTCAATGACACCATTCAAGAAGGCAGTTTTCATGTCCATCCAGTGTAACTTCCACTTCATCTTTGCTGCTAAGGCTATGATGGTTCTGATTGAAGTGTATCTGGCTACAGGAGCAAATGTATCTTCATAATCAATGCCTCCATTTTGAGAAAATCCACAAGCAACAAACCTTGCTTTATATTTCTCAATAATTCCATCAACAACATGTTTTATTTTGAAAATCCATTTGGCAGATACCACATCCTTGCTCTTCGATCTGGGAACTATTTCCCATACATCATTCTTTATGATGGATTGGTATTCTTCTGTTATGGCATCTGCCCATTCTTTCTTCTGAATGGATTCTTCAAAGCAGGTAGGCTCCTTCTTTAAGAGATCTCACAACAAATCCATGTAACTGGAGAATGGCTTAGGTTTCTTCACTTGTCTCATGGTTCCTTTGCGGACACCATACTTCTCTCCATATTGAATAAGTTCCCTTGCCCAGGCTAGATTTATTTTGTGGGAGATCATTATATGGGGAGGTTCTTGAGATTCTACTATGTCATGTTCTTCTAGAATCTCCTCATCAGGGGAAGCTATGACTTCCCTCACTAGTTCTGCAACTCTAGGAGCTACAGGTTCCTCTTCATATACTTGTTCAAGCTTGCAACTTCTTGATTTCTTGAGTGTTGCATCTTCATCAAAGGTTACATCCATGTTGATCTAAATATGATGGTAACCTAGTATATAAACTCTGAAGGCCTTGGAGACTTCACAGTATCCAACAAATATTCCCTTCTTTCCTGAAGGGTCCAACTTGGTTCTCTTCTATTTTGGAATATGTACAAATACTAGGCAGCCAAATATTTTGAGATGGCTTACTTCTGGCTTCTTTTCGGAGAACATCTCTTCAAGAGTCTTGAACCCAAGTGCACTATGGGACAATCTGTTTTGTACATATACTGATGTTTTTGCTGCTTTTTCCCATAAGCACATTGGAAGATCTTGATCATGGATCATGGTATTCACTACTTCCATTATAGTTCCGTTCTTTCTTTCCGCTACACCATTTTGTTGAGGATTGTAGGGAGTGGTGAGCTCCCTCTTGATCTCGACATATTTGCAAAGGTTTAAAAACTCTTTTGAGGTGTATTCTACTCCATTATCTGACCTGAGTATCCTGATCTTTGTTTCAGAAAGATTCTCTATCAAGGCTTTGAATTCCTTGAATTTACTGAACACTTCATATGTTGATTTCAAAAAGTAAACCCATGTTTTACGAGAATAGTCATTAATAAAAGATACATAGTATACATACCCACTGATGGATGATGATGGAATTGGGCCACACACATTTGAGTGAATGAGTTCTAGGACTCCTTTTGCTTTACTGTCTCTCTTCGGAAAAGGGTTCTTGATGTTCTTCCCTTGTGCACATCCATTTCACACACCTTCATGGTCAACCTTGAGCTCTGGTACACCTGTGACTGCCTTGCTTACATATGGTGATGCCTTGTAGTTGATGTGGGATAATAATCTATGCCAAAGTGCACACATATTCTCAATGGAGTGGGCCATGGATGGTTTTGAATGACCCTTTAGCTTATACAAGCCACCTTCTTCTTTTCCAATAACAATTGCTTCTTTCATGGTTTTTCCTTTGGCCCACATAAGAAATTCTCCATTTATAAAGGCAAATCTGAAGCCTTTCATTTCTAAAGCTGATATGGAAAGTAAGTTCTTTGTCAAACTCGGTACATATATTTCGTCTTTCATCTTCATTGGAGTCCTTGAATCAAGCTTGTAATTTGATTCTCCTACTCCCTTGATAAGGTATTGATAATCATCTCCAAATGCAAATTTTTGAGAAAACTTCTTTTCTGAAAGGCAAGAGAGAATGTCTCTTTGACCTGTCATGTTCTTGGAAGCACCACTATAAATGAGCCACGTGTCCTTACCAGGTGATACTGATCCTGAGAGGGCTCAGATTAAGACATAATCTTCAATTCGTTCTTTTATCATCTTTGTGGGTGGCTCTTCATCTTCAACTGCATGGGCATGATACCTCTTGTTTGTCTTCTTGTATTCTTCTCATCTAGCTGGACACTGTTTCACAATATGTCCCATCTTGTCACAATGGTAACATTGGTAGGATGAGAAATCTTTTCATTTTCTTTGTCCTTTCTGAAATTTCTGGAATCTCCTTGGTTGGGATTCTTTATGTATGAATTTGTTTTGGGGGTGAGACTCTTTATGAGTTTCTTTATGGAAGTAAGACTTCTTTCTTCCTCCTTTAGTGTGAGTAGCTAGGGTTTGATCTTCATCTCTTGATAGCAAAGCTTCTCGGTTAGCTACCCTTGATTCTTCTAGAATACATTCTTCCCAAAGACTGCCAAATTTTAGCTTCTCCTTTCTGGCACAAATAGTTTGGCTGAATGCATTCCATGGTCTTGTGAGACCATTAAGGGCCGTCATTATGACTTCATCTTCATCTATAGTATCTCCAATTGCTTCTAGATGATCTTTGAATTCTGATATTCTGGAGAAATATTCCTGGATTGATCCTCCTTTATGCATCCTTGTATTCTTGAGTTGAGTTCTTAGATTCATCTTCCGATTTATGTTCTTTCCTTCATATAATCTGGTTAGGGCATCAAAAATTTCTTTTGGAGTCTTATTTGAAGACACTTAAGGAATCAAGTGATCTTTGATAGAATATGCAATGATTCTTTTGGCCCTAATTGTGTCCTTTTGGTGTTTTGCTTTAGCTGCAACATTGACAGGTTCTAGTACATATTCTTTAATAAATATTGATAGGTCATTCTCTTCAAGAATGAGTCCAATTCTATACTTCTAGGCACGAAAGTTTTCCACACCTTCTAGCTTATCAACAAGCTTAGTGCTTGCAGACATATTTTACCTGGAGCTAGGAAAATGACCAAAAAATGAAAATGCTCAAAATTGAATTTTGAACTTACCAGGAGGTCCGCTTGGCTGAGGCGAGTAGCCTGGTGTGGTTATATTTCAGAAAATCCAACTTTTACCCTTTCAAACTTGACCAACAGATTTCTGGACTGGTGCTTCTGGTTTTCTGGTACTTCTGGTTTTCTGGTATTGGTGAAAACTATGGTTTCACTTTATGGGAGATCTAGCCACTGAAAAGGTGCACTGAAGATGCCAAAGTGTTCCTTGAGGTAGGGCACAATTTTCTATATGGTTTTGGGGATGAAATTATTCTTTAATAAAAAGCCCTAATTTTCATGTACGACAACAATGACGTTTTTCTTTTTCTTGTGAAAGATGCTCTCTTCAGCTTAGATTTGATACCATGTTACAGTTTAAGCTATTATTAGGTTTCTTTTCAATTCACTAGATAACCATAACATAGATAGGATCACTGAGAAATACACAATCACAAGAGACACATCATTTATCCTAGGAAACCCTCATGGGGGAGAAAACCCAACAAAAACTTCCTTAATATAGATAGCCAATACAATGCCAAGAGAATAAACCAAACAATACAGAAATTTCTCTCCCAAGTAATGTGCCTTTCTCTCTCTTCCTTCTTCTCTAGCTATAGCTCCAAACTTGCGCTCTGATGAACAAGTGAGTGAGTGAACAAATGAGGCGCTGGCCTCTCTTATTTATACAATCTGGCAGGTGCTGAATTGAGGTGTCTTTTCATTGGCAGGGCCGACTTCTCATTCTGGGTGGTTATAACCACTTTAATATATTCTGGGGGCCGACTTCTCATTTAACATATTACAATTAGGGTTTGACCAATCCACAAAAGGGGATTTTGTCATTTACAATGCCCGACATGATCAATCCACAAAAGGGGATTTTGTCATTTACAATGCCCGACATGATCAATCCACAAAAGGGGATTGATCTAATGAATAATACATCAATAATAAATAGAATACTCTTTGTAGTTACAATATTTCAACAAATTCGGGGGGCGTTATCAAGAAACATAAGATTACACGCCTACGTCCACCTATCCCTTAGATGTTGGTGATGAGCTTCCTTGGGAAGGGTATACTGAAGCAATGACCCTCGAACAATGCTCAAGTGTTAAAAGCATACTGCAAAATGATTTGAGGTGCTTAGATCTGCCTCGAGAGAGTAAGCAAAGCTTGGAGATTGTTTTGAATTCATTGTAGAACTTTATGGATGCATATCAAAATATGGGGCCAACGACTAATAGTTTTATCGATTTGATGAGGAGACGAAAGTCGGAGGTGATGGGCCCCAATAAATGGAAAGTAATAAAAAGTAGAGTTTCAAAAGAAAAAAAACAATTTCTATGTTCAATTTAAAAGAGGGGCCAAAGTGAAAGATGTTGAAGGTGCAATATTTTAAGCACCCCAACATAGAAGGTCATATTTATAATAGATTTTTTGTAGCATATGGGAAGTTTTCGTGAAATGATGAGGTTCCACATTACTTTTCTAGACTCTTTTATGCAAATTTTTTCATGGGCATGCACCCTGATTATACCAGCCTACCGTCTAATTATTATGGGGCTGGTAAAGGATGAACATATGATCAGAAATGGGCATATCAAAATGTAGCATTGCAAAGGCCTCCAGGACCTTTGGTATCTCGTCCAATAGGGGCATTTTCCTCACATTCAAAGTTGCAAGCTACATCAAATGTTGGAAGGGAGGATAGGAATGCAATCAAAGACAATTTAGAATCAATTTTTTATGGTGTTGATGTTGGTTTGAACCATCAGAGAGTGGAAGCCAATTCTCGAGCCAATTTAGTTTACAAAAAAGAGGAGGAGATAGATTCCATGTCACTAGAAGATATTAAGGAGTATGCAAAATTTTGTCGTAATGGTTGTAAGGTGTTAATTTAGAATGCTGAACCGAACATCGGATTAGTATGTGTTATATTTAGTAAATGTTTCATGCATTTGAGGATAGTTTTCTTATAGTTCTAGATCTAAATACATATCATTGTATCTTTAGAAATATTGAGTTGTTATCGTCATTAATTGCAGTTTGGTCATATGTTAAATGAATCTCCAGTAAATATGGGACTTGATTTAATAAGTTTAAATTTGGATGGGTTGAATTAGGCATGTATTTTCTAATAACCACATATGAGCAATTCAGTTGTCCAATCTCCAATCTTTTCAATAATAAACATACATGAAATTCATGTTTTTGTATTAATATGAACACATTGAACCCTATTTAATTCTTAGTTGTGTTGTTCACATATCCCTATTCCATCTCCCGCTACTTGGTTAGGCTTGTCCCAATTCTCATTGGGAGAGTTTGAAGAGGGTGGGAGTTCACAGGTATCATTGCATGTTGAAAACAAATTTAGTTATATGAAAATTGCAATGGCATTTAAATTATTAATTTAAAAGGAAAATGTCTTAAACAATATATAATTTATTGAATCTTAGGGCATGGTGGGTAAGACCGTGACTCAACTGACCATGGGAATGCCATCCTCTTGTGTGGTTGATGATATTCAGGTTGGCACAATACAGGTATTACATGTTTCAAAATTTAAAACTACAATTTAATGTGTTAAAATCATTTAAATTTAATTTTCAAATGTACAAATTTGAAATGCGTTATGGGGCAATGTGGAGAAGAGAGTGTGGGAGATTGAGATTTAGGAGGATGCATCCATACCTGAGAAATATGCGTCTATTCATGATGATTCTTAAATGTAAGTACATTGCACATTAGTGAATTTTAGTTTGTTTTTATTTCGGGCCTTTTATATATAAGTGTTCAAGATTATTTATGTTGAATATGCTTATTTTTTTGACTTTTTTTCAAATTTTTGTTTGATCAACTTTTTAATTAAGCATTTTCTATTCATATAAGGATTATTCATAGAAGGGTTACTCAACTAGTGTCTATATAACTTTTCAACGCTTCTATCAATCATTTTGAAATATATAAAACTCCTATATAAGGTTATCGTCGTTTAAAATGGTACATTCAATCTCATTTATGTTTAGATCATGATGCAGACCTAATTTTGAACTTGAGCATTTGATTATTTGAGAATAGACTCTATCCCACATTAGAAAAGGGGAAGTTTCTAAATTTTCTTTGATTGCATTCCTTGCCTTCTTGTCCAAGAACCCACCGATTCAGTTACACCTTGAATCTCCAAGGAACCGCCTCAACAACTGAATCGCCAAATGTCTAAGAACTATGATTCAGTTCTACTAACTGAATCATAACTAAACAATTAACTATGAGGTGAAACAATATCCCTTCGATCAAATTCCCAATTAACCAACACCATTGGATTACACCCACAGGGACTCATGTTTATCCTATATGCCCATTGGATGTGACCAAACACTAAACAGAAAATGATTTCACGATTTCGCGTTTTGAAAATCTTGTGATGAGACATCTCGACTCTCCCATGCCGCGATGTCCGAAATGGAGCTTAGCTGGGCTAGCTCCTTCCTCTCATATGACCAATCGTTGTGACTAAGCACTTATCCAAAAGGCGCTTCGCGACTTGTGACTTTGAGGATCTTGGTATGAGGTGTCTCGACTCTCCGAAGTCGCGATATCCGAAATAATCCATATTGGATCAACGGTTCAGATCTCTCCCTTTGATGGATGGCTGTGATCATATCGCGATTTCACATTTCGTGATTTCCTTCTATGAGTTGCCTGATAACTCCCAACTTGCGAAACTATGAAATGGAGCTTAGCAGTGTGCTAGCTCCTCCCTTCATTCTTCGACGATGTGACCTTGGCTATGACCACAAGCCAAACATTCAAGCACTTTGCTTGTTAGATCAACGATCCATATCCTCGGTGATCCGATGACTCAGATCATTTCGCGACTTCGCATATCGTGAGTTCCTGTGTCATATTCCTTTGACTCCTCCAATGTGCAAGTCAACGAAATGTCAATCGCTCACCATGTGTCCTCCGGCTTCAATGACGAGGATTGTTTCGTGACTTTGCGTATCACAAGTTTCCACACCACGCTCTTTTGACTCCTCCAATGTGCAAGTCAGCGAAATGCCAATCACTCGCCATGTGTCCTCTGGCTTCAACGATCAGGATTGTTTCACGACTTTGCATATCATGAAGTTAGAGAATAGTACTCAGCCTTATCCTCTTCATAGTTATACAGGATTTGACGGCTATTGGTCCTCGATGCTCAGATCCAACATCTGAGATTTGTTCTCCTCTTCTGCACGCTCCTCCTGTCTTAATTGAGATCTGATGGCCATCGAGAATTCAGTATGGGTGATCCAACGATCACTGTTTCTCCTCCTCCTAAGATTACACTTCTGTTCTTGCCATTCCATCATCGCTGCATTGATAATATTGCTATCATTAGCAAACAAGTATACTCTCGTTGTGTTGATCTTGCCATCAATGACAAACAAGCATACTTTGCCTTCTGTCTGTAAATATGCCAACAAAGTATCCAACAATATCCAAATATCTATCCATCAAACCAAAATGGAAACTGTCGACACATATCATATGCGTCCTCCCAGGTAGCTGAGTGTGGACTACAATTGTCCTACTGGACCTTGACCTGATCGACAATTCGAAGCTGTAGATGTTGATGCGACAGTCCAAAAAGTGGATTGGCTTCACCGTGAGTGCACCTTGCCCAACATCTGCCAATAACTCAAGTCAATCACATGCATAGAATTACTGACCTAAAGTCGCACATGGATACAAGATAAACATAGCGCAACGCCTCAAAGAATGAGGCACGACTAGTCATTAGGCCCTTCATAGTTATGGTCGACGCGATGCGCATCGACACACCCTTCTGCCGATCATGTGCTTCTTCCTTCCCCTTTCATATCCTTTGTAAATTTTATTTCAATTCTTGGATCGCTTCTGGTCCTACCAGGACCCCATCCTCAAGTCGATCCCAACTCTAGGGCGTCCAACACGATTGCCCCTTAAGAACTCAAATGGCACCATCTTAATGGTGCTTTGATGGTTTTTGTTGCATGAAAACTCGACCAATGGCCAAAACTATCCCCAATGTTTCTGTTGGTCCAACGCACACATGCACAACACAACCTTCCCAAATTGGTTTGTTCCTTCGGTCATCATGTCTATCTCTAGGACATGTTGTACTAAAGTTCAGTGGTATTCCCAGGGCCTCTTGGGAAACTTGTCCAAAATCGTTTTGTAAATGCCAAATCCCTTGTCGGATATGAGTCCTTTGGTACATCTGGCAGTCTCAAAATCTTGCTGATATAAAATCTAGCTATACTTGGCACTTGATGCGTCGTACACACAAGGACAAAATGTGAACTCTTCATTAGAGTTTCAACTATCATGACAATCTAGTCATGCCTCCTTGCCGTCAATGACAATTCAACAATGAAGTCTGTTGAAATGACCCCCCATTTCGATTTTGGAAAAGTGTAAGGTTGTAGTAATCCTGTCGTATGTCTACATTCAACCTTCACTCGCTGACGTCCTAGACACCTCGCCATGTAGATAACTATGTTTGCCTTTATTCCTTCTAGAAGAATAAGGGTTAAAATTCCTCCCTCATATTCGGGACTCAGGGAGGAGCCATGCACACAGCTCCATGAGCTCCATTGAAGAGTCAACTTCTCAACCCATCGTTAGGTGTCACGTAAATCTAGTTATCATATCTCAATAATCCGTCGTTGTTCACGGTATCTCCCTCAATTTTTGCACCAACATGGTGTCTGGTCCAATAAATTCCTTAACCTCTTGATACCAATCATCGTCGCGTGGTATAGTTAGTATCCTTTCACGTAGATTTGTCTAAAGAGGTATCACTGAAAATATGCGTGGTCTCTGACTCAACGCGTCTGCCACTCTATTCATTGTTCCTTTTAAGTAGGAAATCTCTAAATTGTACTCGCTAAGCATTTTCGACCAACACATTTGTCGCGCATTCAAGTCGCTTGCGTAAAAATGCATTGTAAACCACAGTGGTCCATTTTTAGTTCGAAAATTCATCCAATCAGGTAGTGTCTCCACACTCTCAGGGCATACATGATGGCTAACGACTCCAAATCGTGCATCGCGTAGTTCTCCTCATGCTTTCTTAACTTCCTCTAGATGTAAGTGATCACTCGACCGTCTTGCATCAAGACTCTGTCTAAGCCTTCCTTGGATGCATCAGTGCATACCAATAATTCCTCATCCATGTCACAGACCTTTAATATCAACACTCTCGTCAATAGCTCCTTGAGCCCCCGAAATGTTTCCATGCATTTATCGGTCCAAACAAACTTCTTTTTCTTCTTCTGCAACTCCGTAATCTGATTTTATATCTTTGAAAAACCCTCGACAAACCATCGATAATATCCCACTAACCTTTGAAGCTACGTGCTTCTGGTACGTTCGTCATTGCGAGCCATTCCATAATAACCTCTACCTTTGCTAGATCCACAATGATACCTTCACTAGAGATGACATGCCCTAAGTAATGAATCCTCGATAGCTTTGTGACCTCTTCCCATAATTTGTTCTCTTGCAACATGTAGTATCCAACGTAAAAGTTCATCATGATCTTCTGTCATCTGAGAAAGTATCAAATGTCATCAAGGAATACTCGACGGTAGTCAAGCAAAGTATCCACGACCCATCCTTCTTCCATAAGAAATTAACAGGAGCACTCCAAGGAAATACACTTGGACATATAAGTCCTATGTCCAACAACTCCTTCAGTTGCACCTTCAACTCTTGTAACTCAGGGGTTGACATTCGATAAGGCTTTCTTGCCATCAGTTCAGTTCCACGTTTTAGGTCGATGGTAAATTCCATCTTGGCTTCGGGCAACACACCTGGTAATTCTTCTGGGAATCACGTCCACAAACTCTCGTATTACTGGAAGGTCATATAATCTTTTTGCCACGCCCTTGACGTTCAACACTAAGTGTGCATATAACTTGCATCCTGGTGCATGCTCTTTTGTAGCTGTAGGGAAGCAATGAACCTTGGGGATACTCCCCATTTTCTTCCTATAAACACACTTCTCTATCCTTCATGATCATGTCATCATAAGATCTTAAGATCATGACGTAGTCCAGACTTCATTACACTATCCCAGGTTAAAGTGACGATTCATACCCCTTCCTCCAACCACCCAGTTGGTACCCGAAGCCACATCGACGAATCTAGAATCGTCCCGTCGAATTCACTTACCTAAATCCCTTCAGCGTGGTACTAGAATTTGAGCTCTCTGTAGCACCAGGGTCTAAAAAATTATAAAAGTTCATTTGGCGATGGCACCTGACCCCTCGAGCACAGTGGAATGCTGCTGAACTTGGAAATTATATACTGCGGTCATGAATCATATGAGCCTTGCCCATATCCTCCATGGTGGTGTGTCCTTTTGATTCAGCTGCTCTGACCCTTTCAACCAGACATTCTTGCTGATAAGGTGATCAATCGCCCACCTCTGATCCAATACTTCTGGACCTGGAATAGAATCTATTGGCACACTAGCCTAATATCCTAGTCTTTTCTGCTGACAAGCCTAAACGATAGCTGCTAGCGATGCTGCCGCAGATGCGGTGGTCCCCTATAGAGAGCCCTTTTTTGAGGAACCTATCGTCAAGGTGTTGTGAAAAAGGGTCTTATCGACGTATCTTGATACTAAGAGGTCTAGATGACGTCGAATTTTTTCGTGCACCAAATGTTGTCAGTCAAAATGGTCTTGTAGGAGTCCTTCCCAGACTCCCTTGGTCAAATATTCCTTATCTTAGAGGCCTATTGGACTGCATCGTGAAATGCCTGAGGCAATTAGATCCTCACCTTCACACAAAAGATGGAGTTAAGGTCGGTCACAAACTTTTTGATCTCTAGATTCTTCGTGTTCATATGCGGTGCATACCGAAGTAGCTACAAAAATATGGTCTCATAATTAAGCTCCATACAACTACCCTGTCGTAAGGCACTGAACTCATCGAGTTGGCGCTCAATGAATTCCTCTAAGAAATACTTCTCCCAGAATCGTTCCTCGATCCATTCCCATAACATGGCTTCGACGACCATATTTAGTTGAGGTAGGAGCTTCTCCCTCCATAGAAGAGTGCTCCCTTTTAGTAGAAGACCAACTATGTGAACCTTCACGCTGGAGGTCATAATCGCGAAGCACATCACCTTGATCTCCAGCCATGCCTCAGTGACTGAGCCATCCGTGGCACTCTTGACTCTGGAACTTAATCTTTTAGAGTTTTCTGTGAATGCGACCAACACCGGCTAGGGTGCGTTTTGGACCCTCAGTGGCACAAGCGCCCCGACCTTATCTCAGTACAGATAGTTAGTCGAGGCCTCTAACATTTCTCTAGAAGGACCTTGTTAGACCCAACGCATCCCACGTGACAATCCGCTCATTCTCAAGGCTTCTTATTCTTCTTGGGGGTTGGACCCCTCTGGCGCGGGTGCTATTGGAGGCGTCGCGCCCCCTTTTCTGGCACCATGTTGCGAATCTCTACGACATCCTCTAACCATGATTACTGCAAGAATATGTTAATTATTCAATTAATGCTGGGTATAAATCAAGGGCTTAATTTAGTGGAAGGCGTGGCTATCCACAGTCGCAGGGTTGAACCCGCTCTGATACCATATGTAACATACCTCATTTATGACCATAAATCATGACATACCATTGGTAAGAATATTTTTATTTTCTTTTTTCGCGTAGGGAAAAACATCACAAATTAAGAACTACATCAATAACATGTCGTCCAAAATAAATGAAACAATTTAAGCCATCTACCATCAATCTCGTCGCAACTAACACATCCATAATTTAGTAATGACATGTAAACAACCATCATCATTTGATCGAGCGTAAGGGTCATCACCAACCTTATCATCATGCATCACAACTAAATCATGACGTGCAAGGGTTCTAACTATTCACACAACCATCATTCAACATGATAAATCCAAGGCGCACCCATAATGTCAGATATAATCATAGCGCCAGATTCCAATCACATAAACACAATCTTCCAATATAATAAAATCCATAGGGTGCTAGAAGACTAGCATCCAGACCGTCATTTATTACCTAAAATCCATTTGCGCAAGAAGTCTAAACACTCGATCAAGCAACACATCATTCTAAGGTTGCAAGTAAAACTTCTTTATCATTCGTTAATCAACAACTGTAATGCACAAGGTTACAATAATTCCAACCCATCCACTTGCATTAATCCTACACATTTTAATCAACTTCAAAAGAGTTCAAGGCGCAAGATCAACATCTAACTTAATTCTAGGAGCCAGGTAGGCATTACTTCTTACTACGTGGTACAAGTAATCCCAAGGTTTAATTCAATCCACAAAAGATAATCAAGATGCAAAGGAGACTATAATTAATCTATTGCACAATAACAATTTAAGGGCACATGCAGTGATTGTTAAAACCACATACCATTCAATATGATTTATTTCACACACGATGTCCGAGGTTTACAACAACCCTTCCTTTAATATTAGTGCACAAGAGCTCTATTACCTAGATCATCGTTCGTCTCATATCAGTTAATGCACAAGGGTCTAATATCTAAAGCCTGCATTAATCTCTAGTGTTATTCCCTCCACAAAATTCTCAAGGTGCCCAGAGACAAACAACCTTACATGCCCAATGATACGTCGTGAAAAAGTTCATGGCACATGAGAATCCATCAACTCTAATAAGTATACATCACCTCACTTTAATGGCACCAACAGAAACGACTTTAATTAAAAAGACGCAAGATATGATGAAAGCTTAAACAATCCTAAGTTATTTGTGTTCTAACTATGCGAGAGCAAGATAATCATTAACTGCCTATACCAACCATGTACGAACATGTTAATTAGACTTCACTAATCATTATACAATGAACTAATAAATCATTATTTAATCCTTACGCAAGAACTAATAAATCATTAATAATTCATCACACATTGAACTAAAAGTGTTATTTATTCATTAAATAAATCTTTACACAATGTGTTGGCGATGGAAGTCAGTCCTGGATTGCAGTAGGAGCAGAGCCCGACGCCCATCAGTTTTTATGTCATGATAGTTTTTAATGGGTGATCAAATGGGTAGAGACTCGAGAAGATATCACTCAAACTTAGGGACTGGGTCCAACATGTGAGGAACAAAGGAGGTCTTGATCTAACTTCAGTCAGTGGGTTGATTTGAAAATAAGTAGGTTGAAGACTTGGTGAGAGGAGTGGACAAACTACCTCAGGCAACAGGCCTTTCAGTAATTTGTAGAAGAAAAGCTCTGAATGCGAGATCCTCTGGTTCAGAGCTTCGAGGAACTGAGAGGGGGGACTTGACTGGATTCTCCAATTCCAAGTCATTCAGCACTAAGAAAATCACAGGGACTGATTAGAAACAGTGCAACTGTTACAGTGATCAAACTCTACATCATCCTATAACAGTTACAACTCGACTGGATTCTCCAATTCCGAGCCGTTCTAATACAGTGTAAACAAAGACATGAAAGAAAAATTGACATTCATAAGACAAGAAGTCTCAAGAGTCCAGACATAACCAGGAAAACAATGCTTCATTAAAGTTTACCACCGGGAGCCTTGCTCAACCATCGATAGATTACAAAATACAAAGACTGAGTTTATATACTTAGGAAAATTCACCTCACAGAGGTGTGCCCAGTCACCCAAGGCTTGGTGTCCCTTCAGTCAGACTTGTACTGATATCCTTCTTCAAGTGCCACCTTAACTGCACATGGCTCCTGTAATGAGGGTAGCTAAGCCATTAAGTGCCGAACTAGCGTGTGTAGACTTCTCTGTCAAGTCGAAGACTTTGGCATGGCTTCTTTGGAAAAATCAGTACGCAGGACCCCTTCGAGTAGACCGCTTGCCAGACCCTCCATAACTCACACTTAATGAATGAAATGAGGCTTCAACCACCCACTCTTGCCTTCATTTACTCCAAGCGAGAAACAATATTGAGATCGGATCCGATGGCGCCTGGAGATCGCGATGATCCCCTCTGTAACTGAACTCGGCATCTTGGCCTTCTTTACACAGCTCCTTTCCTTTCCCCAAGTGACCACAGGCTGTGACCACGTGCTTATTCCCAAGGTGCTTTCGGCATTCGTGAATGGGAAGGAGCTAATCCCTGCTTTTTGAAATCGCGATGAGCGAAACGCCGAGACGACTTAATCTAGTGCCACGCATCCCTCTCAGATCTGACGGTCCTAAACTCATTCGATGATATTGTAGGCCTGAGTCATGGACGCTCCCGTCACCTCGTGCATCAGGAATATGACGGAGCTACTCCTTGTGGTTTGAGGTCGCGATGGACAAAATGCCGAGATGGCTCAATTGGCTGCCAGGTGTTCCCTTTGGATGGACGGCTGAGGCTGCTCCTTGATATTGTGGGCCCACCTTTGGGTGCTTTATGAATTTTAGGGTTCGGGGTTTCGAGATGTACAACGACATAAAACCTTCACCCTTTGAACTCACGACTGTCGAAAAGCCGACACAACTAGATCTCGTGCCACGCGTCCCTTGGATGGACGGCCCAGATAGTATTCGTTATCATAAAGGGGGCTACCCTCTATTTACAGGCTCGCTTGATGTGACCTGGCGCTAGGACCGTGGGCTTGGCTTTAAAGATGCTTTTGGCGTTTCGCTGGTTGGCAATTTCAGCTGTAAAGAATGGGAGGCTCCTTGTCTCCCAAAATGCCGATCCCCGATATGCCAACTAACTGCCACCTGTCTCAACTGAATTGGACAACCCAAAATTGCCTTGAACTATGGGCGTTACCCTTCGTGCTAAATCCCGGGCAAATTGACAGCCCCGAAATCCCGATGCATGTCGATCAATTCTGTAGGTGGATCTCAACTGCTGACGTCAAAACTTCACCCGCTCGCTTGACTTAAGATCAGAAAGAGATTCTCCCGCGTTGTGCTGGGGCGCTTCCCATGTAATCTGCAGACCTTTGTATTTTTGAGCCCAAGACAAATAATGTCGCTAACATTAGGTTCCATGGGGGATAGATTCATCCCTGTGATGCTCTAAGAACTCATTCTGCAGTTTCAGTGCCTTGCTATTGGGATATGGAGTCTTTTACTAAGCCGAAAACAAAAAACAGAAAACATAAAACATAAAACAATATTTTCAAAACAAAAGAAGCCACCTACGGCTTACAAAAAATATTTTTTCAAGAAATGCCCATTTACTGGGCCATCAAAAACTTCTTCGTCTTCCAAATCCTGCAACTTGTAAGTGTTGTTTGAAAATACCTCAGAGATCTTGAGAGGCCCAAACCAGAGGGCATCAAACTTACTGTGTTTGCCCCTATCCTGCCTGGGTGCATCCCATTTGAGCACCAGATCGCCCAGCTCGAAATCTGTCTTTTTGCTCTTCCTGTCAAAGGTTTGCTTGATCTTCTGTTGATGATGCTAGGCCCTGTCCATGACCTGTTCCCTGATCTGGTGAACTTCCACCATCTGATGAATCCTCCTGACCATATGGTCAGGTTCACCTTCAAGGTCCTGTAGGAATTTTGCCATGGATAAAGCGAGCTGAGTAGGGAAAACAACTTCTGTTCCATAAACAAGCTGGAAAGGTGAGATGCCCAGAGACTTCTTTGTTGTCACTCGGTCGGCCCATAGGACAAATTTGAGCTTTAAATCCCAGGCCCTTTTATTGTCTTCCAATAATTTTTTGATGAGCTTGATCAGACTTTTATTGCTAGACTCCGCTAGTCCATTTCCTTGAGGATTATAGGGAGTAGAGTGGATCAGCGAAATCTCAAATTGTTCACAGAACTTAACCAAAGGCTCAGACCTGAAAGAGGCAGCATTGTCAGTGATGATTTTGCTGGGACAGCCAAATCTGGCTATGATATCCTCCAGGAAGCTGATAATTACTTTGTGAGAAGTACTCCTGGTAGGGATAGCTTCTATCCACTTGGTGAAATAGTCAATCACAGTCAGGATCCATCTTTGTTGACCACTTGAAGGAGGATGAATTTCTCTGATGAAGTCTAACCTCCACTGCTGAAAAGGTGCTGAAGCTACTATAGTCTTTAATGGCAGTGATCTGAGTTGTTGCTTTCCTAAGAAATTTTGGCGTTTGATGCAAGCTCTGATTTCTCTGTAGACATTAGCGAATAAAGTAGGCCAGTAATATCTAGCCCTGAGGATCTTATGAGCTATGGTCTTCCAGAAATGATGCCCCCCGCAAAGGCCATTATGGAAATCAATTATAACCTTCTGGGCTTCTTGCGAGTCCAGGCATCTTAAGAACATCCCTAGAGGGTCTTTCCAGTATAAGGCTTGATCAATGAGGCAATACCTGACCGCCTTGAGCTTTAAAGCTCTTGCCTTGATTTTTCCCATCAGGAGGCTTCAATTCTCGTAAAAAATACAAGATATCCTTGTACCAGGTGCATGCTTCTAGTGGTAAGGCATCCTGAGAATTCTTATTGGCCGACTCAGCTAGTGGATTTTCTGAACAGGCGTTGATGAAGCTAATCCCCAAGGCCTTGCAATTGGATTAAGCCAGCAGCATGGCGAAACCCTACCCCTTTATCAACTTAGTGGGATTAATCTCTAGATCAAACTCTAAGATCCTGGCAATCCACTTTCCTCTTCTCCCATCTATGTTGGGCTGTACAAGGATGTCCTTCACAGAGGCTGAAGGAACATATGCAGTCACGTTTGAGTGCAAGACGTAGACTCAGAAAGCTTTGAGAGATTTTACTAAGGCCTAGGCCTATTTTTCCATGATTTCATACCTGACCTCTACATCTCTTAATGCCTTGCTGAAAAAGGAAATGGGTTGTTCTCTCCCTTTCTCATTTTTCTGTAGCAAGACTGCCGCTACTGTATCAAAAGAAGCAAAAGAGAAAATTAGGAATCCTTTGGAATAGTCAGGACTGATCAACACAGGTGCCTCAGTCAATGCCCTTTTTATTTGGGTAAAATATTCCCTGGGCTCAGCAGTCCATTTCACTTCATTTCCCTTCGTGAGCATGGCTGTGATATGTTTCACCAACTCAACAAAATTTGAGACGAATCTCCTTAAGAAATTAATCTTCCCCAAAAAGGCCTGAACTTCCTTCTTGGATCTAGGAAGTGACAGGGTTTGAATTGCCTCTACCCTGCTAGGATCAATCCTCACTCCTTCTTCTGATACTATATGGCCTAATAGCTTCCCCTCCTTCATATAAAACAAATATTTTCTGGGATTTAAGGATAGGCCGAACCTCCGATACTTCAAAAGAAATTTTCTCAGATGACCGCAGTGCTCCCTCTCAAACCTGGAGAAAACTGTTATGTCATCCAGGTAGATCACCACAAACTTATCTTTCTCCCCGATGAAGGCTATGTCCATGGCTATGTCCAAAATCTCCCCCACCCTCAATTCCTTGCTCATCCCGAGCAAGAGGGGGACTCTGACAAAACTTACAAAAATTTTCTACTAAGTCCTTCTTCTAAGGCTATTACAAAATGAGAAGAAGAAAGAGAGAAGAGAAATGATAGAGTCAAGTTCTGGTTAAGCTTATTTTCTTTTTGAGTCAAAGATGTTTTCTAATTGCAGGTAGACCATTCGTTTAGTGTAGCTTCCCAAAATTTTGTTAGTCGAATGCCAGAGTTTGGAAACATCTCTAATTTTGTGTCCATTGTCAACTTTTCTTCCCATATAAATGTGTTACTTGAAACGATCTTTTGAAATTTTCTTTTCGTGCTCTATTCAAGTAACCTAAACTGGAATATGACTTCCCTAACCTGTCTTAGGGGTGATTATTGAATTCCCCACTATCTTGGGAATTGAGTGAGTGAGGTGATAGATGGACATTCCTTCTTTCGCATGATGATGATTCTCTTCTTCTGACATTTGCATCCAAGATGTTTGGCTATCTTCTACATTCCGAGGATCTGGACTAGGGGGATTGTCATATGCTACATTCGTCAACGCCATGGTCTATGTTTGAAAACTTAACTTCTTGCATAATGGTTTCTCTTCATTCCTTTATCTCTAATATATAGGAGCCACTTGCGTGGTCTTGAGGACAATTGATATGCTAGCCAGACGCTTTGTAGGTAACTTAATCTTCAAGGATCTTCATATTTTCATAGAAGTGTGTGTATAATGATCATTCTTGTCCTTTATTAATGGAGTGAATACCAATGGTATGGTATCGATTTCTTTGTTGTACTCTTTAATAATATTTAGTGTCTTGAGAGATATTATTTTTCCTAACCAACCGTCTATACATCACACAAATATTGTGTGTTGTTGTAATATCCATTTGTTTCTCGGTAATGGTGTTGACATTGATTATTGACTTGTGCGAAGAGACCTTTATGTTTCTGGCGGTGGTAGAAATATCTGTCGATATTTTCTTTTGATCACCTGATAATTTGGTCGTTTAACTCTATGCTTATATTGTTGATGGTTTGAACTACATTTTATTTTACTGAAAATGCTTCGAGGTTATTTTGTGAAATCCTACTGGTGTCCCCCCTTCTGTCGAAATTTCACCAGTAGGGTTGCGTCTTATTATGTATGATATTTTTTTATTTTGGCCCCATTGACTAATTTCTTAAAGGGTTTCCCTTAAAGTGTTCTTAGTTTCACTTCTCCTGAAAGTCGAATGTCTTCGATCATGTATGGACCAAGCCATGCAGTTTCTAGTTTTCATGGATTTCCTTTTACTTGTCTTTTATATAACATTACTAAGTCCCCGTCATGAATATCCTTTTTTTTAGATGTCGATCATGCTAGGATTTTTGCTGGTTCTTTTGGATTTCCTAGTATTGTTGTGCCAACATTCTTTCCTCTTTTAATTGATTTAGTTGGTTGAAATGTTGCCTTGCATTACACATATGGTCTAATTCTAGTACTGATGTTATCCATCCTACATTGGAACATAAGTGAAGTGGTATGAGGACTTCCTCACCATAGACTAGCTTGAAAGGTGTCTGTCCTATTGATATTTGTATGTTGTTCTGTAGGCCCATAGGATTGCTAGAATCTTATCATCCCAGTGGTCTCTGTCAAGTCCACACACTTTTGTTAATCCCTTATGTAAAGCATTATTAAAATATTCGACGGATCCATTGGCCTGCAGAAGATAGGAAATTGTCTTCTTATGGTCGATCATAATTTTCTTGAATAATAGTTTCAATTGTGTTGTTGATAAAATGTGTTCCTTGGTCACTAATTATTGTTAGCAGACAACCGAATGAGTTATTCTATTTTCATAGAGAAATTTTGTGGCTACTTCCTTTGTACAATTCTCAATAGGTTCTGCCTCGATCCATTTGCTTAGGTATTCAACAACTGTAATGATATATCTTTCCCCCATTCTCTTGGCTCTTTTCAAGAATGGTATGAAAAATTCAATAGCCATATTTCAAATGGTAAGTTGGGATTTGCATAATTTAATGGAATCTCATTTTTCCATAGTGGTCGGCCTATCCATTGGCACTTATCACATTTCTTTATTTTCTCTCGACAATCCTTATGTAATGTCGTCCACCAAAGACCACCTTGCAAAATTTTCCTGGTTGTTGTATCAGCCTAGAAGGGACCTCCTAATAGGGCTACATGCATCTCGGTAATGATATATTCTCTTTCATGCTCTAGTGTACATATCCTTAAAATATTTTTGAGCTCTAGTTTGCAGATGTAACCATTCATTATGGTGAATGGTGCAACTTTCATTGCTAAAAGTTCCTGTATATTAGTTGGGAGATCATCAGGTGCTTTGCCTTCTTCTAAGAAATTTGAAATCTCTTCTAGTTCCTTAGGGACTGGTTTAATTCTGAATAAGTTTTTGTTTAGGAAATCATCTTCAATTACAGTCAGATTGTCCCCTGTCTCTAGTTGGGATAGGTGATTTGGCCCTACATTTTTCTTCCCTGGCCGAACTATTAATTCAAAATCGAATTCTTGAAATAGTAGTATCTATCGACACATTTTACCTTGGTTTATTTATGAGATATTTCAGTGCTTGGTGATCTGTGGAGAATACAAACAGGTTCACTAATAAGTAGTGCCTGCATTTTTGTAGGGAAAAAATCATTGTGAGGGCTTCACGTTCTGTTGTTGAATAATTTTGTTCTACGTTGTTTAACTTCTGACTGGCATAGGAATTCAAATTGCCAATCCAATTGTTGTATGGCTGAACCAAAACTGAGTCGACGACGACATTGGATGTGTTGATATGCTTGTGGAATTTATTTGACCATCCGAGAATCTTAAGATAGGTGCTTCTACCAACTTTATTTTTAATATTTTGAAAGACTTGTTGCATTCCTAGCTCCAATAAACTTCAACTTCTTTCTTCAGTAATTCATCGATTGGAAATGTAATGTTGAAGTAGTGACGAATAAGCTTTCGATAGTATCTTGTGTGCCCAAGGAAGATTTTAATTTGTTTTTGTTTTACAGGTGGTTTCAGATCGAGAATGAATTTGATCTTAGCCATGTCTACCATAATTCTATCTTTGCATACGATGTGGCCCAACAATATACCAATTGGCATGGCAAAGATGCATTTTTTAAAGTTTAAGGATAAATGAATTTGCCTGCATCTCTCCAACATCATTTTAAGCCACTGTATATGGTATTTTAGGAGACTATAGATGGTCTAGTCATCAAAATATACTGCCATTGTTTTATATATGTACTCTTGTAATGCCTTAACCACTATTTTGGAAAACACCGTTGGGGAATTTTATTAATCGAAAGGAATCACTATGTAAGTAAAGGATCCAAACTCAAAGAAAAATGTTGTTTTTTCTTGATATTATTTTGCTATTGGTACCCGATTATACCCCGAGAAAGCATTAGTGAACGAGTAACATTCATTTCCTACAACTTCATTGATAATTTTTTCTGCAAAAGGAGTTGGGAATGTGTGAATTACTGTGAGTTTGTTTAATCCTCGAAAGTCAACACAAATTCTCATCTTTTTTGGGTCATGTTTCTTAGGTTGCACGACCATCGAACTTTCCCATTATGACTTGTCGATTGGATATATAATATTAGTAGTTAACATTGCTTCAATTTCTTTTTGAATGATGGGTTTGTGTTTGTGCACTAATTTGTACGAATGTTTCTTGATGGGTTTGGCTCTAGGGAGAAGTTTGATCTTCATTTCACCCATCTCTTGTATGATTCCTTTGAGATATTTATATTCGCGTGTGAAGACGTCATGATATTCTTTTAGTAGATTGACTATTTCCATGGTTTTCTTTTCAGACCAAAAGTCACCTACTCTGGCCATTTTTGGTCATCCATCTATAGAGATGTCAAATTCCTTAGTCTTTATTTCTACATCAATCCAATCAAGCACTTTTGACTCATCTATATGACATTCTCCTTCTATGAATTGATTGTAACTTAAGGGAAAATCAAGTTTTTTTGTGTGTTCATGTTCCTCTGTTTCTTCCTTAGTCATGGAGTAGACCATTTTTACAAAGTTTTGTACTTCGAGGTGGTTCTTTTTCCATCGGAAGCTTTGTCCTAGAAAACTTATGTTTTCCATTTCCTCTCATCAAGTTATTATTTTCTCTATACTGTGTGTCGATACCAAGTTACAGGTCAAATTCGATCCTTCATCGACTTTAGTTTTTCCTTTTTCTTGAATTTTCTCAGGGTTTGGTTTTCCCAAGAAGTTTTTTATTTCGTTCGATACTTACTGCATGAGCACTTCTTTAGGGTTGAATGAAAAATATTTAAGGAAGTTTTCTTTTATTTCATTCCAGTCAAAAGTATGACCCGATGCTTCTTCAACATTGTACCATTTGTGAGGTATATCATCTAATTTATTGGGGAACATATGTGGCCATACTATTTCATCTATGTAGCCTATTTTTTCCCATTCTGTTAATATTTATATATGTGACTTACTAGTTTGAAACCATGTTTAAAGATCGGGATGTCAATATTTGCAGAGAGATTTTTCCCGCCAAATATTTCCACAAAATATAACGTGGTGGTATTCCATGTTTGATTTCGGTTTGCACGAGTCTCCCACCATTGGGCTGCTTAGCCAATAAAGGAATCGACTATACTTTGTATTCTTTGTTGTTCCCCTACTTATTTGGAGACTTCTTCGACATGTGTCAAAGGAGAACTTCATTTATTAAACTACTGGGAATTTCTTGTGTATGCATTAGTTTGTATTAATGTTGGAATTTGTTTTAATTTTCTTTCTGTGACAATAGGGTCTGCGTGAACCGAGAATCATGTTTTGGATTTTTTGATAATTATTTTCTCTATTGACCAACATTCTTTGGCTTGAGCTTCATAATTCTCCATCTAGCAGTTGTACAACTCAGTGTCCAATTTTTTCCTATCGACAACAAAGATCCAAATAGTATTTCTCCTTCGATGTTAGGTTCGACATTGTCTTTTGTTTGATGCATTACCTGGTATAGTCGACGTGCTTCCTGGGCCTCGTCTCATGTTTCGACCCAAGGTTTGCCTAATTTTGGGTCTAGGGGAATGATGGTTTCTCTTCCGCTTCCTTTCAACTTGATCTAGTCTCTTTCTAAATATATCATGGATTTCATGTTCAGACCCCAAGATCATGCGACTAGCATTGGATAAGTAGGAATACCTTTGACCAGGTTTATAACTTTGAAATCGACTCTTATCATAATTCCCATTACAGAAGTGATGACACTTTTGAGAGTGTTGATTGGTTAGATGATTATTTGATCTCCTAGTTTCAAATAGTTCATTTTTGGTTGTAGCAAGGGACTTCTGAGTCAGACCCATGTTTCTTTAGGAAGGATATTTACTTGTGATCCAAAATCTACCACGACTTGTTTAATCATGTGTCCATCAAATTCTATGTCGACTTGGGGGTCAAATTAATTTTTGGTTATGTCTTGAGACAGATGCCCCACACTTTTTATTGGTCTTTGATTTTCTTTATATTCTCTCAATATGTTCAATAAGTCGATGAGACGACCTACTGATTGCTTTTCTTTTAGCAGTTGTAATAATTCCTCAATGACAGTGTTTGAAATACTTGATCATCCTTCCTTTGGTTTGTCTTGGTCGATATTTTTAAATAAATTTTGTGCTTCTTGCATTATCCTTTCTTATTTATTGGGGTCAGGATATGGAATTATGTTCCCTTGTCGATTTGGTGCCTCCGGGTAGTTATCTTTACCTGCTATCGATATTGTTACGACATGGAGAGTTTTTGAATCCATAATATATTTTTTCAACACTGTATGTAAAATGTTTACATTTCTCTTGATCATGATTTTTTCCATCACAATTGGGCATTCCTCTAAGGAGTGATCTCCTACTCCAAAAATATATAGAATTTTAAAACAATTCTATCTTCTATCGGCCAGTCTGGAAAGATGTGGTATTCTTTCCAGTAGTTAAAGCAATAATGTTGTCCTCGACCACATCCTCTTCCAAAGTTTCCTTTTCCTCCTCTGCCTCGACCTCAACCTCTATAACTGTTTCCCTGATCAAATGCTTGTGTATGGTAGACTGAGTGGATATTTATTCTTTTTTACCATTCAAGAATCATGCTTGGGTGGAATGATTATTCTCTTCACAAATGTGACACCATTTGTGACGTGCATTTCTTATATTGTGTGGACAATCTTTGGTTGCGTGATTCGTCGAGCCTTGACAAATGTCTCAATAAGTTTTGATCTGGATGTGCCTGATTCCTAGGTCTAAGGCATCACTGAATTTGTAGTAGTATTTAGTGTGGCCTTCACTAGAGAAAATGGTACACCAAAGTTCATTGCGAGCAAGTGATATGTTTTTAATTTTCTATTGCAACTATGATATTTTGTCTTCCAATATTATTTTTGCGTTTGACGAATTAACCAAGCCTTCGTCATCCATTTCAATCCTTTGATATTTTTTTAGAATTTCTTTGCATGTCGTAAGGTCGTACATCCGTAATGGAGCTCTGATATTTTGTAATAGTCTCTCTACATACCATTGTACTAGGAGAGTTTTTTCGATTGCTTACAATATTTGACTCAGTAAATCCTTGAATCTCTTGTCATACTCGTGCATAGTCTCGCCTGGATTTTGCTTGATTTCCTTAAGTTTTTGTGCTGCCAGATGACTTATATCTTGTGTCTTGAATAAGGAGAGAAAGTTATTCTTTATTTCATTCTTGGTACGTGTGTGATTGTTAGTAAAATTCATAAACCATGTAAGAGCCCTGGCTCGAAGTGCAGCTCCAAACTAAACCATTTGTTTTTCTTCATCGATTATATCTGCAACATCCCAATATTTATCACAAACAAACCGGTGTTGTTTTGGATATTCATCCCCTTCGTAAATAGGGATGTGATTAAACCCCATTGTTTATTTATGTTTAACAAATGGAGTTGTTGCAAGATCTTTGGTTGAAGTCATTTTGGAGGTCATTATAATATTATTTTCTGGAGTCAAGGTCGAACTATTTGATTCCATCAATGTACTCTGCAGATGTCCTTTAGTCAGGGTATCTTCCACTCATTCTTGTTTTGGACTCGAGTCCTCTGTTTGACAAGATTTATCTATATACTTGACGAGTCGTCCTCTACAGGGTCACGTCGATTTACTTTCACTGTCTATTGAGTTTGATTCTTCTAGAAGTAGTTTCAATAGGGGGAAACATCCGTGAGATCTCTAAAATGAATGATTATGTCTTTTGGTCGATTATAATTATTTTTTTATGCTTCAATTAGCACTGCATCTCTTATTTGGCCATTATTATCAGTTTGAAACCACACCTGCAGTGATTGTGTATCTATATGAAGTCCTTGTTAGAGAAAATATAAAATGTGTGGGCTAGGGATTTTTATAGGAGAGAGTCAGATTGCAGGTCCCGAATCATCGATTTCCATATCGACTTGATCATCAACTTGTCGGGAGCCATCGGATGCCATACTCAGTCACAAGCTTCCACCCCTCCCAGAAACTTTCAGGGCACTCTAAAGGGATGCTTCGACGAACTGTCACGCCTGGGTAGGTTTTCTATGAGATTTTATAGGATTCTTTTCCTTCCACAACTCTTCTCACTTATTTTTCCTTTTATCTCGCTCTATTTTTTGAATGTCGGCTGAGGGTTTGTGAATCTGTGTTCGACGTGTAGATTTCTCACTTGATTTAGTTATCATTTTCTCGACTCCTATCATTTCGACTTGGGTGTGGTCCGACTTTGGCTTTGATTTTGTTTTTAAATTAGAATTCAACTTATATTATCTCACAGATCATCCATCCCCCCGATGTCGACCTGAATTACTCGTGGTCAATTGCGTTTATCATTTTGGATGATTTCATTTCTTCAAGAATTAATCCCAAGCTTCTTTGGTGTCTTTATAGTTAGCTTCCAATAATTCTTCCCATTGTTCTTTTCTTTCTTGCCAATTGGAATTTGGAGGAGTATCTTTCAAAGGGGGTCAATACTCAATGATGTCATCGACTACCTTATCTAGGAGGAATTTATGCAATAGAGAGGGGATGGTACAAAGAAGTCCGTCATGTAATTCAGTATATAATTTATTCTTGATAGTCTGGACTCACTCTCTATCTTCGACTGCTTGATCTTCGATGTAGTCTTTCACAATCCTCTTGAACCACTCATTTAGATTTGTTCTTCCTTCGTTGATGATATTATGCATCTCATTCTCATCTAGAGTGAGTCTGTGCATTAGAAAGAGTGATGTATTCGTATAGTACTTCTAGTATAGCCTCCAATAATCTCTCATGTGTTTCTAAATAGAAGTTTATGAGAGCCTCTGCTAACATCAATGATTTTCTTCGTGTGTAATTTCTAACGTGATTGTTGATTTTTCAGTCCCACCATTCACGTATGTCTTCTAAATATAGCATTTATGTGCTCCTTTCTTTAATGCATGCCTGATTTAGAACTACTGACAATGAAACCAATGTTGTAGTCAGGGAGAAAATATGAGAATATGCCAGTAGATCCTTACACAGAACAATACATGTTATAGAATCATATATAGAAGCACACAAGCATACATATAGACATACACAATAGTGGGAGAACCATCAAATCATTTTATTAGATATGGTCAAAACGACCTCTGTATTTCCATTATATATATGTGTGTGTGTGTGTGTGTGTGTTTGGTTACATTAATTGAAGTGTCGATCGACTCTAACTGTCTATTCGACTGACTCCTACAGTCGACTCGATTGGGGGGGTCTAATTGGCAGAGTCGATTAACCCCTGCAACAAGATTTTTTAGCATAAAGCATCAATGAGAAAAACCTAACCCTAGGATATGAAACGCCACAAGGTTTGTGGGCCCTGATGTGGCTAGTTGATACGTCAACTTTCTAGGGGCGTAACTTTTGCATACGATCTCTATTTGGGGTGTGTAGTATCCCGTCAGAAAGTTGTAGAAGATAAGTACACATTTAAAATGAACCAATACATGACCTCATCTATATAATAGGCACTATCGTGCCAAAAAAATGTTGTTTAGTTCCTCCAAACGACACTGGAAGTTTAGGACCTGAAAAACCGTAAAAAATACCAAGATGGAAAACCATGTTTTGAGAAAGTGGAATAGGTGGGTGGCCACCGATATGCACCTGGATCGGTCCTCCCCCCTTAGGAAGAAATGGTATCCATTATGTTGAGTTCCCCCATCAAATGGGGAAACTTCTGTTGCACTTGACACTTGGTGAGCCACTTTCCTTGGTGCAGTAGCTTCCCTGCTTTAACAAGCTGATAAAGTTGGATCTTTTGTTGGCAAGTACCCTTAACCTGTGTGTCCATGATCTTATTAATGGTTTCGTATTACATGTAGTCAAGGTTGAGCTTCATAGGTGTCAACTTCTCTTCCACCTTCGATGTGTCCAATAGTGGTGGAAAATATGGCTGAAGGAGGTCCACAATGAATATTGGGTGCAATCCAATGAAGGGGGGAATACTTAACTCTAAGTAATTATCACCCACAACCTTGGTGATGGTGTAAGGTCCAAAACAAAGTGGATGCATCTTTTGATGGGGTCCTGTAAGGTTCTCTTTTTGCAAATGAAACCAAACCTTGTCTCCCACCTGAAACTTGTGTGGAACCTAATGTTGATCATCATGTGACTTCTACTTAGCATTGGATTTTTGTAAAATATCATGGACCCATTGGCAGATGTGATGAATCCATTCAATGAATTTGGTGGCTTTATCAACCTGAGATTGAGCATGGGAAGATTCTTCCTATGTGTGCACAAGGGGCAGTGCTACATCAATGGGGCCCAATGGTTGAAACCCCTGGCCCACCTGAAAAGGGATGTGGTCGATCAAGCTATGAGGGCTCTGTTGTAACTGTGATGAACATAAGGAAGGATCTCATCCCATGTGAATGGATGCTTATAGTTGTAAATGTGAAATATGTGCATGATCATCTTGTTGACAACCTTTTTCTGTCCATCAGTTTGAGGGTGGAAGGTAGTGGATTTGGTGAGTTTGATGTCCAATAGTGACCAGAGGCTTGACCATAATTTACTTAAGAACTTGTTGTCTCGACCTGATATTAAGGTCTGTGTTATTTCAAAATGTAACCACACACACTTGAAGAAGATCTTGGTAGTGGCCTCAGCTATGATACTTTTCTTACAGGTTGTTAGAATGACAATCTTAGTGAATCAATCAACAACCATGAATACACAATCATTTCCATTCTTGGTTGAAGGAAGGTCTTGCATGTAGTCCATCGACATGGATTCTCATGGCCTATCAAAAGTAGGAAGAGGGGTGTATAGTCCTTGTTTTTTAATGGATGGCTTTGTGATGGAGCAGATGCTAGTGAAAAATATAATATACTTACTGACATCCAATCAAATCTTAGACTAATATAAATAATTTTATAGTACTGCCACTATCTTCTCTATGCCAAAGTGTCCTACCACCCAAATGTAGTGGGATTCCCAAATAAACTTTGCACACTTGCTTGAAGGAACACATAGATGACCCATATGACATAACAGTCCATCCTGGAGATGAAATTCAGCAACAATCATGCTTGTTCCCAACATCTAGTAGGTCATAGTGAATTCAGGATTGTCGTCATAGATTTTTGACCACTTTGAGGTCTCATGCCCACAAGAGTGGAGCACCAAGGTTAGTGTTGCAATTGGAGGTCGACTGAGTTAGTCAACAACACGATTGGTGATCCCTTTATTATATTTAATGTTGAGGTGAAACTATTACAAGTGTGTGGACCACTCTTGATGGTGGTCATTCTATAATTTTCCTTATGTCTGCATGAACTACAAAGACTTGTGATTTGTATGGATGATTGCCTCCTTTCCTAGAATGTAATTCTTACATTGGTAGCAGTCTTGTACAATGGAATACATCTCTTTGTCATAGGTGGGGTACTTACAAAAAACATCTGAGAGTGTCTCACTATCATAGGCCATTAGATGACCGTGCTAAGTGAGAATGACACCAACAATGTAATTTAAAGCATCTATCTCAATCTAAAAAGGTTATTGCAGATCGAGCAAGGTGAGCATAGGGGATGAGCATAAATGATGTTTTAGATTGTCAAATGCTTTATGATGTGACTTGTCCCACAAAAAATTGTCTTTGCAACCACCCTTGGTCACTTGGTTGAGGGACCGTGCAATATGAGAGAACCCCAACACGAAGCTGCAATAGAAGTTGGCAAGGAATAAGAAGCTCTAAATCTCAAGTAGTATTGTCGAGGCTGACTATTCATGAATGAATTGGATCTTGGTTGCTGTAACACCCTGTTTCCCCCAATTTGTAAATATAACTATATTGGCCAAGGAACTATGGAAAACTCAAAGTTGTGAATGTTTGATATGATGGACCTTTGTATAAAAGGTCGATGAATGTAATTTTTTTATTTTAATAGAAAATGGATACGTGTTGCATGACTACTGGAAAGGGGATGTGCTAAGAGAGACCACAAATTTTATGAAAAGGTGGTGGAGGGGACCGGGAATGGTTGCGTTAACCTCCACCAAACCAGTACTATGTTGAATTTAATTTCTCAGGATCAGAACAACCCTCTGACCCAAGAATGAATTACAGTAAGGATGGTAAGTGGGAAGAACTCCTCAAGAGTTAATGAGGGTATGGGGCAGACCACCCATCTATAAGGCTTCCAGACCTGACCACATACTGAGAATTTGGGCCACATGCAATCTTGCTGGGAAATGAAAGAAAGGAAAGCATGAGGGATAGAGAGGAAAAATCCGCAAAGAGTGCAGAGACAAGCGTAGAATATCTGGGACTCGAGGAAGAATTGGGAAAAAGAGCATGTTCTGATCGCGGGAAATAGAGACTGAGACGGGAGAAGGAGAGTAACCTTATTCCCTATCTATTTCTGAGCTAGAAGAAGATATCCAATCAAAAAGCATCATGGTCTAACTCGGGGTTGGCTAGTGGTAAATCCGTTAGGAGTGACTGAACCTATATTTGGGTGGAAATGGGCACCCTTTTTTATTGGACAAATTGGTGAATGTGGACATAAACTAAGCTCCCTAGATCCACTTGGATCTAGAAAAAAACTAGACAGAACATGCCGCTTTCCCTAGGTTGCTACTATTGAATTTATCACCAAAGAAGGAGTGTATGACACACCTTTATATATCGCTTCCCTATATCTCTATTGTCCCTGCTTCGCTCCGATGCTCTCATGAGATCAGATCTGCAATGACACAAACCAACCAAAGTGAAAGCAACAATTGTAGATTCAATGGAAACCTAAACACGTGATCAAGGAGTCATGTAATACAACACTAATGATTTTATGGGAAAGAAACATGTCATTGTATCATATTAAGTAAAAGTGGAAGATACAACCAAAGTGCCTTGATGTCGCAAGTTCCCTTTCGATGGTCCTTTGTTCCAACACACACATACACTTGGTCCAAATTTTCATGAAGATAATCCGCAAAGATTGATGGACAAATGGAGGCCTCAAGCATCAATTGTATCAAGATTCTTCACATAGTCTTCAACCTATTCTTTTCTCAATCTTTCTTGACCTTGCTTAACCTTTTCCATGAGAAATACATTATTGTATAGGAGAAGATGAAGTGGTTACTAGGATGAGGATGATCCCACCAAATCAGAAAATCTAGTAAGATCACAACCATACGGATGCCACCTCACATTCTAGAAGATTATCCTTCTAGAAACTTCTAGAAACTTCTTCCTTTTCTTAGCTTCAAGTGCCACCGCACCCTACCTATATAGCAGCATGCGGAAATACCACAGGCCATATATAGAGCAGCCTGCGAAAATCAAGGATTTTCGCAATGTGTACCACTGTCAGCCTACGACATCATTCTAAAAATGTGCCTTGTAGGGGAAGAACTCAACCATTTTCCTCATGTGAAAGATTGTTTTGGAAGCCTGAACAGATGCCTATGGGTTCATCATTAGAGTGACCAAAATAATGTGTAACACCCTTTCCAGCAGTCGCTTCACATTGTCTAGTTCTGATAAGTGTTTCTATACTTTATGCATTGAATTGGAAATTAAGAGTTGTATGCATGTATTTACTTATCTGTAAATGGTTCTACACTGAAAAGGTTAAATTTTGTATATACATTGTTTTCCTTGAGAACTTGTGCTTCTGTTTTTCCCGTGTGCCCCAGTTTAGCTCTCGAAGGTGTTTTCCCTAGGGAGCTATCTCACAGCTCCAAAATCGGAGCAAGCCTCTTGGCACTGCTATCGTCACGGTAACCTCACACGTTTATGTCGCCTAGTATCGAAACTTAAGGTGTTGCAAACTAGGAAGGTGTTTCCTTCAAACCAATAGTCTAAAAGACCTTAAATTTTCACCCACGACCTTAGTCAAAACTCGACTAAAGAGTAGACCTCATAGCCCGAGAGTCATTTAAAGGTCCATGTGACCTGGGTCTAGGAACCTATGCTAAAAGGAGTTATCTCATGAAGGCTTCAAATTTTCAGGAGTTCGAAGCTCCAAGATGTCAAAATTCATGATAGTCATAGTTACCCGAACTATCGGAGTAACAAGAGCCGTAGACGACTCAAGAACCCGATAGCAAAAATGGATGTGAGACGCTCATCGGGAGGAGAAGCTATCCCAGTCATAAAATCAACTCAGAGACCCACTAGAGCTAACGAATCAAACACCAGTCGCTCAATTAAATCGATGGTTGGGAATCATTGCAGAGTGCGAAGGTGCAATTAGCAGACATGCAAGTTCGCGGCCCGCAATTCACCGATGCCATTGATCTCATCAGGGTGGAAAATCAATGACCCTGATTAGACTGAGTTGGGTGAGTAATTTTTAGATTGCGGAGGTTGAGCTCTCTGATAAAGAGTGTGCACGTTGGGGCCTCGCAATCGCTATGAATCATCGATCGACAAGCAAATCGGTATTGGGCAGATCATGACCATCAGACCTAGAAAAGTTGCTAGGTGGATAGTCGTGAGTTCCTTTGGAAATATGTGGAGTAACAGAGTCCATATGTGTCATTGATCTAAGAGAAAGGACACATGTCAAAAGATCGTTGACTTCGGGTGTAAGCTCTCTGAGAGAAAGTGAGTGTGGAGAGGTTGAAACTCCCAAAGCTCGAAGAGCCGAAGTGATTTGCAACTGTCGATTTGTGGGAGACACGCGTCGATGTATCATCGAATTCAGGTGTAATCTCTCTAGGAGAAAGCGAGTGTGGAGAGGTTGACACTCCTAAATCCCGAGGAACCGAAGAATATCTAAGCCATCCAAGCCAAAGGGACATGTGTCGTTAGATCCTGCACTTCGGAGGAAAGTCACTCCGGGAGGAAAGAGGATGTGTTGAACAAGAATTCCCAAAGGCTGGAGAGTCGAAGTTCATCTGATACATTAGTCAATGAAGGACAGGTGTCAGCAGATATTCCATTTCGGAAGATAGCCACTATGGAGGAAAGTGTGGTCACGAGAGTTGATAACTCTCAAAGTAAATCGTGACCATCGATTTGAAAGAGACACACATCGACAAATCATTGAATTCGAGTGAAATCATTCCAGGAGAAAATTTGGTGTGAGCATCCGAGACTCCTGAATGTCGAAGTCCCGAAGTGGACCCGAGCTGTTGATTTATATGGACATGTGGCGCCTGATCTGATACTTTGGGTATGGGGCACTTTAGAGGAAAAAGAGTTTGAGTGCTCAGAACTCCCGAACGTCGATGTCGCAAAGAAGAACATAATCGTTGATCACAAGGGATGTGTGGCACTCGATCTGTAACTCTGGGTATAGAGTACTTCAGAGGAAAAAGGTGTGGGAACGTTTGAAACTCCCGAATATCAAAGTCCCAAAGTAACTCAGGGTCGTTGAAATCCCTGAGGACACACAGTTTCAGATCATGAACTTCGGAGGTTTGCCACTCCAAAGGATTCGCGTGGTGGTCATATTGGCACCTGTTGTCTTGGCATATGGTCATAGCCTACGGTCATATGCAAGTATAGTGGGATGAAATAACCCAAAGATATTGGGTGGGGATATCTGCCTGCTCTAAGCTCGTTTCAGAGCATGGAGATTGTGGCAGGAAATCTCTGGAAGAGAAAAATGGAATAGAGACCCCGAATGGGGTCTTTGATTCTCCTAAGAAGAGAAAAAATTTGAGTCCCCACCGTGGGTGTGTTAAAAATTGGTATCAGAGCATGGTTACAACACTTTTCCTGCTTGGGCTCATGGACGAGTTGCTTAAAAACCATTTTTAAAGAACTCTTAAGGGTGACACCTTGTCTTACTACTTCCCTAAAGAGACTGGTTAAAAATTTTATTGAGGGAAAGAATCAAACTTTCTACTGTGTGTGTAGTTAGGAAATTTGAATTGTATGTTGTTCATAAAATAATATATTATTGGCTAAAAGTAAGTGTTTTGTCAGCACTCCAGCAGTCAGTGAATCACGGGAAAAATTCAAGTCTAAAGGATGGTGACGTGCTATGAAATGGGGAATGGCTCCCACAATAGAGACGACGAGTCTGACGAGAGGAGGGCAGTGGAGACCCCTCTGAATGTAGTTGAAACTGTAAGAATCCTTATGGCTGAATTATAGAGTTGCAAGGCTTACAACAAGATATTGATAAAGGATCAAGAGAAACAAACACAAATCAATGCAGTCTTGCTACAAAGCTTATCCAATATACAGAGGTAGTTGCAGCATGGACCTGCAACCAACCATGTGAACTGACGACATACAGAGAGAAGTCAAAGTCCACCTGAAATACGAAAACGTGGTCCCATAAGTGGCCACATAGGGAGAAGTACCTTGAGGAAGGCCCAACCTGGAGGCAGGGGATGCTCATCGAAAGAGTCCTCTGGAAAGGGGATGGACAACAACTCTGAGGGATCTTCTAGTATAAAAAATAGCTCACATTCTCAGAAGAAAGGAAAGAAGGGAAAACATTCCAAAATTCACGACCATGAAGAGTTCAAGAAAGACAAACCACCCTCTTTCAATGGAGAGATCAAGAAGAGGGAAGAGGAAGAAGCTTGGTTGCTTGGTTTAAAGAAGTACTTCAGAGTTCATGACTATTCTGAAAAATTGAAGGCTCGAATAGTCATCTTCAACCAGAATGGAAAGGCTTCCATTTGGTGGGAGGATCTTAATAATATGAAAGGAAACCATGAAAAAGGATTATCATGGAAACAATTTGAGAAACACTTCAAGGAAAAGTATCTGTCAAAGAAATACTTCGACGAGAAGACTAAGGATTTCTATGAACTCAAGTTGGGACAACTCAACATAAAGGAGTATATCAATAAATTCCTGGAGCTTCTGAGGTATGTCCCCTACCTAAAAGATGAAAAGGAAAAAGTCCAATGATTTATCAGTGGGTTGCCTCAGACCTACCAGAACAAGATTGAGTTTGACTAGCCAAAGACCTTAGAAGACACTATCCAGAAGGAAAGGTATTGTTATGAACAGTTCGGGCATCAGACAGAACCTCGCCAGGACTGGAAGAAGAAGAGTAGTTCAAGATTCAAGAAGAAGGGGTTTAAATCCTCAATATTTAAGAACCATAGGAAGGATTCAAGGATGAGCCTTCCTACCCAAATTGTGTATCAGCAGAATTTCCCCTCTCATAGTGAAAATAAACCTTTTGGATCAACCGCAAGAAATACCAATAACCCAAAGAGAGAACCTGTGAAATGTTGGGATTACAGAGAAGAACATCTGTTGAGGGATTGCCCACACAAGAAAAAAAACAACAGGAGAGTATACAACATCCAGGAATCTACCACAATCAATGATGTGGCTAGGAGCATGCCACAAATTTATGCAGCTTTGGATAATAAACAAGCCGACCACCAAGCTTCAGTGGTGGAGATGGAAGGTATGATCGCCAACCGTCTAGTTTCTATTTTAATTGACCCTGGTTCTAATTTGAGTTATGTGGTTGTTGGGCTCGTGTTTTGGTTGTTTTGTGATGATGATTGAATCCTTTTTGTACTGGTATTATATGTGTTCTTAACCATTTTGAAGAAGTTTTCAAAGGATTTTGTATCAATTCATCATGGATTTATAACATGTATGCGCAATTGATGTTTTGCAATAGTTTTGAGTTAGATACAGTTCGATTTGATGATTATAAGGATCTAATGCATGATCTATGTGTCACGGGGTGAATTCGCAATGCAATTTTCTATCTGGTAGCTCATTCGACACTTCCTCCAGCACCCAATCCGGTACTTCATCCAACACTGCATCCAGCACTTGGAGCATAGGTGAGTTGGCATTGGCATATTGGCGGCCTGTGTTTGGCAAATTGACGACCTGGGTTTTGTTCCCCCTCATGGTCTCTAGCTACCAAGCTCTTGACATCTCGGATTAAGTAGTTATGCTGATCGTTGAGTGGCTCGTTCAGTTTCTAGAAGACATAGGCTGCTAGAGGGAATTTAATGGGATTTACCATTTTTAGAGGAGGTCGACCCTTCCAGTGGTCGACCTCTTGAATTGTAATCATCATAAATACCACCAGCAATGGCCAAAAAAAAATAAAATGGTTAGAATACATTTTGTTCTGTAATTGAGACATCTCTGCAAACTTGTGTTAAAACTGCGTTTTTTTAATTTAATGACAGAACCATGTTGATTAAGCTTGTGATTTGCTATTAAGGAGTAGCCATGACATGCTGGGGGGGCACCAGTGGTTTGGGTGAATACTTAGATAAATAGATCGTGTGTTTTATTTGTGCAATTATAATTTACTTCATTTCTTTGTTGGATGTGTTTTGTCATTTTAAATGTTGTATTTGATGTTCATCATTTAATTATTTAATTTCCCTTTTGCAGGTTGCTTGTAGGAGATAGTTGTTTATTATGCTGCGTCTTATATTTCTTAGTGAATGGCTTTCAAGCTACTAACTTAGTTGGCGTGTTAAAAGATAAATTGATTTCTACAGGTTGAAACAGAGTAGTATTTAAAACAGAGTATTAGTTTAAGATAGAGTTTCTTTTGCAGCTTCGATGGATCAATAATTGCAAGTTTTGTTAATTGATTTAATTCTCAGTTTAGTTATGCTTTCATGAATCTATTTTGTTTATCAATCTTGTCTTAGTGTGCTAGAATAGAAGTAGGTTTTGGATTATGTTTTTACAAGCATTCTAGTTTGAAATCTGAGTTTTTAATAATAGGATTAGCTCTGTTTAATTTATGAAATCTCAGTTTTATATTCGAGTTGTGATTTTAATTAGAAGTTTGAATTTGAATTAAGTTTTTAATCACAAGTTTATAGCCTTGTGAATTTACTTGAGTTAGCATAAGAGTGCATTTGAATTAAGTATAATAGTGTTTTCTTATCATTGATGATTAATGCATGAAATTGAGAGATTTTCAGGACAGTTAATATTTCTTCTATGATCCATATTTCGTTAGATTGCTTGATCCATACTTTTCATTTCTCCATAGAAGTCAATATTGAATTCATTCCTCTTGAGATATCACTAATCGTTAGATGCCATCGTGATGTTATTAGGCACCGAAGACATAATCATCATCTTTGAAGTTTCTTGTTATTGCAAATTAAGAATAGCTTGATTAATTTCTGAATACTGTCATGATGTTTTTGATTAAGTAGGCTAAGATTTATTCTTTGCAGATTAGAGATGATTATGAGTTTTATCTTAAGAATAGAGTTTACATGCTGAATAGTTTTTATAAGTTTACTTGTTGAATAGTTTTGATAGGTTTACTTGTTGAATAAGTTTTAATAGGTTAGTGGTTTGATTGCTTACTTGCTTACTTGTTGATGCTCATTAGATTGAATAGATTGAATAGATTAACTTGTTGTTGTTGTTGCTCATTAAATTGAATAGATTGAATAGATTACTTGTTGTTTCTCATTAGATTAAATAGGTTAACTTGTTCAAAGTATGGTTTTGATATGCTTCTTTACGAATAATCCATCGACCCATTGTTTAAAGCTGCTTAGGGTAAATAGTTCAAAGTTATTTCATAGGGTTTTCTAATTAATAGTCTTTGCTTAAGTAGAATAATCCTTAGATAGACCATCTCCTTAGTTAGATCATACTTCCTCTATATTTTCTTCCTTGGCACATACAATGCTACAACTCTAAGTTTACTTACCCCGGTTTGACAATTTAATTGAGGGATTTAATGCATATAGAACACCCATCATTTTTGGTGCCGCTACCGGGGAGTTGTCTCAAGGTAGGAAATAGTTAGGAAATAGAAAATTTCTAAACCTTAGCATTAGTTTGGTGGCAGGGGAAATTTAAGATGAGATTTAAGAACCTACACATCTATTATAGAAGGTTCCCCCAAACCCAATGGTAGTTTTTCTTTTTTTTTTTCTTTCATGAACAAACCTAGGGACCCAAAGGGAAGATACATTAAAACCAAATCAAACCTTTTGACCAAGGTTCCTTATGACATTTTTGGGGGAAGGAACACTCCACTCATAAACTCCATAGACCGATACCAAAAAGTAGGGGCTAGCTCAACCCAAAGAGCTAAAGCAGTCTCTGAAGAGACTAAAATAGGCAGCACTATAGGACAAAAAATTGAAGCATCAATAATAGTGGGACATGAGGAAAGACCGCTCGAGCCTTCCATAGAACCAACCAACACAACCTTTTCTTTTCACCACCATCAGGAGACCCTAACTTTGTAGATATCATAGACCCTGAACATGTGAATACTATGTTTGGTAGTTCAGCCAATATAATTGTTTCTCAAATTGAAATAGAAACTTTGGCACCAATAATGTCAACTGGCTCGAGTAGAGGCCCAGACATCCAAGCAGTAGGAAGACCTTCCCAGCAAAGGGATACCTTTCTTAGAAACAAACCTTGGGATATTTTGTTATCTTCAAGGATAAAACCATCTAGGTACTCTCTTTTTGGAAACCAAACTAGTATGGATGATCAGGAGGATCACAACCATATAAGACATGAGGAGGGAGAAGAAGTTGGAAACCAAACCGAAACCACCTCCAGGTTTCCAATTTTGGACACCACGCAAAATGTCAATATGAAAAATATCCCCCTCTTGACACTACCCATCTTTTACGATAAAAGAAGTGAAGACCCAGATACCTTCCTATTTGAGTTAGACATCTTGTGCAGGAGCTACAATTACTTACAAGATGCCTAGAAACTAAAACTCTTTCCTGTCACCCTCAAGGACTCTGCACTAACATGGTTCATGGGGTTTGGAGAGTCAAGTATTAGGTCTTGGGAAGCCATAAAAGATACATTTATTAAGAAATACCAAGAATACTACAAGTCCAAGGATTCTTGTAATTATATTTTCAAAATACAATAGTTAGAGAATGAGAATCTCGAGGATTATATGGAATGGTTTGATTATATCTCAGAGAAATCAAAGTACCATGACCTTCTAGATGATGCAGTCAGGGATCTTTTCCTTGAAGGAATTTCAAAAGAATACCTAGAGATACTTAACCTAATGGCATCAGGTGACATATCCCATAAACCATTTTCTGAAATCTGTGAAATGTGTAAGAATTACTTGAGGAGTACAACTAAAACAGGGAAGAATGTTCGGGATCCTTATAGTAGAAACTTAAAACCAGTTAGTTCAGGTGGTATCACAAGATTAGAGATAGAGAACCTTTTAGAGAACTTCAAAATAGATATCTTAAGAAAAATAGGTTCCCAGTTGGACACCCTAAATATTAAAAAGAAACAGGAGGAGGAAAATGCATCAATGAGCATATTTTTCCCATGATGCAGGAGGAAGCATTTCTCAAGGGAATGCCCATTAGACAACATTTCAGTTTGTGGCTTCTGAACGAAGGACCACTCAACTTAAAAATGTCCATCATTTCCCGATTTGTTAGCCATCTATAGAAGTGGGGATCTTGGGGAGTCCTCTTATTCACCTAGGATGCCATGGCAGCCTAGGAATCAACCTACATACCTAGATCTACATCCTCAAGTTCCACCATATTATCAACAACCACAATAGTGGAGCTCTCCGAGTTGGAAAAACTAGTCTACATAGTATCACCATCCTTGGATTCAAGGATGGAGAGGAGGGCATAACCAAGGAAACCCTCAAGCTCCACCTATCCCTATGCCCAACTGTCCTTACCCTCAGTATCCACCAAATATCCCGCAACTTCTATAAGGTTTTGTTCCACCACCTTTACCTCCTATTCCACAACAATCGCAACAATACCAGAATGCAAGCTCCCCAAGACCGACATTATTACCGACAAAACCAATGTCCAATCCCAATAATAAACCCACTCAACCTCTTCACAATGTTGAGATGCAAGCCTTCCCGACATATGTTATTTCTCATGTTCCACTACAGGAGATTCAACTAAGGTCGAGAAAATTTTTGGACAGGCAGAGGCCTTCAGTAGTCATCCAGGAAGAAGAAGAAGAGGAAACCCCCAAACAACCCATCGATGACACTAAGTGGAAATATGTTATCATTCCTAAAGACCAAGAACCCAAGCTTCCCCAAAATGAACCTTCACAAATTACAAATGCCCCTCCTTATCCAGAAAGATTAGTGATCAAGAAACCTACCACCCAACCAAAATTTGACATCTTGAATGAATTGAAGAATATCTGTGTCAAAATTCCCTTCCTATAATCCATTAAGGACATTCCAATATACAGTAAGCTGGCCAAAGAATTGTGTATTAAGAAGCCAGGAAGGAAGCAGAAGGATCCTCCAATAGTACATTTGATAGGAGAAATTTCTAAGTACATATTAGAGTAGGCTAAGGTCACAAAATATGGGAACCCAGGAAAGCCCATAGTGACCATAACCATTAATGAGGTTTACATTGGAAACACTTTCATAGACCTAGGGGCATCCATAAATGTTATGACCATTACAACCTTGGAGGAATTACAACTAAAACCTCTTCTTAGACCTACCCCAACTATTTTGGAATTAGCAGATAAGACAAGGGTTATACCTGAAGGAATATTGGATGATATCATAGTTACTTTAGCCTCATGGGAGTACCCAGTAGAATTTATGGTCATCCACTCAAAGGATCCTACCAAAGGGCATCCCATTATTTTGGGAAGACCTTGGTTAGCTACAACCAATGCATTTATTGACTGTAGAGAGGAAGAAATGACCATCTCAGATGGACTCTCTATACAGAATCTCACCATATATCCACCATCTCAACCTATCATGGAGAATATATGGTGGCTTGAATTTCCATATGAGAATGAGGACTGGGAAGAGCCCGTGTTTCCAAGTGATCATTCCTAGGCACTTCAAGAGAACACAACGGAAAACGTGCTAAATTGATTTATTTCTTCTATCACGTGTGTTGATTTTCCACAATCTTTTCCCTTATTTGAGTACATGTTTGGGGAAGAATTTTAGGAACACTTGGACCCATCATTTTTTTCTTCAACATCCTTTATCTTTGAGATAGACGAGTCTACCACATCTTACACCATGCCCTACGAGATTAGCCCAGGAAAATTTCTACATGTAAATTTCAGGCTAGATGCAAACCAACAAAAGAAGTTAGTAAATGTCCTTAAAAAAAAATCAGGGGCATTCACCTGGGAATACACTGACATGAAGGGTATACACCCTGACACATGTATTCATCACATATATACCCAGGGGGAAGTAACACCTGTTAGGAAACCTCAGAGAAGGATGAACCCGACACTCAAATATATAGTAAAAGAGGAGATACAAAAGTTATTGAATATCGAATTTATTTACCCCATCTCCGATAGTAAATGGGTATCCTCGCTTGTAGTGGTTCCGAAGAAAGTAACTAGGAAATGGAGAATTTGTGTTGATTTCCGGGAGCTTAACAAGCCCACTCTGAAGGATTATTTTCCTCCTTTCATTGACCAAGTCTTGGATACCCTATCAGGAAAGAAATATTTCTCCTTTTTAGATGGATATACCGGGTACAATAAAATCATCATAGAACTTGAGGATTAGGAAAAGACTACCTTTACTTTTCCTTGGGAAAAATATGCCTATATGGTCTTACCATTTGGATTGTGTAATACTCCTGCCACATTTCAACGAGCAGTACTAGGGATATTTTCTGATCTTATTCATGATTGTGTGGAGGTATACATGGATGACTTTAAAGTATATGGAAATACTTACCAGGAAGCCTTAGATAACTTAGAAAAAGTCCTTATCATATGCTAAGAAATGAACTTGTCCTTAAGTCACGGAAAATGTAAAATGTTTTTGACTGAAGGAGTGGTTCAAGGACATCACATTTCATTTAAAGGGATTAAAGTCTATCCTGCTAAGATTGAGGTCATCGTCAAACTTCCACCCCCCAAGACTCAAAAAGAGGTGAGAATCTTTCTTGGACATGCTAGATACTATTGTCGATTTATTGAAAATTTCACAAAGATTGTTGCACCCATGTTTGGATTGTTAATAAAGGATGTTGACTTTCTTTGGACTGAGTAGTGTCAAACCGCCTTTGAAACTCTGAAACATAAGATTTATGTGGCACCAATTCTTAGGGGGGCCAATTGGGCTCTCCCATTTCACATATCCACTGATGCCTCTGACACTGCAATAAGAGGAGTATTAGGGAAAAAAGAAGACCAACAATACTACACCATTTATTTTGTGAGCAAGAACTCATCCCCTGCCGAGTTAAAATATACAGTTACCTAAAAGGAATTATTGGCAGTAGTTCATGCTATTAATAAGTTTCACCACTACATCACAGGTTACAAAGTATTTGTACATACAGATCACTCGGCCATTAGATTTCTCATGAATAAACACATAACTAATGGTCGAGTGACTAGGTGGCTCCTGCTATTGCAAGAGTTTAATATCATTGTTCTTGAACGACTTAGAAAGGAGAATTTGGTAGCTAATTTTCTTTCACGCATAAAAAATGAGGATGATGATATTCCCATAGATGATAGTTTCCCAGACGATCACCTTTTTCCCCTTTCTATAAATACCCCATGGTTTGTAGATATGGAAAACTATTTGGCTACTAAGAAGTTACCATCTCATTTGTCACCTCATGAAAAGTGTAGAATTATTATGCAAAGTGTCAATTACTCTTGGGTTGGCCATGACCTTTTTCGTACTGGTCCAGACTTGATTATTTGTAGATGTGTCTGAGAAGATGAGATGCCAAAAATCCTACGAAGTTGTCATGATAGACCATGTGGTGGCCATTTCTCTGACAAACACACAACATATAAGGTGTTACATTCAGGTTACTATTGGTCTGTCATTTTTAAGGATGCTACCAAGTATGCGAGGAGTTGCGATAGTTGTCAAAGGATAGGAAGACCCACGTCAGCTAACGAAATTCCCTTGCGTGCCCAAGTTATGATAGAACCTTCGAGAAATGGGCCCTTGACTTTGTAGGACCAATTTCACCCATGTTTCGTAAGAAAAAATATATTTTGGTTTGTATAGATTATGTCACTAAGTGGGTAGAACAAAAATCCCCATTTAGGGCTATAGAAAAATACGTTGTCAAATTCATTTATGAATACATATTCACCCTCTTTGGTGTTCCTCTTGAAATTGTTACAGACGAAGGCACTCAATTCACTTCCAAGCTGATGAGAGAACTAATGGAGAAATATGGAATCAAACATTGCAAGTCTTCTCCATATCACCCACAAGCTAATGGTCAGGTAGAGTCCACAAACAAAGTTTTGGAAGCCATATTAACCAAGATTGTTCAATTGCAACATTGAGATTGGGATGATAGGCTTCCAGAGGCTTTATGGGCATATCGGTCCACCTGGAGAAACACCACTGGGCATACCCCTTATGAGCTAGTGTATGGGAAACAAGTACTTCTACCAATAGAATTCCAAGTAAGGACCTTCCGCATTGCCGCAGAATTGGGACTAAACTTAGATGAGGCTCAGAAACAACGATCCCCACAATTAAATGAGTTGGATGAGATCATGCAAGATGTTATCCAATGAACAATATTAGTCCAAAATCAGAGGAGCAAGTGGCATGCCAAGATTATTAAGAAGAAACACTTCCAACCTAGTGATTGGGCTTTGTTATTTGACTCCTGATTTAAAAATTTCAAAGGAAAACTTACCATTCGGTGATTGGGTCCTTATGATGTAGTCACCATGTATGACAATGGGGCTATGAAAATTAAAATAATTGACGATGGAAAAGTCTCCTTCGTAGTAAATGGACACCGACTCAAACTTTATCACATACCCATTTCCAAAGAATATTTTCTACAGGTCATGTCAACTGACAAGGCATTGACCTTAGTAGATGGGGGAGTTCCCCCTTGTTCTTGAATTTTTTTCTAAATTTTCAACTGTACATATGTAAATAATTTTGAAGTATGTTGATACACAATTCTAGAGATTTCTGTAGGTATATATTTCACCAGGAGTAGACAATTTCAAGGAGACATAAAGGGAAGTATTTTCCTTCAAAAATATTGCTATATTTAAACCTTGTTGTCTTCCAAGCATCAATTGAATAATGACTTGCGATAATTAGCCACATTTTTTTGCAAAGATTTCCATCTTCTTTTTCTCAAGGCATCTTTAATGGCTGTTGCTCTTAAACCTTCACCATTAGAGAATATAAGGAAGTGATACCTTAACCATCAAACTTAGAGGTTACTCGTACAGTTTCCCCAAGAACCCTAAGTAAGTGAGTAAATTATCTTTATTAAAGAGTAACAAGGAGGTATGATTAACGGTTAGCCATGGAAACATCACAATAACTTAAAAAAAAAAAAAAGTGAGTTGAGCCTAAAGACACCTTTTTGTTCTTTCCCAATGGTACCATCCACTACACACTAAAAATGCTTGATTATATCATATCTTTAGAAAGTCTACGTTCTCTTAAGTACCCCTTACATCAGGACAATATCTAAGGAATATATAAAGGAGAGTCATCCTCTAACATAAATAACATCCCAATCTAAAAAAAAGAGAAAAAAAAAAATATTCAGAGTTGTCCCACCATCTTCTTGCACAAAGCAATATTTATATTAAAATATTAAAAGATGGTGGGCTAGTATTTGAGGGTGTAAGAGGCTAACCCACTGGGATACTAAACAGGTCTGTTGGCAATGGGTACCGTCCTTTGGTATGACTGGGTAAACCCGTCGGAGTA
>JZKD02S1654888.1:262760-285575 GCA_000966675.3 Picea glauca
ATAAGAAATTCCTAAATCTTAAACTTTTCCTGATGTGCGACATTACTTGTAGACAAAGCTGACACGAAGCATGTATAGATAAGCTAAGGTTAATGAACTCCATAAATCTTTCATTGGAAACTAACTTTGAGACTATATTAAAACTCTCTCGCCTACCTCTTCTTAACTATATGTAGGATGTTCTATCCTATAGGTGGGGCCATATTCTAACCATCTCGTCAGACCGATATGTGAAATTTATCTCTATACTTAACAAGTTGTAAATCTTTGGCTATTGAGAGAATTGACTGGTTTCCTATATTTTTTATTGTGAGGTGTCACAATACTCAGGAGTGGGGGAGGGGTTTCATGAGATGACAAATGACAATACTTCCTATTTATAATCTATGAGAAGAAGAAGTAGAATCTTTGTAAAAAAATCTGTATATTGTTTTCATAATATGGGCTATTATATCAACAGTTATTTTTTATTGAAATGCTAAACTCACTCTGTCTTATAAAACTGTTGTATATTTCTTCGACAAACCACTTAACTGGTTTTTCTTTAAAGATTGTTCATTATAGACTTGTGATTACATGCCTTATAATATGCGAGATAGAGGAAAAAAATGTTATAACGTGCGAGCACGATGACAAAGCAAGTAATAGTGGAACACTCTTATCCTATCTCTACTTCTGTTCACCTTGTCTGTCAAAAGTGTTTAAGACTGAGTATTATGGATACAACATCCATTAAGGGATGAACAAATTCCATTTTGCACAGGAATACCATATGGAGTGTTGTATGGAGTGCCATTTGGAAGACCATATGGGGTTCCATGTGGACGACTGGATGACGCGCCATATGAAGGATCAGATGAGGTGAGCACACACAGTAAGTGACCATAATTGCAGGAAACCAGAAATCGTTTGAATTAATCTAAATGTTCAGTTGTATGATGAAGTGGATTAAATGGAATTTGATACTTAAATGATACAATCTCTAAATACATTTTTATGATCAAATGTCCAAGTCGAAGACTTGGACATTGATATAATTCTTTCATCATTATGATTGCCTCCAAAGGACACCCTTCGAATTCAAAATCAACGCAGTCATAAGTCACACATGGAAACTCATGTGTGATGAATTCATCAATGAATTCAACTGTTTCCACCTTGAACACATTCAAAATCATAGGGTTAGCTCCAAATTGTTATTTCATTCATGCATGGTCATTGTGTTGTGATCATCCTCTTCCCAATTGCACTCATCCTCTGCCCAATTTCACTCGTCCTCTGCCCAAATTCGCTCCTCTTTCCAATTCCTCTCCTATGCTCATCCTTTACACTATCACCATGCCCAAATGATACGAGCCTTCCTCCTATGCTAACCTCTTGGATATCCACGAATTCGCACAGTGTAGGGAGGTATTTCTTCACGCAGGGTGGGGACCGTTCTTGGCTTGTCTATAGGGCCATGATGATGGTGTTTCTCTGCAAAACACCCTCAGATTTGATGGAAGGATGGCACGCATGGGGTCTCTGGCCTTCTTGGTCTCTGAGGAGTCAATTTCCTCAACCATGAAGCTTCCAAGGGTTGGAGATCGTTGGTTTAAGCACCGCCAATTGCCATGACCAAGCTACAACAGAGTTTTTAAACCTGAGTTTCATAATGTTTCTTGAGCTAATGGGTACTCCAAAGAGTGGATTAAAAATGATCTAATTAAAACCCTGATTGTCATCACCAGAATTATCACTTGTGAAGGTAGATACTCTTTTTTTAAAGCTTGCCATTTTCGACTGTTAGTTCATTTCCAATTTAACAAGCCATTGAATTTTCCTTTTTACTTCTTGAAAAGTATTGAGAAGATGTATTTACAAGTATGAAAGAATGTGGCCAATCCTCATAACAACCTATTCCACCACAAAATCATCAAATTGCTTGTCATAGCCAAGTTGGAAAAACAGGGGAAGACATGGGATGAATTCATCTATCAATTTTCAAACTCCCATCTCACAATCAAGACCAACAAGAAATCACTTGATTTAGGGATTGTTGCTCCATCCAAACCCCATTCTCCAAAGACTCCAAACCCTCCTACTCAAGCTATCCCTCTACCAGAACAAAAGACCAAGAAACTTGTTGATACCCTTGCAGCCTCTTCGGGCAAAAGACTAAAAATCCTATGGATAACTCTCCAATTCCCTCAACATCTATTGATCCTGCACCCAAGAAATTACAAGAGGCAATTCAACAAGATTTCCATGTAGTCCCTACAAATAGGAGAGGAGCCAATCGGTTCAAAGGAGGATATTTTCGAAAAAGTACCTGAAATGCAAGTGGGAAGCGTAATGTAAAACACCCAAGCACTTCAGATCCTATCCCGGTATCTTCTGATCTCGAAAGACCCCATAAAAGACTTAGGGAAGTTTCTGTAGAAGAATTGGAATATGATAGAGAAGCAAAATCTGAATCCATTCCCCCTCATACACCCTTTGGTACTCCTACCTCATAGATACCTACACTAGATCCCAAAGCCGATAGAATCTCTACATCCTTTAAGGGATCCAAGCCCTCCTTTGAGATATGTGATCATATTCCAGTCATTGAAAAATTACAACAAGAAAATGTTCAGCTGTTGCAACAGTTGGAAGAGAGGAAGACCATGGATAGGCATCTCCACCATGACAATGCAGTATTACAAGCAAAGGTGAATTCCCTCCAACGATTGGTTGATCAAATGACCAATGACAATCGTAGCTTCCGTGCACAATTGAAACACCACAAGAGGGCCAACACAAAGTCTTCAAGGAAAGAAACTTCTAAAGCTAATCCATCTGTTGCTCAACAAGTCTAGTTAGTGGGTAATTCATTTTTGTTTGCAGTGGGACCTACAAATCCTTAGGCATGGGGTAATTTTGGGCTCATGTTTTGGTTTTTTTGTGATGATGATCAAATCCCTTTTGCACCGGTATTATATGTGTTCTTAACCATTTTCAAGAAGTTTTCGAAGGATTTTGTATCAATTCATCATGGCTTTATAACAGGTATGCACAATTGATGTTTTGCAATAGATTTGAGTTAGATTTAGTTCGATTTGATGATTATAAGGATCTAATGCATGATTTGTGTGTCACGGGGCAAATTCGCAATGCAATTTTCCATCCGATAGCTTGTTCGACACTTCATCCAGCACCCGATCTAGTACTTCATCCGACACTGCATCCGACACTGCATCCAACACTTGGAGCATAGGTGAGTTGGCGGTTGGCGTATTGGCGTCCTGTGCTGGGTGAATTGACGACCTGGGTTTTGTTCCCCCTCGTAGCCTCCAACTACTGATCTCTTGACATATCGGATTAAGCATTTATGTTGATCATTGAGTGGCTCGTTTAGTTTCTAGAAGCCATAGGTTGTTAGAGCGCATTTAATGGGATTTACCATTTTTAGAGGAGGTTGACCCTTCCAGTGGTCGACCTCCCGAATTATAATAATTATAAATACCACCAGTAGCGGCCAGAGAAAAAAGAAAAAGAAAAGAAGAAGAATGGTTAGAATACATTTTGTTGTGTAATTGAAACATCTCTGCAAACTTGTGTTAAGACTGCATTTTTTAATTTAACGACAGAACCATGTTGATTAAGCTTACAATTTGTTGTTGAGGAGTAGCCACGAATCAATGGTCTAGGTGAATACTTAGATAGATAGATTGTGTGTTTTATTTGTGCAGTTATAATTTACTTCATTTCTTTGTTGGATATGTTTTGTCATTTTAAATGTTGTATTTGTTGTTCATCATTTAATTGTTTAATTTCCCTTTTGCAAGTTGCTTGTAGGAGATAGTTGTTTATTATACTGCATCTTTTATTTCTTAGTGAATGGATTGTAAGCTACTAACTTAGTTTGCGTGTTAAAAATTAAATTGATTTCTCCAGGTTGAAACATAGTAGTATTTAAAACAGAGTATTAGTTTAAGATATAGTTTCTTTTGCAGCTTCGATGGATCAATAATTGCAAGTTTTGTTAATTGATTTAATTCTCAGCTTAGTTATGCTTTCATGAATCTATTTTGTTTATCAATCTTGTCTTAGTGTGCTAGAATAGAAGTAGGTTTTGGATTATGTTTTTACAAGCATTCTAGTTTGAAATTTGGTTTTTTAATAATAGGATTAGCTCTGTTTAATTTATGAAATCTCAGCTTTATATTTGAGTTGTGATTTTAATTAGAAGTTTGAATTTGAATTAAGTTTTTAATCATAAGTTTATATCCTTTTGAATTTACTTGAGTTAGTGTTGGCCCTCGACCAAGTTTTGAGGAAACCTTGTTCAGATTTGGACCACTTTTGGACTTCGACGCATTGTTCGAAGAAGGAGCACATAAGTGGAGCTAAGATCGCGGATCTCACCCATTTTTGCAGGATGTGGACCTAGTAAGGGGTCCTCTAGGGTTTTGGTCACGGGTTTATGGGATGTCGGCCCATGGGGTTTACCCATGATTAGGCCTTATTGTAAGGGTTTGTAAAAGTATAAATAAAGTAAGAATGTATGGTAGAAGTAGAAGTTTTGGAGCTAAGTGCAAGTAGTTTTGAGCGGCTTTGTGCCAAGGAATGTATGTGTGTTAAGGATTTGTGCTCATTAGAGGGTTGGCTCTATGCCCTGACCTAGTTTTGGAAGGAGGATCTGGTGCTTAGTGTGCAGATATCCTATCCTATGTGAAGCTTGACTCTCTGGCTTAGTGCACAGGAGTGAATGAATGTAAGATTCGAGCACATAATAATGAAGGTGAAGTGGTTGGTGGACATAGCCCCACACTGGGGTGAACCAAGTACATCTGGTGTCTTATGGTTTGATTTTTGCAATGTTATATTTGTTATGCTTTCTTGGTGCTTAGATTAGACGTGTAATGAATATGTATGTGTTTCTTAAATACATTGTTTATGTTAGAATGCTAGATCTGATTCAGAGTGCTATGTGCTAAGTGGTTGAAGTTCTTAATCTTTGTTGCTTCACTGCTAGATCTATTCTTGGGTACATTCTGTGAAGTTAATAAGGGTAATGAACTAATATGTGTCACTTCTTAAGCGTTAACAAAATACCCTGTGAAGTGTAATTATCATAGATCTGTGTCCCATGTTGGTTACAGACACCTACACCCTGTAACCCCCCCCTTGCTTCTACCTCAGGTGAGACCTTTCCTACCTCGCGGGTGTTTCCAAAAGGGCCAGTAGTCGAGGTTTTGTTGATGTGTCATTAAGCGTTAAACCCTGGGTCTACCCCTGTGCCAACAAATGGTTCTGTTGCCGGGACCTGAAACTGTGATTGCTAGGAACTGAAGTAAAGAAAAGAGAATCTTTGTGCGCAGATTTGTTGCTCAAGTGCACAATACTCTACTTGACCTGCAAATATCTTTTCTAAGAAAGAAATCTGATCTGAAGAAAAGAGGTAAGATCTAAAAAGAGGTAAAGCTTTATGCTTTGACAAGAGAAAGATAAGTGAAAATTTTTGTTTCAAAATCATGAATTTAAGTACGTTTAATAGGTTATGTCCTAGTCTGAAGGCTAGGGTGAAGTTGAAAGAAAGAGTTGACTTGAGTAAATTTAATGGAAATGAAGAAAGATATGTTATTCCTATGCATAGAAAGAAATTTTGTATTAATAAGTGGATGCAGGAACCTAGAAAAGTTTTTTGCAGATTGCAGGTCCAACACTATGATCCTAAGGGATGTGCGCAATATAGAAAAGGATGGGGAAAGTTTAAAAGAAAAAGAGGATTGACATTGTGTTATAACTTGAGAAGACTGGGACACCTTGCTAAGGAATTCCCTAGCACAAGTCCTATTTGTCTTTGTTGTAAGATTATTGGTCATGAAGTTGAGGATTGTCCAAGGATGATTGCTAAAGTTGAAAGGATGAACATCAGACAAGAAAACTATGAAGGAAGTCAAAAGACAAAGGGCATGTTAGAAAGTCATAAAGAGAAAGAATTAGAGGAAGCTCAAACTACATTATTACATTTGAAAGAAATGATGGATGTTCACAAATATGTCAGTTTACCAGAGATCCTGAAAGTAAAACAACACATAAGTGCAAGAATAGAAGACTTCGACATAGACCGTGTCTTGGATGAGGAAAAACAAGTGAATATTATGATAGAAGACACTTGGGATAATTTGGAAAAACCTTCTATGATACCTTTGTTAAGAAGGATAGGCTTGTTTAAGGGAAAGATGATAACCCTATGTGGAAGAGTTACTAATGTATCTATTATTATTCATGGAACATCAACTGAAGAGGAATTTGAAGTCATTAAGTTTGTTGAGAACAATGTTGCTTTCCCACTTTTATTAGGCAAGACTTGGATTGAGAAGGATCAAATTAGAAGGAAAGCAGAGGATGAAGCTACATAAAAGAAAAAGAAAGAACTAAGGGATTTCATAGCTAGAAAAATAGACCGACTAATAGAAGAACAAGAGGATAAGTTGAAGCAACAGAACAAAGTAACAACGCAGGAGGGATAGAAGGCAAGAGAACTAGTTGTCAAGGTTGAAAGAATGCAAGAAGGCTTGAAGGACCTATCTATTCAAGAAAGAAGTATGTCCAATCAGGAATTTTTAAGAAAACAGATATTAACTTCAGACCCTTTGAGGGAACCTCATCAGTGCAAAGTCACTATGCTAGGGGAAGATAAGAATAAAAATGGAAAGAGAATTCCAGAAATAGTTAGAGAGACTCAGATCACAGGAAATAAGGAAAGGAAGCTCAATAAAAAGAAAGCTAAGTTGGAAAATCTACAAGAAGCTACAGAGAATAGATGGAAGACTTTGCAGACTAGAACCTCGCAAGAGGCAGGTTCATAGGATTTGAACCTCGCTGGAACAACAGGTCCACACGGAATGGGACTTCACCCTGGTGAAGCTATATGACCATTGGAGTCACCCCAGTCGTTAGAATGACACTCCCGAATGGTTAGAAAACACATTTATGGGCTGATGGACTGCTTTTGGACACCAACGACATGACGAAGAAGTGGCAGTCCAACGTTGTATTTCATACATACTATCAACAATTAAAGGTTTCCATTGAATCATTTCCGCGCATGACACTAAGCACCTTGCACTAGTACCGACCAATAGCAAAGTTCCATGCATATCCTCATTTCATCTAGATCACTGCACGTAGAGACGATAACCAGAAGAATTACAGTCGTACTACAAGCTAACATATGAAGACATGGAGAAGATTACAAAGGAGTGGCTGGAGGAATTCCTTGTACCCATCGCTAATGTAGAACTCTTTGACACTAACACCATAGGAATCCCCATAGTCACCCGGGTTGCGCATGTTGGACAATCCAGTGGGACAAAGAAGAATAAAAAGAAGGAAGAAGTCCAGGATAGAGCGAGCGATGAGGAGGACAACACTTCTGAAGATAATGGGTCTGGCTCACTCAGAGGAGGAGGAGAAGACGAAGCAGAAGGATAGGGAGGAGGAAATGAAAGAGAAGAAGGGTAAGAGGAGGTGAAGCTACCACCCCTCCACTTGAGGATCCCCCTGTTGGGACAGTAACACCATAGAAGAGGAAGGATTCTCCAAAGAAACCTTCAACAAGGAAGAAGATGCATGCTAATAAGCCCCAGTTTGAGGCCACGCTGATGGAGGACGATCTATGTCTGGTCTGCAGAGCTATGGTGGAGGCTTGTGAGGACATATTGCAAAGATATGGAGAGAATCAGGAGGAGCTATATGGAAGGATCAAGAAGGAATTGAAGGAAGTACAACAAGTTGTTCGTTTGGTCCGTGCAGTACCTACTGCGCCTTCCTCGTTACAGATTACAAAATTGGGGGATGAACTAGCCCAATTGAGAAGACTTGTGGATGTGACATAATCTCGACTTCAGTGAGTTCAAAAAGAGAAGGAGAAGGCTACAAAAGCCTTGAAATAGGAAAAAGATGAAGTCATAGCGCAATAAAGAGCAGCGCAGAAAAATGTAGCAGCCCAGGAAAGTGAGAAAGCAGGGCTTTAGGGGAAGCTCCAGGATGAAAAATTCCAGCTAAATAGAGAAAAGGAGCAATTTCTCATAGAGTGGGCCATGGTTAAAGAAGTAGTGAGTAAATCATGTCACTCTGTGCCAATCTTGGCATAGGAGGAGCAAGAGTCAGTCGAATCTCAAGTACTGAAGCTCGCTGAGACCCTCCGACAACTTCAAGCTAGAATAACAGAATTGGAGGCCTAAGAAATACCGAGCACCCTAGAGGAGGTGCGTGACCAGAGGGAGGAAACTGCCAAGAACACAATATTAAGGATAAGATCCCTTGCTCGGGAGTGCAAAAAATTGAGTGATAGAAGCACACAGACATATGAATGCATTGCTGAGGACCCGAAGCTAAGAAAACTGGAAGCACAGTTACAGGAGGCGTAGCAGCAGGCATTTTTCATGCAGGCACATATGAAGCTACTCACCATAGTTGAGAAAATGAAGAGATCCCAGGAGTAGTGCACAGTACAACAGTAGATCACTGCCCTCCATTGGAAGGTAATAGAAGTCACGCAGAAGTTGCAACCTGTGCAGGATGAATCCTGCAAGGTGTTCGAAGAGATTGATGGATAGGGCTCGTAATTGAACCAAGTGGTCGCATCAGTAGAATAGTGTCTGGAAGGGCTTGTTACAGAGTAGATGATCTAGGAGCTCATTGAGTAGGAGGCTCAGGTGAAGCAGCAAGTCGAGGCAGCCATATTTAAGCTCGAGGCCTTTGAAGCAAAATTGTACAGACCTGAGTGACTCGGGATGAGTCACAGGTGAGTGTTGGGAGCTTGTTGGCCCTCGACTAAGTTTTGAGAAAACCTTGGTCATATTTGGACCACTTTTGGACTTCGACGCATTGTTCAAAGAAGGAGTGCCTAGGCGAAGCTAAGATCATGGACCTCACCCATTTGTGTGGGCTATGTGGACCTAGTAAGGGGTCCTCTAGGTTTTTGGTAATGGGTTTATGGGATGTCAACCCATGGGGTTTACCCATGATTAGGCCTTATTGTAAGGGTTTGTAAAAGTATAAATAAAGTAATAATGTATGGTAGAAGTATAAGTTTTGGAGCTAAGTGCAAGTATTTTTGAGCAGCTTTGTGCCAAGGAATGTATGTGTGTTAAGGCTTTGTGCTCAGTAGAGGGTTGGCTCTGTGCCCTAACCTAGTTTTGGAAGGAGGATCTAGTGCTCAGTGTGTAGATATCATGTCCTATGTGAAGCTTGACTTTGTGTCTTAGTGCACAGGAGTGAATGAATGTAAGATTCGAGCACATAATAAAGAAGGTAAAGCGGTTCGTGGATGTAGCCCCACATTGGGGTGAACCATGCAAATCTGGTGTCTTATGGTTTTCTTTTTTCAATGTTATATTTGTTATGCTTGCTTGGTGCTTAGATTATATGTGTAATGAATATGTATGTGTTGATTAAATACATTGTTTATGTTAGAATGATAGATATGATTCAAAGTGCTATGTGCTAAGTGGTTGAATTGCTTAATCTTTGTTGTTACTCCACTAGATCTATTCTTGGGTATGTTCTACGAAGTTAATAAGGGTAATAAACTGATATGTGTCACTTCTTAAGCGTTAACAAAATACCCTGTGAAGTGTAATTATCACAGATATGTGCCCCATCTTGGTTACATACACATGCATCCTGTAACCCCCCCTTGCTTCTACCTCGGGTGAGACCTCACCTGCCTCACAGGTGTTTCCGAAAGGGTTGGTAGTTAGGGTTTTGTTGGTGAGTTGTTAAGCGTTGAACCCTATGTCTGCCCTTGTGTCAACAAATGGTTCTGTTGCCAGGACCTGAAACTGTGATTTTTGGGAACTGAAGTAAATAAAAGAGAATCTATGTGCGTAGATCTATTGCTGAAGTGCGCATTACTCTACTTGACCTGTGAAGCTCTGTGCTAAGAAAGAAATTTGATCTAGAAGATAAGAGGTAAGATCTAAAAAGATGTAAAGCTTTGTGCTTTGACAAGATAGAGATAAGCGAAAATTTTTGTTTCGAAAGCATGAATTTAAGTACGTTTAATAGGTTCGATCCTTGTCTAAAGGCTAGGGCACAGTTGAAATAAAGAGATGATTTGAGTAAATTTAATGGAAATGAATAAAGATATGTTATTCCTTTGCATATAAATAATTTTTGGACTAATAAGTGGATGTAGGAACCTAGAATTGTTTTTTGTAGATTGCAGGTCCAACACTATGATCCTAAGGGAAGTGCACAGTATATAAAAGGATGGGGAACATTTAAAAGAAAAAGAGGATTGACATTGTGTTATAACTGCAGAAGACTGAGACACCTTGCTAAGGAATGCCCTGACACAGGTCCTATTTGTCTTTGTTGTAAGATTATTGGTCATGAACTTGAGGATTGTCCAAGGATGATTGCTAAAGTTGAAAGGATGAACATCAAAAAAGAAAACTATGAAGGAAGTCAAAAGACCAAGGGCATGTTAGAAATTCATAAAGAGAAAGAATCAGAGGAAGCTCAGACTACATTATTACAGTTGAAAGAAATGATGGATGTTCACAAAGATGTCAGTTTACTAGAGATCCTGAAAGTAAAACAATGCATAAGTGCAAGAATAGAAGACTTTGACATAGACTGTGTCTTGGATGAGGAAACACAAGTGAATATTATGATAGAAGACAATTGGGAAATTTTGGGAAAACGTACTATGATACCTTCATTAGGAAGGATAGGCTTGTTTAAGGGAAAGATGATAACCCTATGTGGAAGAGTTATTGATGTATCTATTATTGTTCATGGAACATCAACTGAAGAGGAATTTGAAGTCATTAAGTTTGTTGAGAAAAATGCCCCTTTCCCACTTTTATTAGGCAAGACTTGAATTGAGAAGGATCATATTAGAAGGAAAGCAGAGGATGTAACTATGGAAAAGAAAAATCAAGAACTAAGGGATTTCATAGCTAGAAAAATAGACCGAAAGTTGAAGAAAAAAAACAAAGTAACAATGTAGGAGGGACAGAAGGAAAGAGAATTAGCTATCAAGTTTGAAAGAATGCAAGAAGGCTTGAAGGACCTATCTATTCAAGAAAGAAGTATCTCCACTCAGGAAGTGTTAAGAAAACAAATATTAACTTCAAACCCTTTGAGGGCACCTCAACAGTGTGAAGTCACTACACTAGGGGAAGATAAGAATAAAAATGGAATGAGAATTCCAGAAATAGTTAGAGAGACTTAGATCATAGGAAAGAAGGCAAGGAATCTCAATAAAAAGAAATCTAAGTTGGAAAAACTACAAGAAGCTACAGAGAACAGATGGAGGACTTCGCAGACTAGAACCTCGTAGGAGGCAGGTTCGCAGGATTTGAACCTCACTAGAACAACAGGTCTGCGTAGAATGGGACTTCACCCTGGCGAAGCAATATGACCTTTGGAGGTGCCCCGACAGTTAGAACGATGCTCTAGAATGATTAGAAAATGCATTTATGGGCCGATGGACCTCTTTTCGACACCAACGACATGACGAAGCAGTGACAATCCAACATTGTATTTCATGCATACTATCAACAATTAAAGGTTTCCATTGAATCATTTCCACACATGACACTGTGCACCTTGCACCAGTATCAACCAATAGCAAAGTTCCATGCAGATCCTCATTTCATATACATCACTATGCGCAGAGATGAGAACCATGAAGAATTACAGTCATACTACAAGCTAACAGATGAAGACATGGAGTAGATTACAAAGGAGTGACCAGAGGAATTCCTTGTACCTATCGCTGATGCAGAACTCTCTGACATCAACACCATAGGAAGCCCCATAGTCACCTGGGTTGAGAATGTCGGACAATGTAGTGGGAAGAAGAAGAAGAAAAAGCAGGAAGAAGTCCAGGATATAGAGAGCAATGAGAAGGACAATGCTTCTAAAGATAATGGGTCTGGCTCACTCGGAGGAGGAGGAGAAGACGAAGCAGAAGGAAAAGGAGGAGGAAATGAAGGAGAAGAAGGGCAAGGAGGAGTTGAAGCTACCACCCCTTCAGTTGAGGATCCCCCTCCTGGGACAGTAACACCGTAGAAGAGAAAGGTTTCTCCAAAGAAACCTTCAACAAGGAAGAAGACGCGTGCTCATAAGCCCCAGTTGGAGGCCACGCTCACGGAGGAAGATATCAGTCTGGTCCGCAGAGCTATGGAGGACTCTTCTTAGGAAATATTGCATAGATATGGAGAGAAGCAGGAAGAGCTATATGGAAGGATAGAGAAGGAATTGAAGGAAGTACAACAAGTTGTTCGTTTGGTCCGCGCAGTACCTACTTCACCTTCCTCGTCACAGATTACAAAATTGGGGGATGAAACAACCCAATTGAGAAGACTTGTGGATGCGACAAAATATCGACTTTAGAGAGTCCAAAAAGAGAAGGAGAAGACTACAGATGCCTTGAAACAAGAAAAATATGAAGTCCTAGCACAATTAAGAGAAGCGCAAGAAAATGTAGCAGCCTAGGAAAGTGAGAAAGAAGAGCTTCAGGTGACACTTCAGGAGGAAAAATCCCAGCTACAGAGAGAAAAGGAGTGGTTTCTCTCAGAGAGAGCCATGTTCAAAGAAGTAGTGAGTAAATCATGTCACTCTGTGACAGGCTTGACACAGAAGGAGCAAGAGTCGATCGAAGCTCAAGTAGTGAAACTCCTTGAGACCCTCCAGCGGCTTCAAGCTAGAATAACAAAATTGGAGGCCCAAGTAGTACCGAGCACCCCATAGAAGGTGCATGAACAGAGGGAGGAAAAATCCAAGAACACAGTTGTTATAGAAAGATTTACCTCACCCTATGAAATCCTGCACAGAGGCCCTTTTTATGTTTCCCTATGCAGACTTAGCATCCCTTTTTGATGAATCCAGAGATAAAAATACATATTTTCCACATGTACGCACCTTTCCTACTATACAACATGCATATACATAGGATGCTCCACTATAGCCCGCGTACATCGATATTTGTGCCATAAAATACAAAAATGGAGTTGGGTTTCCATGTCACGACAGGAGATCTTTGATCCTTGGCCTTCCATATACTGGAAACATTCCAACTCAGCCCTCCAGTTCCATTTGAAGGCTATAAATGAGCCAATTCCAAGCTATGGAAAAGAGGAGAAGGCATTCAACTTTGACAGAAAACTTACTCTGGAGAAATTACTACTTCATATTGAGTCTACATCCCTTTGTCCTTTAAGTCTGAACACAGTGTTCAGCCCCCAAGCTCTTCCCTTATTGTTGGAGAACCTTATTGTCTTTTTTCCATGAGCTTGCATTTGGTGGAGGATTGAAGTGGTGGAGGCCCAGCTGGAAGGAACTTAGTTTCTTGGTTTTGAACCATGCGGACATAGAAGTCTGTAATGTTATCACTTATGCTGATCATTTATTGAAAATACTCATTTCCCGTCCTATTGATATAGTGAAAATATATGATTATTATCCATGGGCATGTTTGTTATGTTTATTAATGGATTATGCTATCTAATGTGCTAACCTTTTATATTATCACTATATACTTGCTCCGCTTGTTTGTTGAGAACTTGTTGCAAGTATAAAACTTTGGGTCGAAGTGCTCAATGGTGGACATCATCAAACATTTGGACAAGGTAGGCCTCTTTCTTATCTCGCTTGCACATTGGTTTATATAGCATATGTTGGAATTGAGTCGATTTATGTAGTCATACCTGTATGTTGTGGTTTACCCTAGCCATAGAGAGTTTTTCCCTCATAACAAAATTGGCGACCATATTGGGGATAGATCTTCTTTATAGGGTTTGGAGTACTTTTTCTCCTTGCATTGCTCTCTTTCCTTTTTGTTTCTTGTCGTATGACTGCTTGATAGATTATGTTCACTCCGGGTCTGAGTTTTCAGCCTTTCTCCCTTACCTGGCCTTGTTTTAAAACATATACACACTTTTTCCGTTGACAGTCGCGTACATATGCGTGTTGTTTCACTGCAAGCTGCATATATACGCTCTGTTTGCCTGAACATTCGCATACACCTTGTTTCCTTGCTTGTTTGCTTGGTTTGGTGATTGCTGGGTGGGATTTTATGATTGCTGAGCCTTCTTAGGTCTTTGTAGTGCCTGTTAAGCATCTCTGGGATGACAGGAAGCCTGTATGGAGTTGAATTTTTGGGCGGATTCTTTCTCATATTTTCATTTTGAGTGTCCTTGTACTTTGGGCTGTGTGCTTTGCTTCTTGGTATTCTGCTTGGGTTATTTCATTTATACACAGTAGATTTTATATACCAAGTTTCTTATCAGTCCATGCATTTTCTTTTTAGTATATTGAAAATACAAAAAAAATAGGCATTTTGCATTGCTTGAAATTTTTTGTCTTTTGAATCTTTATCATTAGCTTAGAGCATTTAGTGAAAGATTGCATTTTACTTCTGAATTAGAGAGTTGAAATTGAAAATTTCATTGTTTTTATAAGCATGTCATTCATTGAAAAGTTAAATTTAGACTTTGCATTATATTCATATTTACTTTTCTTGCAGAGTCACAACATCATGAGTTTCACTTCCATACCTTTTTGAGTAAACATGGCCAATAAAATTTACGCTTTAAACTAAAATTGATTAGTCACGATTTTATTTTCTAAGGTGCACAAACTAGTCTAGGATTTAGTGCCTTGGAATAGGATTTTGTGAGTAAACTTCTCCAAGGCAATTAAATCAACATATGTGTCTGAGAAAGGGAGTTGAGAAGTCCATTGTATAATTGGTAAGATCAGGAGGCTCTGCTCACACTGGATTTAATCATGAGGTTGCACGAAGTAGGTTGAAGGGATATCCCTTGGATACTCACCTAGCGTCAGCGATATTTTTGTGGATTTATTCGTATTTGGGGATCTTGCTAGTGCCCATACCTCTATGAGAGGCGGTGCTTTCAAGGTTTCAGGCTTTTCTACCCTGCCCATACGGTGATCCGGACTTACAATTTCTCGCATGTGCATTAGTTATACAGTGGCTTATTAGTTGATTGACTTAGGTATCTCATAGGTTACTTGCAAGGGTTATTCTACTAGTACCATGGGTCAGATAGGGGTCAGACAACACACAACCTTTATGGAGGATTACCTCTCCAGGGGGGGGTCTGACCGATTGGTTGTTAATCCCACAAGGGCCCCTATAACTGATTATGTTACCTCCGATCTTTAGCGGGGAGTCTCAAGTCCCTCTTGGGCGAGACATACCTTCTTTAGGGAGGGGGGCCACTCAACCACTTTAGCCCGTTTGCATGCATATTGGTCATTTGACTTTTTGCTGTGCTCTTTGATTATTAGTTGACCTTAGGATTTCGTACTAAGTCTTTGTTATCATGGATGGTGGAGTCCCTATGGCTCCCTCATTTGTTGCTACCCCTCCCATGATGTTCACTCATTTCATGGGGAGGAATCCTTCTGCTTTGCATTATGGTATGCATAATTATGGCACTCAGTCAATGCCTTGGGTCTCTAATAATTTTTCTCATGATATGCCCAACATGTCTTCACACTTTCCATCCTCTATCTCGCCTCCTTATGCGAATCCTAGTTGTGGGTCTAGGGGCATGATGCCTCCTTATTCTCCTTTCTCGTTTGGTTGGAGTCATATCCCTCAAACACCTCTTATGGTAGGAGGTTGGAATCTTCCCTCCTATGAATCCAATTTTATAGGAGCAACTGATCAAATGGCCGGTCATTCTACTTACTCCACTCTGCCCACCTATCCTTCTTCTGCTATGTTAGTTCCTATGAATGCTTTTCCCATGGCAGACCTTCTTTTTTCCTCTGGTGTTTCATCCGGAGGGAGTTAGTCTTATAGTATGGGCAACCCCCTTCATGAAGTTCCTTCATCTGGGGGAAACATATATCCTCACATGAGTAATGCTTGTCGTGTCGCTTTCTCTTTGCAAGTGGCTTCGATGCCCTTACAACCTATTATGAATCAATATGAAGGAGGATACTATCCTATCGAGTAGGGCCATGGTGTATACCAAAAACCTTCTTAGCCTGCAATTTCTCAAAATCAATATTTCCTTGGACCTTGGTCTCAAATGCCGCAATCAACCACCGTCGCTAGTCTAGTCACTGCTAGTCATACTGGAGCCCCATCACCAACCTTTTCTAGTCATGTTGGATATTGGTCGAAAACCTATGCAATTCATGTTTAAGGCCTACAACCAGCCACTGCAAGTCATGTTGGGGGCATGAGTCTAGTCATTGATAGTCACACTACACATACATCACCAACCTCTGCTAGTCATGTTGGGGATTCATCATCAACCTCTGCTAGTCATGTTGGAGATTTTCTACTAGCCTCTGCAAGTCATGTTGGGAGCATATCACCAACCACTACGAGTCATGTTGGGGGCATTCATACGATTGAGAATCCTAGATGTTTTAGACGTAATTCTAGATTCCTTTGTAGGACCTGCGAAGGAAATCACCTTATGCATTTGTGTCCTGCTACTATCGGGATGCCGGAAGCATGGTTTTCACTTGAGGGCCCTTCAGGTTTTGATTCATCTATGGTTTCTCCACACTCTTTTCCTTATTTGGTTGATACAACAGTCATGCCAATGCAATCTTCAGCTGATACCCCTTTTCCTTTAGGGGTTAATGCTTCCTTTGACCTTGTTGTCTCACATCCCGTTCAACTAGTGGTTGTGTCGATGCAATCTTTGACCGAAACCTTTCCCATGTTCGGGGGTGATGCATCTCTTGACCTTGTTGTCTCACATTTTGTTCAACCAACAGTCATGTTGATGCAATCTTTGATCAACAACACTCTTGTTTTTTGGGTTGATGCACCTCTTGATTTTGTTGTCTCACATCCTATTCAACCAATGGTTAATGAAGTGGTCATGTCAATGCAATCTTTGGTCGATCCCACTCTTCTCTTAGAGAGTGACAAGTCTAAAGAAGTGGTCACTCCAATGCAATTTTTGGTCGATCCCACTCTTCTAGTTCTGGTTCTATACCTTCTATACCATGTCCCTAGCATTTCTAGTCCTGTAACTTCTGAACAAGAGAGAGTTTTACTCTTCCCGAGTTCTCTCCCTCCAAGTCTTAATGAGGTTCCCTTTGATTGGGATGGTCTTGTGGGGTATCCAATGCCTCCACCTATGTCTTTTCTAGTAAGATACATTATTCAATATATCACGGAGATGATAACCTCCATTAGCTCTTTATCCTCCTCGAATTGGAGAGCTTTGGGTTTTCCCAAGCTTGTGTCAGTTCTTCATAAGATACTGACATTCTATAAAAGTCCAACACGCGAGCCTTGGCCTCCCCCGTGACTTTTCACCTAGAATCTCCCACCGAGTTTGATTTAAGCTCTTTTCCGACTCGTCTAAAAACTGAAAATATTGTTGAGTAATTTTTCCCTTTCACACTCTTTAAATTGGACTTGAAAGGTCGTGAGTCTTAGTTAATCCCTTTTCCGACTCATTTTCAAAAAGAGAAAATATCGTCGAGTGAACTTGTCTCTTTCAGACTCATAAATCAGATTAGAAAGGACGTCTATTTGGCACAAGTTTATCCCTTTTTCACACCAAGTAGACTAGAAGTCATAAAAAAGGACATTTTTTGGCGTCAAGTTGTGATTGCATCTCATGCCCTTGCTTGCAGTATTGATCCTTTAGTCGGTTCTCTCTTTGCAATATAAATTGTTTTCCTCAATAGTTTTACATCCTCAACCAAGCACAACCTTGTTTATATCCTTCGCAATTTGACACCCTATACCTAGGAGGGAACATCACCCCAAGTGTCCATCTCCTGCATGCATTTCCTTGCATTGAGAATAGGTACGTTCCACTGCTGAAACTATTTTTTCTTACTTGCAACACTCGTTTCTTCCTTTGTATCATAGCATTCATTTGTTATGAAAAAAAAAAAAATATGGGTGGGAAGGGAGTACTATATTATATTTGACAAAAGTCACATCGCCTATGAACAGAGCACAAAGTTATTGAGTCCATTTGTCACCATAATTTTGGGTTTAGCATGGCCTTAAGAAGATAATCTCGTTACAAAGTCTTCTCTACCGGCTAGTTACTCTTCCAGTCCCTATGGAGAACATTATTGATGCCTCCTACATCTCATGGTTTCATCATTGAGTCTATGCTGCCAGATTCTACCATATGTTTCATGCTCTTGTTCAAAGGAAGTCTATCAACTTGTGTCAGCCACTCAGAACTCTTGACTTTGCATGTCAGCCATACCCTCAATTTGTCTCAAATTAATATGATATTGTGGTCCTATCATGCACCCTGGCCCTACTTTCATCATTGGTAGGTAACCTTGAACCCAACAATCAACATTTCATCATTGGTCGTTGACTGGGTGGTTTCCTTTGTGTTCGATGGTAAGACATCTATTCACACTTTGGGATTCGTGTAATGTCTTGGATGCCATTAGCCTTATTGGTGGTTTCCTCACCTTTGTCAGTAGTTTTCATCATTGGCTGCTATTCAGAGGGTCTCTTTCGTATACCGCTTGCATTTTCCACATGTGAAAGACGCACAGGGTCGTTGGTTCGTGAACATGTTCTTCATCCGATTTCCACCAAATTATGAATCTCCTACACTGTTCCTTGTGTTGATTAATGAGAGATGCCTTAATGCTCTCCTTTCAGCGGGTCTCTATCCATTGAATTCAGCTCATTTATTCTGGATATGGGACCTATAGTTTTATGAGTACCTTGAGGCTTGCAGTCATTAAAGGTAGGCTCTCTCGCCATTGACAGATGGGAATACATTAAAGTCTCATGATCAATGGATTCCTCAAGTGTTTGACACCGACTTGATGCAGTAGAAGACACGACCACCACTGCCTCATCGCGCTCCTGCTCACAGGATTGATCAATCATTTCATGAGACGAAGTGGCTCTTCTGATTCCCCTCTGGAATCTCTGCTAAAAACCTGATCCACAGGTCCTTCTCTTTTCCCTGTCACGGCCTCTGCACGTGCCTGTGACCTTTCCCCGATTTAATTTTGAGTTTTGGGGTTTCGTGATCCCCAACGTCAAGAGTTCCTATCCTCTCGAACTCCCAATCTTCGATGAGTAAATTCACCGATGCACCTTTTATGCGTTAGCCCTCCTGGCTATGCTCCTGGCTCATATGACCATTATCCCTGTGACCGCAGTCTTACCTCTTGTCGGGATTTCAGACATTGCAATGTTGAAATGCAAGGACACTTTGTCCACGAGATTCCCGATATCCCGATTCCCGATTTCTCTGATGTGGCTCTCCTATCGGGACCTTTTTTGAAGGCCTCGCTCGCTACCATGCACCCCTTCAAGATGGATGGTCCTGGTCTTCTCTCCTGATTTCGCGACTTCTGATGTCCCGGACGCCTCATCTTCAGGACTCGCGAAAAGCTGAACCCCGATGCTCCAGTTTGAATTTTCTATCGAGACTTCTCCCGATAATCTGGATCTCCACCACGTGTCCCCAACAGATGGACGACCCTGATCCAATCTCGCGATTTTGGAGTTTCTAATACCCCGATGATAGAAATCCCCTGTCAACTCAAAACCCTGGTAGCCGATATACCGATGGTTCACTCGATCTCCGCCATGTGTCCTATAGAAACAGACGGTCCAGATCGTTCCCAGGACTTTTCCTATAGAAATTCCCGATCTCTTGTCCTCGTAACTCCTGATTCCACGAACGTCGATATCCCGATGGGCACGCCTCTCGTCGAGATTTTTTCCTCGGCTATTCCCGATGGTTAATCTTGTGCAACTCATGTCTGATCCAACGGCTGATGGGTAATTTGGTCAAGATCTGACGGTTTAGATCCGTTCTTCCTGTGCGCTCCTCCTGCTCTCTCCTAGACGTAGAAACCAACGGTCCAGATCTCTTTTGGCTAATCCGATGGCCGATGCTGCTCCCTCCTGAGATGCTGCGCTTTATTCCCAACCTTGGGAAAATTCTAAGTTCTCAAAGGCCTCGACCTTTGCTTTGTCTCCCTCTACGAACTCCTTTACCTTGAGCTTCACTGCACGCATGAAATGCTATCCCTCCTGAGCTTTTCTCCTTTCGGGTCCTTGAAGGATTCTTCAACTTCTGCGCCTCTGCAGGGTATTCACATGCACACCAAAGGTTCTATCTCTCCTGAGCTTCTCAAACACTCAGATCCCTAAGGGATTTTGTCCTTCTTTCTTCTCCCACAGATGGAGAATATATGGATGCCCTCCTGGCTATCCTCTGCCTCAAGCAACCTCTTACTGAGTCGGCAGGGTGTTCAACAACCCTGTGAAGATCCTTTAGTGTATTCTTCCTCTAATTTCCAGAACTCAAAGAGTTCTCTCCTCTTCTGTGCCTGTCTGCACACCTACTCAATGCCCACCTGGTAGAGTATCCTTCTCCCAGAATGTTCAACAGTTCTGTCCTCCTATGCACCTATGCACCTACTCAATGCCCACCTGACAGAGCTCTCAGAATCCTCAGTGATTCTGTTTCTTCCTGAACTTCTCAACATAAGTCTCCTGTTGTGCACTCCTTGCACCTTCTCAATACCCACTTGGCAGAGCTCCTCAAAATCCTTAGTGATTCTGGTCCTCCTTAAGAACTCACAACAGAGTTCTTCTCAATGCACCGCTATACATATGCTCAATGCCCACTTGGAAGAGCTTCACAGAACTCCTCAGAGCTTCTGTTTGCAACTGTGTTCTTCTCCCACAGCCTATCCTCCAAGGTATTTAACAACCTTGAGGTCTTTCTCCTGAGTTGTTGACTCCAATTCTTGTGCTACAACAGGTCTTTGTTTGAACCCGCAGAATTCAGAAGTGCAACCTCTGTGCATGACTATCAGAACCCACAGTGTTCTGTCACACCCTCCTAGTATGAAGCCTCAAAGACCTTCACCTGAAATCAAAACAACTCCTACAAATGCAAGCCTACAACATACATATATAGCACATAAAGAACACTCACAGACATTCATTCAACACAGAAATACATGCAGGAAAAACTGCTTCTGTTTATATTAAAATGGAAAATGCCTGTTTGTACAAGGTGTTCTCGAGCACAGCCTGTAACAAGGTCTCGGCTCTTCTCTTCTCTTCTTCTCTCTACTCAGATTCTCCTCTATCCCAACTTACTACAAAATGAGATACATAATCTCTTTTACCTGAGGGGCTCTTCGAGCTCTTCCCTCCAATCTACCTACCCTATTCAATTGCATTGAATGGGCTGTCTAGTCCATTATCTGGATCTAGATCTCAACCTTACAAACATTAAAGGCCTATCTTATCTATATCCTGTGCAAAGGAACGACATCACAACTCACTAGCTTAAACATTAAATTACATTAAATTATGAATTAAAAGATGAGGGTTGCGCCTCTCTTCATCTTGAATGCATGCACTTGACACGACTGGCTAGCTGGCTGGATGACGTGGAGAGATTCTCCTGCATCATAATCCTCAGCTACAAAATTCATGAGCTCCTGCTCATGATCTTCCCATCTCAGATGTTGAAATCCTCTTGGATCCCAAATCATCCTCTAGAGCTGTTCATCTGCTCCATCCTGCTGCTGCCGTTGCTTCTTCGTTGCTGCTCCTGCTTCTTTTTTGCCCAAACTCTCCTCGCTCGCAGTCTCTGCTGACCTTAACATCAGCCTTCTGATCTCCTCGATCACTTCTTCCAGCTTCTCTAGTAGCTAGTCCTGTTTTTGTAGTCTCCCCAGCTGCAAAAAATTTCTGCAATTGGGTAGATCATCATGATCTCCCATGCTTTCTTCTTCATCAGCTTCCAACTTCACTTGTTGGATGTGCACGCTCTGCACTTTCGCCCTCTTCTCTAGGGCTTCAATCTATTTCTACAGATCAACAAAACAATTGCTGTCTGCCTCTTCTTCTTCTTCTTCTTCTGCAAACTCCCATGTTGCAGTCTTTTCATCTTCCTGGCTAAAAATATTGAGCCATTCCTCAGAATGCTCATCATCCTCTCCTATTTCTTTTGCTGTCAGCTTCAGTGCTACAACTTCCTCAGCTTTCTGGCTAAAATCATTGAGACACTCCTCACAATGCTCATCTTCTTCATCTGCTTGGGTAGCTTCCAAAGTCTATTCCAATCCCTCTTCTTTCCTAACAGTCACAACTGACTGTTCTGCTACTGTTGCTGCACCATCTGCAACACAGACTTCTGCCTCCCCCTGGGCAAATGGTAGGAATATTTGAATTCCCCCAATCATTAGAAGGTCCCTCAGATCCTCCTCTTCTTTCAGCTGCACATGCTGATCCAAACTCACCTCTGAGCTCATCTTCTTTGTCAGCTCCTCAGGCTGATTCCAACTCATCGGCTCATCCCTACCCACCTGGCAATATGGGATGCTTCTGCTGCTCTCCTGGAAGATTATGAGGTCAACTGATCCCATCTTCATCAGCACTCCTTGCTGAATTGAACTCACCTCTGAGTCCATGAGACTTTCAGATAGTCTCGAATGCTCAGCTCTGCCCACCTGGAAATCTGAGATGCTTCCGCTGCCCTCCTGGTAGTCTTCGAGATTTCGCAGCGACCTCATTTCATTGCCCAGCTGGCAATGTGAAATTCCTTGTCTATCCTTATGACAGTCTGTGAGATCACGCAGTGATCTCAACTCGTTGCCCACCTGGAAAACTGGAATTTCTTCTCTGCCCTCCTGGCAATTCTTGAGATCCTTAACTAATCCCCATTCATTCTCTCCAGCATTGAAACCTATCCCAGTATCTGGTTCACACATCTGAACCATTTCTTCTTCTGGTCCATTGAGGTTTTCAGCATACCTCGACCATCCTTTTAACAGCCTATGCTGTCTTCTAGC
>JZKD02S1654888.1:302000-331116 GCA_000966675.3 Picea glauca
ATGACATATGAGGGTCCTCCAACTTCGTAAGGCCATAACTCTCAAACTGTGAGGAGTTATGTGACATTCCACATACCACTAGAAATGGAATGACATGTACTATCCATATAGAATAATATTACCTTCAAATATAGCAAAAATCATATCGTTATACATCAAACAAACTTTGGTCCATTACCCAAACCTGGGTTCTCCAACTTCACATGGTCATAACTCTCTAACAGTGAGGAATTATGTGACATTATACATACCACCGTAAATGGCATGACAAGACCTATCCATCTAGGATAGTTTCCCTAAAAAATTCACTGTCCTTCATCTCATTATTCCACAATTAATCATGGGTTATTTTACTTCGCAAAGCGTCTTCCCATGAGGGCTTTCACCATAAGGGGACCACTTTGGAGTTCATCCATATTTACTTCTTATCAACCATGACAAAACAATAATGAGTCATATTTAAGTCAAACAATATTGGGTCCATTACCCAAACCTTTGTGCTAAGGGGATTTCTTCAAGGGTTGACATCAATGACAACCAACCTTAATCAACAACATGCGTATACGCATGCTTCTCCACTACAGCCCGTGTACATTGGGATTTGTGCCAGAAAATAAAAAAAATGGAGTCGGGTTTCCATGTCACGATAAGAGATCTCTGATCCATGGCCTTCCATATACTGGAAACGTTCCAACTCGGCCCTTTAGTTCCATTTGAAGGCTATAAATGAGCCAATTTTGAGCTATGGAAAAGAGGAGAAAGCATTCAAATTTGAGAGAAAAGTTACTCTGGAGAAATTACTACTTCATATTGAGTTTGCATCCCTTTTTTGTTTAAGTCTGAACACAGTGTTCAGCCCCCAAGCTCTTCCCTTATTGTTGGAGAACCTCATTGTCTCATTTCCATGAGCTTGCCTTTGGTGGAGGATTGAAGTGGTGGAGGCCCAACTGGAAGGAACTTAGTTTCTTGTTTCAGAACTGTGTCGACATGGAAGTCTGTAATGTTATCACTTATGTTGATCATTTATTAATAGAAATATTCCTCTCCCATCCTATTGATATCGTGCAAATATATGATTATTATCCATGGGCATGTTTGTTATGTTTATTAATGGATTATGCTATCTAATGTGCTAACCTTTTATATTATCACTATATGCTTTCTCTGCTTTTTTGTTGAGAACTTGTTGCAGGTATAAAGCTTTGGGTCAAAGTGCTCAACGATGGACATCATCAAACATTTGGACTAGGTAGGCCTATTTCTTATCTCGCTTGTACATTGGTTTATATAGCATGTGTTGGAATTGAGTATATTTCTATAGTCATACCTGTCTATTGTGGTTTACCCTAGCCATAGATAGTTTTTCCCTCGTAACAACAATAGTAAGGATAAGAGCCCTCACCTCGGAGTGCAAAAAACTGAGTGATAGAAGCACACAGACATATGACGGCCTCATCGAGGACCCATAGCTAAGAAAACTGGAAGCGCAGTTACAGGAGGCGCAACAACAAACATTTTTCGTGCAGGCGCAGATGAAGCTTCTCACCGCAATTGAGAGAATGAAGAGATCCCATGAGCAACATGCAGTATAGCAGAAGATCACTACCCTCTAGGGGAAGGTAATGGAAGTCACGTAGAAGCTGCCACCTGTGCAGGATGAAGCTTGTAAGGTGTTCAAAGAGATTGATAGACAGGGCTGGAAATTGGACCAAGTGGTCACATCAGTAGAATAACTCTTGGAAGGGCCTATTACAAAGAAAACAATCCAGGAGCTTGTTGAGCAGGAGGCTTAGGTGAAGCAGCAAGTCGAGGTAACCCAAGTTAATCTCGAGGCCTTCAAAGCATCATTGTCTAGACCTGAGTGACTTAGGACGAGTCACAGGTCAGTGTTGGGGGCCTGTTGGCCCTCGACCAAGTTTTGAGGAAACCTTCATCAGATTTGGACCACTTTTGGATTTCGACGCATTGTTCGAAGAAGGAGCACCTAGGAAGAGATGAGATCACGGATCTCACCCATTTTTGTGGGCCATGTGAACCCAGTAAGGGGTCCTCTAGGGTTTTGGTAATGGGTTTATGGGATGTCGACCCATGGGGTTTACCCATGATTAGGCCTTATTGTAAGGGTTTGTAAAAGTATAAATAAAGTAAGAATGTATGGTAGAAGTAGAAGTTTTGGAGCTAAATGCAAGTAGTTTTGACCGGCTTTGTGCCAAGGAATGTATGTGTGTTAAGGCTGTGTGCTCAGTAGAGGGTTGGTTTTGTGCCTTGACCTAGTTTTGGAAGGAGGATCTAGTGCTCAGTGCGCAGATCTCTTGTCCTATATAAATCTTGACTCTATGGCTTAGTGCACATGGGTGAATGAATGTAATATTCGAGCACATAATAAAGAAGGCAAAGCAGTTGGTGGATGTAACCCCACACTAAGGTGAACCACATACATGTGGTGTCTTATGGTTTTCTTTTTGCAATGTTATATTTGTTATGCTTGCTTGGTGCTTAGATTAGATGTGTAATGAATATGTATGTGTTTCTTAAATACATTTTTTATGTTAGAATGATAGATCTAATTCAAAGTGCTATGTGCTAAGTGGTTGAAGTGCTTAATATTTGTTTTTACTCCGCTAGATCTATTCTTGGGTACGTTCTGTGAAGTTAATAAGGGTAATGAACTAATATGTGTCACTTCTTAAGCATTAACAGAATACCCTGCGAAGTGTAATTATCACAGATCTGTGTCCCATCTTGGTTACAAACACCTGCGTCCTGTAACCCCCCCTTGCTTCTACATCGGGTGAGACCTCGTTTTCCTCGTAGGTGTTGCCGAAAGGGCTGGTAGTCGGGGTTTTGTTGGTGCGTTGTTAAGCATTGAACCTTGGGTCTTCCCCTATGCCAACAGTTAGCATAAGAGTGCATTTGAATTAAGTATAATAGTGTTTTCTTATCATCGATGATTGATGCATGAAATTGAGAGTTCACATGGATTTTTAGGATAGTTAATATTTCTTCTATGATGGCTAAGATTTCGTTAGAATGTTTGATTCATAATTTCCATTTCTCCATATAATTCAATATTGAATTCATCCCTCTTGAGCTATCACTAATCGTTTGATGCCATCGTGATGTTATTAGGCACCAAAGACATAATCATCATCTTTTAAGTTTCTTGTTATTGCAAATTAGGAATAGCTTGATTAATTTATGAATATTGTCGTGATGATTTTTTATTAAGAAGGTTAAGATTTCTTCTTTGAAGATTAGAGATGATTATGAGTTTTATCTTAAGAATAGAGTTTACTTGTTGAATAGTTTTGATAAGTTTACTTGCTGAATAAGTTTTAATAAGTTAGTTGTTTGATTGCTTGCTTGCTTACTTGTTGATGCTCATTAGATTGAATAGACTGAATAGATTAACTTGTTGTTGTTGTTGTTGCTCATTAAATTGAATAGATTGAATAGATTACTTGTTGTTTCTCATTAGATTAAATAGGTTAACTTGTTCAAAATAGGGTTTTGATATGCTTCTTTAGGGATAATCCATCGACCCATTGTTTAAAGTTGCTTAGGGTAAATAGTTCAAAGTTCTTTCATAGGGTTTGCTAATTAATAGTCTTTTCTTAAGTAGAATAATCCTTAGATAGATCATCTCCTTAGATAGATCATGTCCTTAGTTATAGCATACTTCCTCTAGCTTTTCTGCCTTGGCACATACAGTTCTACAACTCTAAGTTTACTTACCCCGGGTTGACAATTTAATTGAGGGATTTAGTGCATATAGAACACCCATCCATGGCCCCCCAGATTGTTGATAAGTTTAAACTACAACTAGTTAGACATGTTAAGACATGGTTGGTACAACTAGCCACTGGAACCAAGAGAAAAGTAACAGAGGTCTTACCAGCTTGCCAATTCATCATGGATGGGTTTCCCACCCAAGCGACCCTTAACATACTGCCCCTAGGATCTTATGACTTGTTGATTGGTATGGATTGGTTGGATACTTATAAAACTAAGTTGGACTATTACCATAAAAATTTAGAATGTGTAAATGGAGAAGGGAGAAAGATGACCCTCCATGGGATTCAGAAGCATGTCTTAGTGAGACAAATATCAGCCCTTCAAATGAAAAAGTATTTCAGAAAGGGGTGTCCTCTATATGTAATATAGGTGTTAGAATTTGTTGAGGATGACAAACTAAACCTATAAGACCACCCCATATTAAGAGAGTATAGAGACATGTTTCAAGAAGAGGTACTGGTTCTACCTCCGAGAAGAGACATTGACTTCTCGATAGAACTTGCACCAGGAGCGGTGCCAGTGTCTAGGACACCCTATAGGATGAGTACACCCGAGCTAGTTGAGCTCAATCTACAGCTAAAGGAAATAATGGACAAAGGCTACATCTGGCCTAGTGTGTCTCCATGGGGAGCACCAACCCTGTTTGTAAAAAATAAAGATGGCATGCTCCAATTGTGCATAGATTATAGACAACTCAATAAGGCAACCATAAAGAACAAGTAACCCTTACCAAGAATCGATGACTTGTTCGACCAATTAGGGGGTGATTCCATTTTCTCAAAAATTGACTTGAGGTCTGGATACCATCAAGTCTGAATCAAGGATGAAGACATCTACAAAACGGGCTTCAGGACAAGGTATGGTCACTATGAATTTGTGGTGGTGCCATTTGGACTAACTAATGCCCTCACCACTTTTATGTGCTTGATGAACAATGTACTCAACAAATTCCTAGACAAATTTGTATTGGTTTTCATTGATGATATATTAATCTACTCCAAGAACAGAGAAAAGAATGAAGAACATCTTAGACTTGTACCTCAAGTACTAAGAGAAAATCAGCTCTACGCTAAGATTAGCAAGTGTGACTTTTTCCAGAAGCAAGTGCATTACTTGGGCCATGCCATTTATGAAGAAGGGGTAGAAGTAGAGCCTAACAAGATCGAATCTATTATGGAATGGCCTACCCCAAAGGATGTATCTGATATCATATCCTTTATGGGCTTAGAGGGATATTATAGAAGGTTCATAAAGGGATTTTCCAAGATTGGTTTTCCAATCACTGCCCTTCAGAAAAAGGGGGTTAAATTCACTTGGACATCAGAATGTGAAGAAAGATTTCAGGAACTGAAATACCTTCTAACCCATGCACCCATGTTGAAGATTGCAGACCCTGATAATGACTTCTTTGTGTGTATAGATTCCTGCAAGGAAGGACTCGGAGGAGTCCTTATGCAAGAGGGATGTGTAATTTACTACGCATCTAGGAAATTGAATGAGAATGAAATCAATTATGTGACCTATGATCTAGAGTTGGATGCCATAGTGCATGCTTTAAAAATGTGGAGGCATTACCTCTTGGGTAGGATATTTGCACTTATGACAGACCATTGTGGGTTTTGGCACCTATTTGATCAACCAAAACTCAATGCTAGACAATCTAGGCGGATGGCTCTCCTTAGTGAGTTCGAATTCGAAATTAATCACATCAAAGGGAAGGAAAATAGGGTATAAAATGCCCTTAGAAGAAGTATGAAAACGATTCACCTAGTAGCAGTAAGCACCTATGAAACAAATGTCATAGAAAGGATCATGAATGCACAAGAAACATATGCATTATTCAATACCATGAACTCGTACCTAAGGCAAGAGCCTACAGGGCTAAATTATGAAGGCCATCAGATGCTCGATGAAGGCCTACTAACCTACAAAAACAAATTGTATATTCCAAGCTGTGATGACTTGAAGGTTCATAATGGATGAATTACACAAGAGACCATATACTGGTCACCCAGGATATTAGAAAATGATCACGACCACTAGGAAACAATTCTATTGGCCTAGAATGAAAAAGGACATAGCCGACTATCTAGCTAAGTGCCTAGAATGCTAGCAAGTTAAGGTAGAACACCGACACCCAGCAGGGTTGTTACAACCCCTACCAATTCCGTAATGGAAATGGGAAACCATTTCCATGGATTTCATCACCGTATTACCAAGATTGACTAAGAAGAATGATGCCATCATGGTAGTGGTGGACAAATTGAGTAATCCTTCTCACTTCGTTCATGTCAAGTTGACTTGCAAGGCAATAGATATTGCCAACACCTTCATGAAGGAGATATTTAGACTACATGGAATGCCTAGAGAGATTATATCTGACAGAGACACAAAATTCACTTCAAGATTTTGGAAATCCTTGATGGTTGGTCTTGAGACTAAACTGTTTTTTAGCACAACCTATCACCCCCAAAATTATGGATAGACAGAAAGAGTAAAGAAAATATTAGAAGACATGTTAAGGATGCATGTAATGCATCAGCCTAAGAAGTGGGAAGACTACCTACCATTGGTATAAATTTCCTACAACAACGGTTATCAAGAGTCACTAAAGATGAGCCCTTTTGAAGCCCTCTATGGTAGACAATGAAAAATTCCCATCAACTCGAGTAATCCAGTGGATAGAATTTCAATCAGAACGGACATGCTGAAAGAAATGGAGCAACAAGTGATTCAAATAAAGAAAAATATGAAAATTTCTTAGGATAGACAGAAGAGCTATGCCGACTGAAAGAGAACCCCCAGAGAGTTCAAGACAGGAGACCATGTCTATCTAAGAGTTAGACCCAAGAAGAGTTCACTGAGAATGGGAGCTTGTGCCAAGCTAGAACCTCAGTATTGTGGACCCTTTGAAGTCTTATATAGAGTGGGACCTGTAGCCTATAGGATAGCACTTCCTCCCACAGTAAAGGCACATAATGTTTTCCATGTTTCATTATTGAAGAAATATGTACATGACTCTAATCATATAATTGACTGGTTTGTGATCTAGGTGGAGCTAGAGGGAGAATTCCTGCTAGAACCTCAATGCATACTAGACAGGAAGGAAACCTAACTCAGGAACCGAACCATTGCACAGGTCAAGGTGTAGTGGAAACACTTTGGCCCAGATGAGGCTACGTGGGAAATGGAGGATGCCATGAGACAGACATATCCGATTTTGTTCACTCATGTACATACATATCATCTTGACAGATAGAACATCGAGGATGATGTTCCTTTAAGGGGGAGGGAATTGTAACACCCTATTTTCCCCAGTTTGTAAATATAACTATCTTGGCCAAGGAACTATGGCAAACTCAAAGGTGTGAATGTTTGATTTGATGGACATTTGTATAAAAGGTCGATGAATGTAAATTATGTTATTTTAATATAAAATGGATAAGTGTTGCATGACTATTGGAAATGGGATGTGCTAAGAGAGGCCATGAATGATATGAAAAGGTGGTCAAGGGGACCACGGATGGTTGTGTTAACCTCCACCGAACTAGTACTGTGCTGGATTTAATTGCTCAGGATCAAGACAACCTTCTGACCTAGGAATGAATTACAGTCAGGATGGTAGTTGGGAATACCTACTCAAGATTTAATGAGGGGATGGGGAAGACCGCCCATCTGTAAGGATTCCAGACTTGACCACGGACTGGGAATTCGAGCCACACACAATCTTGCTGGGAAATGCAAGAAAGGAAAGCATGGGGGACAAAGAGGAAAAATCTGCGAATACTGCAGAGACGAGCGTAGAAGCCCTATGACTCGAGGAAGAATTGGAAAAAAGAGTGTGTTCTAATCGCGGGAAATAGAGATTGAGATGGGAGAAGGAGAGTAACCTTCATCCCTATCTATTTCTGAGCTGGAAGAAAATATCCAATCAAAAAGCATCGTGGTCTAGCTCAGGGTTGGCTAGTGGTAAATCTGTTAGGAGTGACTAAGCCTATGGTTGGGTGGAAACGAGCAAACTTTCCAGTATTCACTTCACGTTGTCTGGTTTTGATAAGTGTTTCTATACTTTATGCATTGAACTTGGAATTAATAGTTGCATGCATGTATTTACTTATCTGTAAATGGTTCTGCACTGAAAAGGTTAAATTTTGTATATACATTGTTTTCCTTAAGGACTTGTTCTTTTGTTTTTCCCATGTGCTCCAGTTTAGCTCTCGAAGGTGTTTTCCCAAGGGATCTACCTCACAGCTCCAAAATCAGAGCAAGCCTCTTGGAACTTCTACCATCATGGTAAACTCATGAGTTTACGTCGCCTAGTATCGAAACTTAAGGTGTTGCGAACTAGGAAGGTGTTTCATTCAAACCATTAGTTTGAAAGACCTTGAATTTGCACCCATTACCTTAGTTAAAAATTGACTAAAGAGTACAACCCATAGCCCGAGAGTCATCTAAAGGTCCATGTGACCTAGGTCTAGGAAGCCTGTGCTAAAAGGAATTATCTCATGAAGGCTTCGAAGCTTCAAGAGTTCGAAGCTCTAAGATATCAAACTTCACGATAATCACAGTTACCCGAACTATCGGAGTAACAAGAGTCATAGATGACTTAAGAACCCGAAAGTGGATATGGATGTGAGCTGCTCATTGGGAGGAGAAGCTATAACAGTCATCAGATTGACTCAGAGACCAGATCGATTAAATCAGTCACTTTATTAAATCGATGGTTGGGAATCATTGTGGAGCGCAAAGGTTAAATTAGTGGACGTGCTAGTCCGCGGCCTGCAATTCACCAATGTTGTTGATCTCGTCGGGGTGGAAGATCAACGACCGCTATTAAACTGAGTTGGGTGAGTAATTTTTAGATTACGAAGGTTGATCTCTCTAATATAGAGTGTGCACGTTGTGGCCCCGCAATCATTGTGAACCATCGATTGGTGAGAAAATTGGTATTGGTGGGATCATGACCGTCAGACCTAGAAAAGTTTCTAGGTTGATAGTCATGAGTTCCTTTGGAAATATGCAGAGTAATGGAGTCCATATGTGCCATCGATCTGAGAGAAAGGACACGTGTTGACGGATCATCAACTTCAGGTGTAATCTCTCCAGGAGAAAGTGAGTGTGGAGAGGTTGAAACTCCCGAAGCCCGAAGAGCCGAAGTGATTTGTAGTTGTTGATCTATGGGAGACACGCATCGACAGATCGTCTATTTTGGGTATAATATCTCCAGGAGAAATAGATTGTGGATATTTTGACACTCCTGAAGCCCAAAGAGCTGAAGAAGATACGATTTGTCCAAGCCAAAGGGACAGGTGTCGTTAGATCCTGCACTTCAGAGGAAAGTCACTCCGGGAGGAAAGGGGATGTGTTGAACAAGAACTCCCGAAGAATGGAGAGCTAGATTTCATATGAGTCGTCCATCAGCAAAGGAAAGGTGTCAACAGATATTCCATTTTGGAAGATAGCCACTTTGGAGGAAAGTGGCATCACGAGAGTTGAAAACTCATGAAGTAAATCGTGACCATCAATTTGAAAGAGACACGCATCAACGGATCATTGACTTCGGGTGAAATCACCCTGGGAGAAAAGGTGGTGTGAGCATCTGAGACTCCCAAACGTCGAAGTCCCAAAGTGGACCTGATCCGTTGATTTAGATGGACGCGTGGCACCTGATCTAGTACTTCGGGTACAGGGCACTTCGGAGGAAAAAGAGTTGGAGTGCTCGGAACTCCCAAACGTCGAAGTCCCAAATAAGATCATAATCATTGATCACAAGGGACGCATGGTGCTCAATCTGTAACTTCGAGTACAAAGTAATTCATAGGAAAAAGGTGTGGGAACGTTTGAAACTCTTGAACTCCGAAGTCTGAAAGTAAATCAAGGTCATTGAAATCCCTGAGGACACATGATGTCGGATCGTGAACTTTGAAGGTTTTTCACTCCAGAGGATTCACGTGGTGGTCGTCTTGGCGCATGTTGTATTGGCATCTAGTCATAGCCCATGGTCATATGCAAGTATAGGGGGATGAAAGAACCCAAAGATCTTGGGAGGGGATATCTGCCTACTCTGAGCTCGTTTCGGAGCATGGAGATCGTGGTTAGAAAGCTATGGAAGAGAAAAATGGAATATAGACCCCGAATGGGGGTTTTGATTATCCTAACAAGAGTGAAAATTCAAGTCCCCACCATGGGTGTGTTACATTTGGATCCACACACAAACAATTCTCATCTACAATGTATCCTAGGTATTATACCATGTTCATGCCGAAGGATCATTTCTCTAAGTTAGCATATAGCTTGTGTTGTCGTAGAGTGTGGAGGACAAGTTGAATGTGTTGCAAGTTTTTTTCCCAACTCTTGTTGAAGATGAGGATGTCATCTAGATATACAACTGAAAATGACTTGGTGAAAATCCACAAGATGTGGTCCTTCAACCTCATGAAAGTTGTTGGGGCATTTGTTAAGCCAAATGGCATGACCAACCACTCAAAAAGACCTTCTTTAGACTTGAAAGCAATCTTCAATACATCAACTTGTTCTATTGGGACCTGATGGTAATCAGAATTCAAATCAATATTACTAAAGTACTTGGCTCCCTTGAGTTGGTCGAGAAGGTTGTCAATTCGAAGAATTGGGTATCGTTTCCTAACTGCGATTTCGTTTAGAGCTTTGTAATCAACATAGAGTCACCATGTCCCGTATTTCTTTTGCATGAGCACAATTGGGCTTCTACAGGGTCAAGAGATTGGTCGAATGTGCCCCTTTTGGAGAAACTCTTGAATCTAGCACTTGATTTCCTCATTCTCCAAGAGAGACCATTGATATACTGGCCCATTAGGTAAAGGTGTGTTAGGGATCAAATTGATTGGATGCTTGACTTGACAGTGCAGAGGCACCCCTGTATAGGAGGTGTATATGTCTTAGTATTCTTCCATGACTTTGTCCACTTGCTTCCACTGTGTAGAGAGGCCTTATGCGGAGGTCGTGGATGTGGTTGCAACCTTCCATTCACTTTGAGAGAAAATCATGAAGAGGACAAATTTCCCATTCTGGGAGAGGACCTTCCTTCATTTCTTAGCTGAGACCAAAGAAATTGTGGTAGGTGGAGATACCTATGGTATCATGTACAATTGTCTGCACAAAGTAACAATGACACTATGAGGTCTAGACTCATGGACAACATGACATTTCCACATATATGGATGGCCTAAAATAAAATCAAAAACATCAAGTGGGACAACATCACACAATACCTCATCGTTGAAGGGATTGATGCCATTGGGTAGGTGACTTTGTTGGCTAACACAAAGATATCGACTTGGGCCGAGCCACCCAATGTTGTATGGATACAGGTGTGGTGTTGTCATAAAATTCAACCACTTGATGGCTTCTGTTGAGATTAGGTTCTTCTGGCTTCCACTATCAACAATGAAATGTAGTGGAGCACCCTTCACCCAAATCTATGAGTGAAAAAGGTTCTCACCTTCCTCTGGCTCCTCTAGTTTGTTTAGTTGGACTGTGGTGGTAGAGATTATGGCACCGAGTTCTGTATCAATGATATGCTTCCCCTTTTCTGGCTCTGAATCAGAGTTGGAGCATGGATCTGAATTTGAGGCTTTCATCTCAGCCACTAATGACTTCTTTGAGCGACATTCCTCATTGTTGTGCTAGGGTTTTTTATGGAAATCACAACACTTCCCAGTGTATTTCTTCATCTTCCCATTACCCTTATTTTCTTGTAGCTTAGACTAGTTGTCTTGAGGTTGTCCATACTTGATTTTTCCTTTGATCTATGCACTGGGGATGCATTTTCCTTTCTTCTACTGTGATGCATGCGCATATCCAAACTCCTGCTTATTTCTTTGCTTAGATTTTTTCTCAATTTTGACAGCATATCGATAAGCAGATCCCACTAATGAGAAGTCCAGAAACTTCATTTCTATTTGGATGTACCTATTTATGCCCCCACAATATTTTAGAACTAGATGTCATTCAAAGTATTTGATACCCATTTTTTTGCGCAAGGTATGGAAGGTATTGGTTAACTACAACATTATTTGGTCCCTCTCCTAACGCAATTTGGTCCATCCTGTGTACTAGTCGTCATAGTTTCCAACAGGGTAATATTGTTCCTTAAAGACATTCGTATAAGGGTCCCAAGTGGTTTCGTCCCCAAAAATTCCATACTCCTCTATGGAATTTTTCTCACAGTAAGTCTCCCACCAATTTTTGACATGGGGGACAACCTTAAGGAGTGCAAAAGTGATCTTTTGCCTATCGAAAAAATTGTGGACAGAGAAATAACCTTCTAACATATTTAACCACTTCTCCAAAGCACCTGCATATATCTAACATTAAAATATGAGAATATCAAAATTCACTTGTACCTTGAAGGGGGTAGCACCTCCAAAGTGGTCAATCGATGAATACGCATCTGCTATTGTCAGCAGCCATCGAAGGATTTGGGAAAAATTATCCATCATCTCCTTCCTTTGTCGCATGAGGGATTCCTCAAGCAACACTTAATAGAATATCCTACTTCCTCGTCTCTCCATTATTTTACCATGGGAGGCTGTTAGGGTCAATGAGGATATTCCTTTAGAGGCTAAAGTAGTTCGAGTCCCAACTTCTTATACCCTGACCTTGTTGGGGACATGCACAAAGAAACAAATAAAGAGAAGAATACTCTGATACCACTAATCTATATTTATGAGGGAATGAAATGAAACACAAAAATATGATAGAAAACACAGAGATACATTAAAACTCAATTTATATTAATGAATGAAAAATCCAAGAACTGTAAAAAAATGCAGAGTGAAATAAACTCGCTAGAATGGTGACAACTTATGTATAAGAAGAGACATGATGGCTATGCACATTTGTAAGAGAGCATTACAATGAGGCAAAAATGCATTTTAACATAAAGTATCAATGAGAAAACCATAAAAATTTAAAACCCTAACTCCAGAAGATGAAATGTCACAAGGTTTGTGGGCCATAATGTGTGTAGTTGATACATCAACTTCCTTGGGGTGTAACTTTTGCATACGATCTCAGTTTGGGGCACTCAGTATCTCGTCAGAAAGGTATAATGGAGAAGTACACATTATAAATGACCCAATATATGCCTTGTCGTATATACATGAAATTTCCATGCCAAAACAATATCAATTAGGGCGTCAAAACGACCCTAGAAGTTCAAGACCCAAAAAACCATAGAAAATCTGTCAAGATGGAAAACTGTGTTTTGAGCTAGTGGAATAGGTGGGTGTCCATAAATATCCACCCGGATCACCTAATTAAGGTGACATTTTTATTTATATCTCCAAAAGTAGGCATGACTATACCCATTTGTGATTCTAGCAAAATTCAAAAGGGTTTGGAGTGGAGATGTTGAAACAGGGAAAAATCGACTATTCCCAGGCATTTTTGGGGGATTTCTGAAATATTTGGAGGGGGAAAAGAGGCCCCTGGTCACCAATCCAGAAAATTTTATTTAGTCGCAATTTCACCTACCCATCTATTTGGACAAATTTTTCTTGAGGGTGTTTTTTCTAGTTTTTCTCCATTTGGGAGATAACAATTTTTAGATAAAAATTCTAATTCTAAGTTAGGAGGAAATGAAAAAGGGACAAATTGGAAAATCTATATTGACGCAGAAGTTGAATGGAACATTATATCCTAAATATGAGAGTTGTTGTGTATTCATAATCAAGATTGGTTCTCACCATATTTTCTTCTACAAAAGGAAAAAATTAGCCCTTGGTATTTTTGGTACTAGTGAAACAAGTGCAAAAGGGGTGAATCTACTGATTTTATAGAGCAATAACTTTCAGCTAAGAAATAAGATTGAGGCATATGTACAACTATTATAAATCTAATTCATAAGATATATATATATTTGAAAGCTTATAATTTTATTAGGGTATCATTGTTCTTCAGAAAATCCAAGCAAAAAGGGGTTTGTAGATTAATTAATGGAAATTTTAAAATATGCTTAACTATAACAAGTAATTGTTGCATGCAAATTTCTTGCAGAAATAGAGGAATAGGAAAAACATATTGGTTCTTATATGAGGACTAGAGATATCACTACAAGGAGAACACCTTTTAGAAAAGGTTTTTATAGAACCTCCGTAAAAAAATTATCCCTTCTCTATTTATAGCAGAGGTTGTTAGTGGATGGAGTTTTTGGCAGAGGTTTTTTATCGGTGTGCCTTTAAGGTCCATACACCTTGGTGTGCACATAAAACTAACACTCTGGTTCTAAACTAGTAAGGCACACAGTTATATGTTATAAACACAAAAAATACATAGCACCGAACACATGAAGCATCGATGCACATACAAATGACGTCCTAGTGTGTATCCCTATCAAGCGCAGCAAGGTAGGGTAAAATAAAACAAAAAAATGACTAAATCAATTTTCATTATTAGACTTCATTTTGTGCTTCCAAACTCTCATACAAGCACTGATTCTCACTCTCCTTCCAAGGCTACCTCGTTTGCAATGCTCTACATTCATTTCGATAATTGCACTGGTAGATTCCACACATTTCCAAATTTTGGAAAATACTGTGAATTTTCATTTCTTCTCTACGGTGGAACCATGCCTCATCAAGACAAAAGAGCCTAGGTAAATTGTTTATTACCTTCTTATTTGAGTTTTCATTGGAGTAAAATTTGAAATTGGCGTGAAATTCGGTTGTTTTTAGATTTTTTTTAAAATTTCATGTGATGTGCTTGAATGCTTCGGATTGCCCTAAAATCTGGTGCATCCTATGAATATAAAGAAGCATTGTTGGCGGTGTGAATACTATAAACAAATGCACCAGTTTCGTTCACAGAACGACATCGTTCTAAATTTTGAAAAATAAGCACAGTGGTATGTCTTCTTGGATACCTCGTTACTAATGTGTTATAAAACAAAATGCACCTCTAAACAAAACGCCAGTGCTCCAAGAAAATTGGAGCACTGGTGCATTCACATTAACCAATTACACCACCTAATTTCAACATAAAAAAATTTAACCTAACGATGCACCAGTTCCACAAAACGCACCGGTGTTGTAAATAACATGGCACTGAGCCAAATATTTATCAATTTAGCATAGCGATGCATCTTATGGGACACCCCATTACTAGTGTGTCCTAAAATTCAATGCACTAGGAAAAAATGTCTGGTGCTCCAAAAACAATGGAGCCCCGATGCGTTCCCTTTAACCAACCACACTGCCCAATTTCCAGCATAAAAAATTCATTGTAGCACTACATCAAAGTCCACCAAACACACCGGTGTGATAAACATAACTGCATCGAGCCAAATATTTAGCAATTTAGCATATTTTCTTCTACAAGAGGAAAAAAATAGCCCTTGGTATTTTTGGTACTAGTGAAACAAGTGCAAAAAGGGTGAATCTACTGATTCTAGAGAGCCATAACTTTCAGCTTAGAAATCAAATTGAAGCATAAGTACAACTATCATAAATCTAATTCATAAGAGATAAAATGTACAACTATCATAAATCTAATTCATAAGCATAGTGGTATTTCTTCTTGGATTCCTTGTTACTAGTGCATTATAAAACACAATGCGCCTCTAAACAAAACGTCGGTGCTCCAAGAAAATTAGAACACTAGTGCATTCACATTAACCAATTGCACCACCTAATTTCAATATAAAACTTTTAACCTAGCAATGCACCAGGTCCACCAAATGCATCGGTGTTGTAAATATCATGGCACAGAGCCAAATATTTATCAATTTATCATAGTGGTTCCTCTTATGGTATGCCCCATTACCAGTGTGTCCTAAAAGATAACGCACTAGGGAAAAATGTCTTGTGCTCCAAAAGCAATGGAGACCCAATGCATTCCCTTTAACCAACCACACTGCCCAATTTCCAACATAAATTTTTTATTGTAGTGCTACATCAAAGTCTACCAAACACACTAGTGTGATAAACAACACTACATCGGGACGAATATTTAGAAATTTAGCATAGCGACACATTTTATGGGATGCCCCATTACTTGTGTGTCTTAAAATAAAATGCACCATGCAAAAATATTTGGTGCTCCAAAAACAATGGATCCTCGATGCGTTCCCTTTAACCAACCCTATCACCCAATTTCCAACATAATTTTTTTATCGTAGCAATGTCAAGGTCCAAAAAACGCACCGGTGTTGTGCATGACATAACATTGGGCCAAATATTTAACAAATTAGCATAATGGTGCTTCTTATAGAAATCTCAGTTACTCATGCATCCTTACAAACAATGCGTCGCTAAATAAATGTTGGTGCTCCACAGAACATGAAGCAACCATGTGTTCCATAGAACCAACCTCACTGCCTAGTTTCCAAACTAAAAAAATTAACAAAGTAGTGTGTTCTACTATATTAAATGCACCGGTGTCATGCACAACATGACATCGTGCCAAACATTTAATAATTAACATATCGGTGAATTGTATGAAATTCCCCATGATTAGTGCCATGCATATCACCGCACCACTAAATACATACCACTTCTCCAAGCATCATGGATCACAAGTGCATTACGTAGAATGAACTACACCACCAAGCACAAAACATATGTAAAATGGTATAACGGTGTGTCTTCTGGGATGCCTTGTTCCCAATGTGTCTTGTGAGATGCCTCATTCCTGATGCATTATAATACACAACACACCGCTAAAATACATGGCAGTGCTCCAATAACCATGGAGAACTGATGTGTTATACCAACCACACTGTGTAGTGGTGCTTTGGTCCTGATACAACACACCGAGAGTGGTGCATAGTCTCTATTGTTGGTGCATTGGTTACTTTTCCACATTTGTTTTGCAAACAAAAATTAATTTCAATTTTTGATAAATTCAAAATAGCTATATATATGTGTGTGTTTTATAATTTCAATTTGTTTTATCTATATATATGTGCCTAACAACATTTGTATTTGAAATAGAGATGATGACAATGAGAGGAGAAACAAAAACAACGGGTCAACATGTACACCTTTCTACATGAGTGAGAGGCATGAGAGAGGGAGTGGGAGAAGATCCCTCACCCTATTATACCTTAGAAATGTGCCCTTTTGAGGAATGTTGGCCTCCTAAATTTTTACGAGGAGGATACATCCCTCAGGGGGAACTCTTCATTTTTCTAATAGATGATCCATTTTTGGGATCATGCTCGACATGCATTTAGGTTTGGTCCCGATATGTGGTATCAACCGACAAAGGAGGATATCTATTTTATCACTAGGTTATCTAGGAGAGGGGGGGTTTGGATCCAATACCCTGATCCATTGCCTGGAATTGTAGGAGAGATTCAGTTGATATATGTATAGATATATTTCAATACGAACATCGTTTCTGCTTCAATATTCCAAGTTGATGGTGGTCAAATGCAGATAGATTCATTTAGTGTAGAGGAGGTTAAGGGTCTGTCTCTTATTCTCATGACACTATCACACTTCACCTTTGATGGGAAGTGAATTATTTTTCCTTTGATGTATTATGTAGATAGTCTAGTACAAAGTCCTCAATTTATTAGGTGATAAGAGATTTTTTTGAGACAATTTTGTTTTGTGTTGGATTGTTGTCATGTCATTTTTTATGGGAGGCTATTCTTCCCATTCACACCAGAGTTATTTGTACATTATTTTTTGTGAAGTTTCATGCCACTCTACTAGCAGTACCCCACTTTCCTCCTAGGCCTATTATTAATGTGCATATGTGCATGTGGGGGAATTTTTTACCCAAGAAGGGCCAGCTGGAGTGGCAGTGTACTCTGGTCAGTAAGGAGATATGTGATTTTTTGGCTAGAGAGGACAATCCCATCCTTGATCTTGGACAATACTTGTATGTGGGGATTGATAGAGGATATCCACACATCCTATTTACCACAAATGAGCCAACATATGAGAGAGATAATGTTATCGTTATGTTTTGAGAAATCTAGTTGCATATTTGTATGTCTTATTTAATGCACATGTAATTTATTGTAACATTTTATTTCAATTATATGATTATTATTATCTATTTTTTTGTAGATATTGACACATATGATGGGGATGAACCTCCCCAATATGATGAGGAGATGGAGGAGGTAACATAGTAGCCTCCAATACATATACCCAACATGCCATTCAGGTCGAATCAGAGAGTCCAAACAAAGGTGTTGGATCACATACATGGTTTGATGGTTAGGTGTGGAGTGGTACTCGTATCGATTTGAGAGATATTACATGTAAAAGAGATATCTGTGATATGGGATACCTTGCCTTGTGACATGATTTCACTGATGTGTTATCTTTTCAGTTCCCTTAACCTTATCGAGAGGTTGACAGATGTTTCTTATGTTTCTCATGATTCTACTCCATCTAGATTATCACTAGACCGACCCACATCCTCTCCACCACCTCCTCCTCCTCCACATATGTCACCATCCATTGATCCTCCTACTTCTCCTCCACATGTGTCACCATCCTCCTCCTCCTCCTCCACTTTTATCAACATCCACTGATCCTTGTCATTCTCCTCCACCAAGCCAAGATTCTTTATCTCGAATGCCCCACTGTCTTTGCATTGTTGATTGTTGTGCTTCTATTGAATGGCAGATGCCAGAGGATTCATTAGATAATGCCAGGTTTGCGGACGATGTCAGTCATCACACATGGAGCCTTACTTTCATTTCTTGGGTGATTTATTCGCCCACTAAACAACTAATATCCGCTAGAGGTGTTTTTATAAGGGAAACTACTAATAATGTTGTTGAGTATAGTGTCATTATCAAACTCTTGTAAGATGATATTTCATATGATATTCAATGCCTTCATGTGTATCTATATTCTTAGTTGGTTGTGTTGCAGATGAATGGTCTATATTATATTCGTGATCCGATCTTATTACGTCGCTTCCTTAGGGTACGTCTTCTCGAATGATCATTTGATTTTATCACATATGAACATAATCCTAGGAATTCTAATCTAGTAATTGATGCCTATGCTAATTACATTTTAGATTGGAATTTGTCTCATTAATAACATAAGCACACACATTTTACACATGTAAATATTCATCATTTTCAAGCAAATTATAATAACACAAAAAAAAGATATATACATGTGTGTGTGTGTCCAAAAAGAGGTCCATAGTACAAAAACCAGGTTTCTAGCCCTAAATGATAATAAGTACAAAATGGTGCCCTTGGCACATAAAATTCTAGGCCTAAGGATGGTGAACCCTATCATAACATACTACAACATTTTCTAAATGCCAGAAAATCTCAACCCATGTCCAGGGTACAATGGCAACGTGAAGCTGCATCTCCACTGGAAGATCATCTATAGTGGCCATGGGATAGAGCATGTCAAATCCTCTGTGTTTCTCCTTACACTCGATAGTGTTATGGCTGCATCATCACTGGACTCTATCTCAGCTCATCCTCGACATTTGTGTCATGAGATACCTATGGGTCTCGATGGGGCTCTATCTAGACATTTAATAGATAAGTGTTATAAATATGGATCTCACAAAAAGACAGGTTAATTTCCTTTCTATGTACATATAATCTAATAAAAAAATTAAAAATTAAATAATACAAAAGATAAAGATTAGATATTTGTCCAAGCATTGTGCTAGGAAGAATAATCATGTTCGAATCCCAGGAAAATTCTATCATGGTATATGGATAACCATCGATGGTAGGTATCTGACGATCCCACCAATCGAAGACATTGTTCCCCCTCCTAGGTGTGCCAGTAATTTGGTCCATCATATCAAGGTTGGACATGGTCATTGGTGTTCTCTGACAAAATCTCTTTGGATGATACATGGTACTCTCTCAAAAAAGAATGCAGAGAGGACACTTTCGTACCCAAAGTTTTTGTTCTTTTTCAATTTACAATCTATCAGTTGAGTCTTCATGCAAGAGAGCATCATGGTGCTCCAATTGAATACTATGGGGTTCAAGCATTTGACACCATATTTCATCTGAGACTATGAATCTAGATGCAAGGATGTTGATCCTACAATCCACGTCATCGTGTAGAGGATCACTTTGAGACTCAAGTTCATGACATTCTTGATAGATATTTGAGTCCTTATTTTCTCAGTCCCATCCTCGCAATATGTGACTACGTACTGATCGACAGTCATGCCACCTCCTCCATGAGTTTTGAGGTTAACCACTTCTCCTCTTCAAGATAGATTAGTGATGAATTAAATATTGTCCATGGTGATGGTCAATGGTTGACCGTCAATCATGAATGCCTCTGTATCTTGGTGCCAATAATCAATAAGGAGATTGAGCAACCTCTTGTGTTCCCACATACCACTTTTTTGGAAGAATTTATACATTTCACATTGGCAAAGAGCATTTTTAGCATCATCATCATCAACCACAACATTATCAACTTCCTCATGCTCACGCTCTCTCCATTGGACACATATCCTACAAAATTTAAGGAAGAAGGGACGCTAATATTTCATTTTTTTCTTGTATTCCTAGCTATCTACAGGTCATAGTTTTGACAGTCGCAGACATCTGCAAGTTTCCTTTGATCAACTCGTGGATATCCACAATTCACCTTATTACGAACCGTGGATACACAAAGGATGTGAGAAAAGGAGGGGGGGGGGGGGCCCCTCAATTTCTCATTAAAAATCAAAAAATGAATACCTGAAATGGAAAGAGAAGTGAAGATAAATTACTTGGTCTAGACGACACATGTTTTCGTTGCTCCAAGATCCTCTAATCTCCGATCCAAGGTGAGAGTGTTTTGGTCAATTTTGGGTAAAATGGTGAAAATTATATGGTAAATTGTTACTATTTATGTAGTTCTAAAACCCACTTTTCAATAGCTTTATCATTTTTTTTCCTCATTTGAACTAATATCAACATAGTGTTGTAGTGTTATGGTTTCCTTTTCAGGTGGTAGAGGTATACTGTGGGTATCTTTTGGTCCTTTTCGGTTGATTGAGTGTTTTTCAAGACTTTGGGCAGGTAATGTTTTTTCATAACTGACATTTTGGATTAGTTCTTATACACCTTACACTTTTGAATTAACAGTTGTAATCTCCACTTTGCCTTAGGGTCGATCTCATTAACTTGCAATGTGAACCCATCTCTTTGTTCAAAATGTCGTCTTGTTGATGGTAGAGCCTACCTTCCACGGGTGTCCTAATTTAGAATTTATTTGTATTCTAGCGATCATTCTGCAAGTTTTCTATTAGGCTCGGGAGTCATGTTTAGTCCCGCTGTGACTTTTCATTGAAGCCTCATATCTTCTTCACAGTGTTTTTCTAGCCATTGCTCAAAGGACTCCCTCTTATGCCAATTATGTTGGCATTCTTTGGACTCTTCAATAGGTCTTATATTCTTTACTGGCATATAAGGTAGGAATAATTTCTCTTGCACAATACATCTATATATATTGACCACATATTTTCCATAGGGTCAACCCCATTCGTTAGAGGCACTACACCTCTCAAGCTTGCTTAAAGGTGTCACTTACGGATGTTATAGCTTACCACTTCATGGGTGTCCTTGTTAGTATCTCACTGTCCTTTTGACACCCATGTTGCAGTATTTTATGTAGGCTCAAAATCCATGTGTAGTCCCACCAAGTCTTTGCATTGAAGCCTCATGACTTCCTATCAATCTCTTTCAGGCTAATTTACCAACGGGGCTTCCAAACTTTTGTTGAGTTGTAATTGCATTGCATATTAACCACTCGTGATTTTAGACCTAATGTTGAGTTCAAATTGTTGTTGTTGAACCATTTGCTTATGCATTCCTACCAATTTCTAGCCTTGCAATGTATGCCTTTGCAACTCGACACCTTAACCCTGGAGGAAACATCCCCTTTGTTGAATTTTATAATTTCAGATCTGATAATTAGAAAATTCAACATGGTATCAGAGCTAGTTAAAAGCTTTCAGTACCAAATCTGATAGATATGCTTCAAATATTTTATTTTTTGTAATTGTATGGTTTTGGTCACGAGTGTTCTGTGCACATAGAGAAATCACATTCCCTTTGGTTGTGATTTTCCTAATTACAAAGCGTGAACACCTTAAGGTTTTCACTACATATTGCGACCAACTCTTTTGATCACTCTTTGTTTCTCTGCAACCTACGATCAATCACACTGTGATAACTAATAGAGCTGCTATAGACTCCACAACCATGAGTGGTGTTCAAGAGGGAGGTCTATACATATTGTTGAGATGACCAGCCCAGGCATTGGTACATGACAACATCAATTTGTGTGAGCTATGGCATCAAATATTTTCACACTTACATTACATGGCTTTACCAACATTGAAGAGGATAGTCACATGACTTCCAGAGATTCAAGTAGAGCATGTTGGAATTTGTAGAGGATGCGAACTTGGAAATAATGCCAAGGGACCTTATCTAAGGAGTGATAGTAGATACAAAGGGATCTTGGATCTAATTCATTCAGATGTATGCATACCAATGACAATATCACCTTTGGGTGGCTTCTTGTACTATGTGACATTCATTGATGATTTCTCCCAGAAGACATGGATCTACTTCATGAAGACAAAGGATGAAGTATTCAACAAATTCCAACAGTTCAAGGCTCAGGAATATAACTCAAAAAGGAAGAAGATCAAGGTTTTAAGGATAGATAATGGAGGAGAGTATACTTCCAATGAATTCAATGAATTATTCAAGTAGGGATCAAGAGGGAGTTGACGACTCCTTCAACATAATGATGTGTGGGAGATAGTTTCAAGACTAGAGGGTAAGTTAGTGGTGACTTCCAAGTGGATATACAAGATCAATCATGCAACATAAAACAACATCGAAAATTACAAAGAAAGGTTCATGGCAAGAGGGTTCTCCTAGAAAGAGAGAATGGACTACAAGGAGACATTTTCTCCAATTGCCAGGTACACTTATATCAAGACCATTATTTCCATTGCATCATTCATGGATTGGAGATTACACCAGATGAATGTAAAGACTGTGTTCCTCAATGGTGTGATTGAGGAGGAAGTGTACATAAAAAAACCTCAGGGTTTTGAGGTACATGGGAGGGAGTATCATGTTTTCAAGTTGAAGTTGGTATTGTACATAATCAAGCAGACATCCAAGGAATTTTACTCCAGGATTGATGGATACTTGATGATATTGGGCTTCACCAAGAGTGAAGCGGATCCCAACCTTTACTACAAGGTTGTTGATGGTGATCCTTTGATTTTAGTGTTATATGTTGATGACTTTTTTCCTTGCAGGAGCATACTAACTCATATATCAATGAAAGAGGGAGTTTTCCTCTAAGTTTGAGATAAAGGATCTTGGATTGATGCATTATTTATTCGGATTGGAGTTGTGGTATAAACCAGGTGAGATCTTCTTCAGACAACGGAAGTACATAGTTGAGATCTTGAGCTGATTTGGTATGATGGGCTCCAATTCCATGGCTACACCTATGATGAAAAATATAAAGAAGTTTCTTCAGATTCAGATTTGGTGGATCCCACTATGTACAGGAAATTGATTGGATCCTTGATGTACCTGGTTAACACCGTGATAGATATTTGTTTTACAGTGAGCACCCTGATCCATTTTATGGTTGATTTGAGGCACTTCTATTGGGTTGAAACAAAGGATGTGTTGAGGCATCTGTGTGGTAAAATTGGATATGGTCTGAGATATGTATCGGGTGGTGAAGTGAGGTTGTGGGGATATAGTGATTCTAACTGGGAAGGGAGTGCAGTGGATAGAAAGAGCACCTAGGGGTGTTGCTTCAACTTAGGATCAACTATGATATCCTATATTAGAATGAAGTGTACTTCTGTATCACTCAGTACAACAAAAACAAAGTATATCATAGCTAGTGTCACAAGTCGTGATGCAGTGTAACTTCGAAAGCTTCTTGCAGGACTATTTGATGAGGAGCTAGAGACGAACTTGATACATTGCGATAATCAAAGTTGTGTCAAGATTTTGGAAAATACAATATTTGAGAAAATTAAAAGCATATTGAGATCAAATATCACTTCATCTGAGACATGGTACATAAGGGAGCAGTAAATCTTTAGAACATATCCACATATGATCAAATTGCGGACATTTTCACCAAGCCTTTGTCTAAGACAAAGTATGTATACTTCAGAGACAAGATTGGTGTGATGCATAATGTGTCCCTTTCTCAGACAGAGTGTTGATGTTTCTTCAGTTAGAAGCATTGTGAAGACATTCTCGCAGATTGGTCATGCCGATTTGACCAAGGGAAATGACTCATTTACTCATAGAGCTTTGCTAGTGGTGAATGGCACAGGCGTAGTCTTTCTCCAAATGAGGAGTGGATAGACTCAAGGTGTTTTCACATTTCCTACTCCAGGATGGAGTGATCTATATTAATTAGACGTCCATGTGAGAAAATAATAATCAACATAAATATAATATATAAATACTATATTTATAATATAATGTATACATATATAAATAATCAATAATTAATAATTAATTAATGAAAAGACAATAATGGAAAAGACATGCCCATTAAATGAAAGGGCACTCCACCCAAGAATATATATCAAGGCCCTCAATTGTAATATATCATCTCATACAATATTTACTTACAACAACCTCTCATCAAGTTCGCTAAGTCTTGTTGAGATTTTCATTGTGTAATTATTCTATGATAACAATAGAATTTAAATCAAAAGGCAATAATTATCATATATGAAAATAAAAAAATTAAGCACCCTCGGTGTCCTTATCCTACACATGCTTCCTTGCATTGATCATAGGTATGTTCTGTGTTCTTTGGAACTAGTTTTCTTTCTTGCGACACTCGTCTCCTCCACTATACTATAGCATTCTTTTGTTCTTTTTCGGGCTTTAATAATATGAAAAAGACAAAAAAATATAAAAAAATAAAAATAGAAGGGGGAAATAGTCTATCTTTTTGTTGGCAACAATCTTGTCACCCTTGAAAAAAGAACAATATTTGAGTCATTGTCTCAATATTTTTGGTTTAGTATGGCTTTAGGAGAATTTTTCTCGTTTTTTAGTATAATCTCCTCTGGTTGGTTATTCTTCCAACCATATGGAGTGTCTGATGATAACTCATGTATCATGAATGTATCCCAATTTATAATCCATGTTGCTTAAGTCACGTAATGTGTCGTGTTTTTGTTCAATGGAATTTTCAACCCGAGTTAGCCATTATGAAAGAAATTCTTTGACCTTTCAAGTCGGCCTTCCTATGTTAGTCAAGTACATCTCATCATCACAAGTATCTTTGTATCTCACTCATGATAGTATAGAAGGTACCCATTGAATTATTGTTGGTGGGTTTTCTGTTATCGACTACAACACATTGGTCTAAGAGTATGACCTAAATTTTCACCCTGGGCCTATTGCCATCATCGATAGGTGACCTTGCTCTCAGTAGATGACAAACCATCATTGGTCACTGACTAAGCAGTTTACCTTGTGTTCGACGTCAACAACAATCATAACACATCGAAATTTATGCAATACCTTGGTTTCCATTTGACCCCATTGGTGTATTCCTCATCTTTGTCGGTGGTCTCCATTATTGACTACTAATCAGAGAATCTTTGTCGTGTGCTATTCCTTACAATTTGTTCGTCTGAGTCCTTCCAAATATTTGGCCTTCTTATATACCTCATGCTGGATGATGGAGGATTCTTTAATGCCTTCCTTATAGCAGATATCTTCTTATAAACTTCAACACGTATTTCTTTGGGACAAGGATCTAGAGTTATTTGTGGTACCTTGGGGCTTGTTTTCAACAGTGGCAGGTTCACTTGCTATTGATAGTGGGAATACATCAATTTTCCCTAATCGATAGATTCTACTAGGTGTTCGACACTAGATCATTTATTCACACATGTTAGAATGTACCATGGTACCTTGAAACCCATTATCATCATTGTTAGATTGTACCATGGTACCTTGAATCCCATTATCATCATTAGTGGGTTTGTTAATGGTATAGATCAATGATCAGTAATCAAACAATGTCTCACTATGTTCGACCCCAACACATCAGTTCACATGGTGTATAATTGTACCATGATGGATCGTTTTGAAGACTTCAGGTGAAGTACTAACATCACATCTTTTGTGCTCCAACCCGACATATATTAATTTTACCGACCCTCAAACATTGGTACTTGCAGAGGATTAGTTTGTTCACTCCATTGGTTCCAAATATTCTTTGATTTTGATTTTGAGACATAGGTCCACTGTGTATCCATTCGTGGCTATGATCTACTTTTCACATGGATCCATTGTGTATTATTCGTGACCATGGATATCAGTCATACTTTCATATATGCCATGGATATACAGTGTGATTTATTTGGCGGTCATGCATACATTACTCTTGAGCATGGGTATGTATGACTCGGGAAGAGAATACTTAGACTTGATCTCTGCTGGCGGTTTTTTTATTGGATCAGTTATTTGGGAACCTTCATTGGATCTAATTCAATGCATCCTTGCCTCTCAGAGTTATAATGTATTTTAGCTATATGTTTCCCTTATGACCTCACACATTAGGGGGAATTTGTTATACCACAAATTTCCACATCAATTCCATTTGTGAGATGGATTAGTCCTTTTCCCTAGATTGCAAACTTAAATCCCATCCTCCTTCATAAAACTAATCTAAAAAACAACATTTTTGTTTCCATCTACGAGTCACCCATGTGCGAACCATAGTCTCGCAGATGTCCACGCATTTCTAGTTTTCAACTCGTGAATGCCCTAAACAATATGAAAAAAAAAATATTCCACATTTTTGGGTGGGTTTTCGGTTGGGTTCATTCCCAAACTCCCCTTGGCCTATAAAAAATGGAATAAAACTACCTCAACCCCTTGATGATAATATAAAATCACCTATGGGGGCATGGATGAGGAGGATAACCTTGGTGCAAGATTTTGTCGACGATTTGCAAGCTTCCCTATTTCCTTGAGCCTCTAAGTAGCATCCCATGATCTGGAAACTTATTTTTCAGCATTCCTTCCTCTCTCATATGTCTTAGGGTGTGTTCCTATCCCTTCTGAGTCATTCGAGGAAGAGCCATTGTGCTGAGTTGATGCTTGAAGGACCAGTGGGGGAACCTGGGTAGTCGGCTTCGAGGAAGTCCCGACAGTTAGAGTCAAGTTGTAACTACCTACTTGTATTGTTTTCAATAAAAGAGCTCGCTTTTCCTCCATACATGTGTAAATTGATTCAATCTATTGATATATGTTAGTTTTCTTCATATACTTAAATTTTTGCACATTATATGTATAATTTGAATGCATAAATACCTTGTTGCAATGTAGACTTGGTTTCCTTTTGCAAGTTGATATCAGTGGATATCAGGGGAAAATCAAAGGTGGAGAGAGAGGATCTACATCAACATAGGATACAAGGTGTGAGGCCTCTTCTTCTCTCTTTAAAGTAGTTATTTTCTCATAACATTGTTGTGTGTGAGGATAGGTTTTGTCTTTTACATATGGTATTGCAATACTGTGACATAACCCAAGGTCACAAGGGAAAAATCCCATAACAATGGGTAGCCACGAACTGGTTACAACGATAACATGTTTGCATTAACAATGTTTTATTTCCTTTTTGGTTTTGTATTCTTCCATACTCTATTTCATTTTGAAACTAGTAATGACTTGCGAATTCCTCTGATCATTGATAATATTTCTTATTATTTTTTTATGACTAGGGGAATCAATAACGATGACCGTATCGTACTCACATGAAACGGGGTCGAATCCTGACGGCTACCTTATAACCCCTAGGGAGAATCACACTGCCCACAAGCATGCCTCCGGGTAAATCGAGTTTTGAACTCGTGACCTGCTTAGCAACACGAACACCTTAACAACATGTTCGCTAGCCACTAGACCAAACCCATGTGAGGTGATAATATTTCTGATAAGAACACTTCTGATTTACTAATTCTAGGGTTTCTTTAAAATTAAAAAAACTAACATATTCATTGAAAAATGAACTCTGATATACATTTATTTTTATATAGAAATAATATTCATTGACTTCAGGTTACTCTAACCATCCTTAAAAGAAATAAAATAATGTCTATTATATTTGTATTGTCTTTCTCTATATTATTTTCAGAAATTCATGGAATGCACCAACTAGATTACTGAATAAAAGCATTGTACTTGGAACCTTTATATATAATAGTCTGTACTTTTCTAAGTATTCTCACTATCAGTATATAAAACAAAATCTTTGGCATGAATATTAATCCACTAGTTATTATGTAATGACTTTCTTTCATCTTTACATTACTCCTACACAGAAAACAATTTCTTTCAAAAGATAATATGCTACATATATAAGAACTATTTGTTACTGCAACAAAACTAGTAATAAGATGATACACAAAAATTATCTTTGTCTGGTTATAATCAATATTTCTACCTTTGTATTCATTATCTATTGTATTTATATTTTTTGCCGCAATAAATCCATTAAATAAAAGAATACATACATTGTCTTTCTCTAGTTGTACCAACAATAAAATATTATACCCAGTTCCTACTGTACTAGTTACTATTCTAAATGAAAACACATATTAAGCAAAGAAAACATATCTGAGCCTTCTTCAAAACAGGGGACAACTGAGTAGAGAATCCAATTCCTCGCAACCATAGACTAGAACAACCAAGATCAATTGTTCATGCCACCCCCAACCCTAAATCATTATTCCATAGGGACTGAAATTTCAATAACCTTCTTCAGATAAATCAGATTTTGTTTCTTTCTATTAACCCTCAAACTCAAATCCTCAACACAAGTACTCAACAACATCCTCCCTCCTCTATACTTATTTTTTCTTGTGTTACCAAGAAGGAGTAATAGCTTGCCTAGGTCTTTTTCCAAGTAATCCTCATCCCTAACCCTAGGGAATCTTCTTGGCCCAAATTTTTGCTAGCTTGTTCCCTCACATCCCGCATCTTTGGGAGTAGTATGACACTTGTTCTCATGGACAACATTTGTTGATACTTAGAACACATCACCAAATTAAGACTTCATCCTCCCTTGAAATCCAACCTTCTTTACTTCTGATTTCCTCTTAAATTCAACTTGTATCAAATAAATGTATAATGATGTTTATTTATAACATTTATGTCACTTCCTTTTAACATTAGGTCCGACCTGACACTTTCTTATTTTGTAATTCTTTTCTTTAATTATCTTCAAGGCCAACATGTACTTCCTTCTTCAATTCACTTTGTCATCTTCAAAAATTCATTTCTCCTCAACCA
>JZKD02S1654888.1:332227-344042 GCA_000966675.3 Picea glauca
CCATCAAATGGTGGAATCCCATTTGGAATGTTGTCTTCCATTTCTGCATAGGATCTTCCTTCCAGTGGTTAAATTGTACTGAAGGTAACTCGCTCTGATACCAATTGTTGATACTTAGAACACATCACCAAAAGACTTCATCAATCTTGCGGTCCAAAACCCATGACCAGGGTTGACATCAATGACAACAACCAATCTTCCAACAACATTTACTCTGGTGGTTTTTATCCATTTTCACTCTCCCATGGAATAATGATTTACTCTTTTTGTAACTAGATTCTCTAATCAATTTGTCTCTAGTTAAATAAAATAAGTTAAAAATAATCTTTAGAAAAATATTCATCATCATCAATGTTTATGATGATATAATTTTATCATAAGTATTTTTCTCAAAAACTCCCACAACATAAATAACCAAAATTAAACTATTCAAATGTTTATAAATGGAGGGGCATTACATCCTTCCCCCCTTGAACCAAACATTGTCCTCGGTGTTCCAATATGAGCATCTCATATATGGAACATGAATGGATAATCCTTCCTCATGGATTCTTCCATTTCCCAAGTGGCCTCCTCAGAACTAAAGTGCCTCCATTGCACTTTAACTTGAGTGATATCTCCGTTCCGCAACATAGTTTCCTTCTTGTCGAGAACGCGCAACGGTTCCACCTGAAACATGCCTTCTAGTTCCACCTGGATCACATTCCAATTTACAATATGAGTTACATCATGTACATATTTCTTTAATAATGAAACATGAAATACATTGTGTACTTTTAAATTGGTTGGTAGTGCAAGTTGATAGGCCACTAGCCCCACTCTGGAACGCACTTCAAATGGGCCACACTACCATGGTGACAACTTGGAACTCTTTCCCAATTTGAAAGAATTGTTTTTGGGTTTAACTTTTAGATAAACATGATATCCTACATTGAATTTTGTATGTGTCCTGTTCAAGTTTGCAAAACTCCTTTGTATGTCTTGTGCACTTTTCAAATTTTGTTTTTCTTTCTAAACAATTGTTTCCATTTTTTTTAACATATCGGGACCCAAAATAATTATGTCAACTAGGTTGTCTACATGTCAGTTTGAGGATAATATGTGGTACTAAAAATTAATTGAATTTCCAAACCACTGAACAAGGTCTTCTAGAAATTCGAAGTGAATTTTGTATCCCTATCTAAAATGATAGCTTTGGGTAAACCATGCATACTAAACATTTCCTTCATAAAAATATCTACAATGTTTATGGCCTTGTGAGTAGATTTTGTTGGAATAATGTGTGTAGCTTTCATGAGTTTGTCTACTACTACCATTATAGAGTCATTATGTTTTTTAGTTGTAGGTAGACATGTAATAAAATCCATATTAATCACTTCCCATTTCCACTCAAGAATGGGTATGGGTTGCAATAATCCGACTGGGTGGTTGTGATCAACCTTAACTTGCTAGAACTCAAGACACCTAGCCAGATATTCAACTACTTTTGTTTTCATCCCTGTCCAAAACTACTCTTTCTTCAAAGCCGTTATAGTCTTTTGGTAACCTGGGTGGCCTGAATAAGATTTCTTATGTATTTCATCTACTGTCAAATTATTTAATTCTGTGTTGTTTGAAACATAAATTTTGTTTTTGTACTACACTAATCTTTCTTGGTTACATCTGAATTTTGATTCTTCCTCAACTAATTTATTATTTTGACATTTTTCCTATAATTTTCATCATTTTCTATTGTTTATTTGATTCTTTGTTTTAAATAAGTTTGTATATCACTAGTGAAGATTGCATTTATTTTTATACTAAGTGCATCTACTATTTTGTTCTCTTTCCATTTAATATGCTTTATTTTGAAATCATACTCACTTAGAAAATCTAAACATCTAACTTGTCTTGCATTTAAATTATGCTAGTCGAAAAAGTACTTAAGGATGATATTATCATTTTTTAACAAAAACCTCCTCCCCAACAAGTAGTGTCGCCACATTTTTAATGCATCTACTATAGCAGTTAATTCCAGGTCATGTGTTGCATAGTTGTTTTCTTGAGGTTTCAACTTTCGTGATTCATAAGCAACTACATAGTCCTCTTGTAACAATACACTTCCTAATCCCTCTAATGAAGCATTAGTACAGACCACAAAGTACTTGTGTGGGTCTGATATCTTTAAGATAGGTGTTATTGTCAACAATTGTTTTATTTTTTCGAAGATCTCTTGACATTTCTCAATCCATTTAAATCTGATTCTCGTATTCTGCAAAGTTGTTATTGGATAGGAAAGTTTTGAAAACCCGTCTATGAACCTATGTAATACCCTGTGATGCCCATGAAGGATCGAGCATCTGATACATCCTTTGGCACTAGCCAATCTAGGATTGCTTTGACCTTCTCTGGGTCAACTAAAATCCCTTATCCTAAAATTGCATGCCCCAAATATTGCACTTTATCCTGATAAAATTCACATTTACCAAACTTTTCGTACATTTAATGCTCTCTAATTTTTTTTAGAACCAGTCTTAAATGTTCTTCACGTTCCTCTTTGGTATTTGAATAAATCAATAAGTCATCGATGAAAATGATCACAAACTTGTCTAAATATTTTCTCAATACATTGTTCATTAGGCACATAAATATAGCACATGTGTTTGTTAAACTAAAAGGTACCGCTACAAACTCATAATGTCCATATTTCATTTGAAAAGCAATTTTATGAATGTCTTCCTCTTTAATCCTAACCTGATGGTATCCTAACTGTAATATATCTTTGAAAAGATCTTAGGTCCTCCTACTTGATCAAACAAGTCATCAATGCAGGGTAAATGATACGTTTTCTTAATTTTCATCTTGTTAAGTTGTCTGTAATCAATGCACAATCTAAAAGTTATAAATTTATTTTTAACAAACAAGATTGGTGCTCCCCATGGATACACACTAGGTCAGACATACTTTTTATTCATCATCTCCTGAAGCTACATTTTTAAGTTCAATCAACTCCAGAGTACTCATTTTGTAAGGGGACTTAGACACCAATGTAGATCCAAGGACTAAACCTATGGTAAAATCTATGGTCCATCTAGGAGGTAATCCTAGAATCTCTTCGAGGAACACATCCTAAAATTCCTTCAATACATGATCCTTAGTTAACAAATTTTGAACTATTTCATCCTCACTTTCAGATATGTGCACAACATATATTTCAAATCCTTTCCTTGCATTTATTTTTAACTATAGACCATAGATTTGTCTTACCAACACACCTCATGGTATTCCTTTAATTGTTCTACCTTTTCCTGATTCATCTAAACAATTAAAAGTTTTGTCGCAACATTTTACAATAGTTGAATGTTTTTCCAGCCACTCCATGCCTATGAGTAAATCATAAGATCCTAAGGGTAAGATGTTTAAATCTACCTTAGTCTTCGTTTCATCCATAATCATTGTACAATTTTTTACCAACTCAACAACCATTTGTTTCGTTCCTGTAGTTAACTGAACTAGCCAAGGCTTCTTATGTTTGATTTTATCCAATTTACAACTTTCTACTACTGTAGGTGAAATATAACTTAGACTTGCATTGGGGTCTATTAAAATGGATACAAGTTTCTGGTTAATCGTACCTTCTATCTCCACCATGGAGGATTGATGGTCACCCTGTCAATTTTCTAGAGAAACATTGATCTTATGAGCACATCTAGAAATTTCATTTACTATTTTTTCCTCCTGGATGTTGTGTACTTCTTAATTTCTATTTTTATTTAGAGGACAATATTTGTATAAGTGAGGTTGTTTTCAGCTGCGACACTGAAGAGGAAGCTTATCTGTCTTATTTACCAACTCCACAGGTTTATTATTGTTTTGAAGTGATACACTTTGGTTTATTTCTCCTAATTGGTGCACTATGTGATGGTTGTCGAGGATGTTAAAATGTTTCTTCCTAGAATCAAACTTGTCCTTGCTTCTATATTGCCATGACTTTGTATTTTCAAGCCTCTGTTTAAATTGAGTGAAACATATTTTAGCATGCATTATTACTTCATCCATTGTCTTTGGGTTAAGGAACTCAATTTTATCCTTGTATGCTTGAGGAAAACAGCTCATGAACCACTGAACTTTTTCCTTCTCCTCTCTAAGGTAAGGTACATATCTCATCAGATTAACAAACTTGGTGACAAATTATTCAATAGTAATATGTCCTAGCTTAAGGTCATGGAACTCCTTAGCCTTTTCATCCTAGTATCATTTTGTTAAATACTTCTATTTAGAATAATTATTAAATAATTTCCAATTCAATTCGTTTCTCCTAATCTTGTTCATTGTTTTAGTCTCCTACTGCCAAATGACAACTTTACCATTTAGTTGGTACACAACTAACCTAGCCCTCAAATTTCTTGGGTAATTATAGATTTGGAAATATTTACCCATGTTCAGAAGCCAAGCTTTTTCTCCCTCCTTAGACTCACCATGAAAACTAGCCGGTCTAATCTTTTTAAACTCACTAAACAATTCATTATCACGCCACTTTCTTTTCTTGGTTTTGAGTATAGTATTTTGTATGGTACTACTTTTAGAGTTATCCTCACTACTTCTTTCAGTTAACAACTATGTTTTATCACTAAACGTTGGGTGGTCTTTACACTTGTGTGACTCTTTATTGGAAAATTTCTTTTTAGCAGTGTTGATGGACAGAATTGACCATGATCAACATTAAGGAAGTCACCCAGTTTGGACCCCAATAAGACCCTTATCCATTTGGGATGGTGATTTCGAATGGTTATAATGGGTCCAATTACCCGTTTAAAAGGTTTTTCTCCAGTAAATGGAGACTTAACTTGAAGCTATACTAAATCCTACTTGCAGGAAAGAAAATAATTAATTTATCTCCATTCTAAGTCTAAACTATCCTAACATGGACATAGAAGTAGTTCTTGATGTCCCAATTAGGAGAAAGAAGAATAACATAAAGTTGAGCATGAGATAAAAGTAAGCTATTGAGCTATAGAAGTAGTTCATATAATCTAATAACGATTAAAACAAATACACATCAATCTTAACTCAGTAAATAGTTACTAAGGGAAGATTAGATATGTATACTCACACTCAATATGGAGGATTAAAAGATAGTGAACATGAGACAATAAATTTGTCTAACTAAGGAAACGATTCACATAGAAAGACAACGATTAAATAAAATGTATACCAATAATGAATCTAGTAAACAGGTACTAAGAAACTACATATACACATACTCATATCCTAAGGCTAATTGACAAATTCAAACTAATCATGAAAGACAACTTATCAATGATTTTAAATAAACATGAATTCGCATAACTGACAACAATGCACAATGTACAAACTCATACTCATTGAGAATGGAATTTATCAAATGAAATATTTTTTATTGAACTCAAAACATGATAATAGTATCAACTCTCCAATACGATCAAAAGCCTTGAGCGAGTTCTATAACTAATTTCAAACTCAAAATACAAAAGATTTCAATAAAAAGATTGTGATAGCACAAGGCTCTCCTTGCCTAAGACCATCCTTTTGCCATTTATTCTTTCATCCTTCCACCCCCTCTCCACTCTGAAGCTCACATCCTTTTATAGCCCCTTTGAGTTTGTTTGTCTTCGTGATTGTATGCCTTCAAATCCTCCACCATGATCCATATCACTTGATCTCCTTCACTTTTAAAGACTGCAATCCAAACCAAAAACTATTCTTAAAACTAAATCTAATAATATTATAAACTAAATCTAAAATCAAATTAAAAATTAATGAAATCATGCCAAAATCTAATTATACTAAATAAAAACAAACTAAGTAAAATCTAAACTAACTTGAATCTAAAATAAACTAAAATCTAAAATCTAATAATAATAAATAAAAATAAAATGAATTTAAAACTAATTTAAAGTAAATAAAAGTAACAAAGTGAAAATTATATACAATTTAACTAAACTAAAAAAGTAAACTAAAACTAAATAAAAGTAGTCTCCCAGGTGTGTGTGTTGTTAAGCCACTCTGTGTTGAAAAGTCACCGGTTCAAAACCTGCGGAGACAAAAAATCCAACCATATTAATTAAACACAAACTAATTATCTTTTAAAAGAATGGCTACAAAATTTACAATTCTATAGCTATTCTAAATAAACTAAATTACAACCAAGTAATAAATAAAACTATAAAATTGAAACTAGACTTAAAAAGAAAAGAAGTAAAAGTAAATTAAAAATGAAATGAAACTAAACTACACTAAATTAATTTAAATTAATATTCAAACTAACTAAAGTAAAAAAAAACTAAAACTAAAATATAAAAATGAAAATATAATTAAAATCTAAAAGCTAAAAGTAACTAAAACTACAAACAAAATTAAAGTAATGAGTTAATATATACAGAAATAAAAACACCATTAAATAGAATTTAACAGCTCCTTTTCACTACAAATTTTGACTTTTTCGACTGGCTCAAAACAATTTTTTGGCAATTTTGGCAATTTACTATTTTTAGCAAGTTTTAACTTCCGGGGCCATTTTGAGGGCCTAAATGAAGGTTTTTTGAGAATGACGTTCTCAATGATAGCCAAATGCATGATTGAGCCCCCAAAATGAATCTCCTCGATGATACCTTTCCAACGGAGCTATTATACGCCTAAAACGGAGATCGTATGCAAAAGTTACGACCCCGGGAAGTTGATGTACTAACTTACCCAAACGGGGCCCACATGACTTTTGACACTTCATATCTTAGGGTTAGGTTTTTGGATGTCTAGAGTTTTTGACATTCCTGTTTATTGTAAAAAGGCCTTCAGAGCCTCATTGTAATCATCTTATTGCGAATGCGAGTAGCCATCACATCTCTTCTCAGAGATAAGATGCCACCATTCTAGTGAGTCTTTCACTCTGTATTTTTACAGTATCTGTACATTTCTTTCATTAATAAAAATCGTGTATTACTGTATCTCTGTGTTTATGATTACATATCTGATATATTTATGTTATATTATTGGATATACACGATATCTCTGTACATTTCTTTATTATATCTCCGCTCTCATTTTGTGCCGAAAATAATCTGGATTATTAACAGCCACCTTTCACTACAAATTTTGAATAAAATATTGCCATTCAAAGATAATTTGCTATGACATCTCAAATATGTAGTTCTTGTACACTGTGTAGGAACTCTTTTATACAGTTCAGAAAAATCCGTTCTTTAATGGATAAAGTACAACAAAATTAAATAAAATCCGGAAAGAGCTTAACCTATCAATAATCCAATGGATGAATGATTTTAATCAGAATTAGCCAATGAACGACATAACCCACCATTCCTAAACTCATCCCAATACCATTCATAAACTCATCCCAATGCCAAAAACAACCCAAGTTGGTAGAAATGCGCACACCGGTCCAAAAACCCAGCCCATGAGCTTTCGAAGGTCCGAAACCACCGCCAAACTATTCAGTTGGAGTTGATTAATCCCCATAATTTTCTTCAAATCATAAGAGTAATTGGAAAAATCAAAGTTGGTGCCATTGATAGATTGGAGCCATATCGCCCCTACAAAACAAGTCCAACGTTTGATGGCTAGTAACTTGGAGAGAGGCATATTGACCTCGTTGTATACATGTGACACAGATTCAAGTTATGAATCCTTACCTCGTTGTATATTTGTGCCACAGATTTTATGGATTCCTTGGTATAGGGTTATCAGAAATAACATGATTTTCAATCATACTAGTAAGCAGACACAATGGCACCTTTGTTTCGGATTGATAAGAAGAAGAATAAGAAACAGTAGATGCCCAAGGGCACACCAGCACTGTTAACAAAGAGACTTTGTCTAGAGATGTGATAGCATTGTGTAACCATGGCCAACTACAAGAGGCTCTTCACATTTTACACATGACAACCTAGCCAGACTCCTCTGCATACTCTTGTCTCCTTTAGTGCTTTGTCCATGAGAAAGCACTGCGAAACAACAAACTGGTCCATGCCCACATGATTCAAACGGGGTTTAACCCTGATATCTCTTTACGCAACACTCTTGTTAACATGTATGCCAAATGTGGCAGTTTAGTGGAAGCTCGCTGAGCATTGGACGAAATGCCTGACCGAAATGTGGTCTCATGGACTTCCATGATTGCAGCTTACTCCAAGCATGGTTACAGTGAAGAGGCCTTGAGACTCTTTTACCAAATGCGACAAACAAACATTCAGCCCGATCAGTTTGCATTTGCACTATTCTGTCGGCTTGTGCCTTCCTGGGTGAAGAACATCGATAACCTGCCAAAGGCGAAAAAGAAACATATGGTGAAACTTAATACTCAGACATCCAATGGACCCAAAACCAAAACCAAAACCAACATCTAAGGAAGAGCTTCGTCAAAAAAAATAGAAATGGAGGGCACACAAAATACTTACAAATTGCTTCCTTTCCAGAGTTCTAACTGTAACAGCTTTAGCGTCCGCCATTGTTGATGGTGCTGAGCTTCTCCTTCTCGTTCTCCTTGAAGGGATATATTTTATTTTGGTTATGTCATTTAATATTTTTAAACAACCATGTTGAAATGTGGAATACAAAGGTTCAATTCATTTTTATGCGCGTGGATGCACATATTAATTTCCAAGTTATATTAAAATGTAGAACGATGTTAGCAGCTGCTGCCCATCGCAGTTGACATATTCATGGAAGTTTTATGCTGCAGAACCTGTTTATGCTGGAAGTTTTATGCTGCAGAACACTACTTACACTGAAATCTTATCCTTTGATAGGAAGACCATGATTGGGTAGATACTTGGAATATTGGAATCCATGGAAGGAAAGTAGACTAACTACGGATTCTTGCAGAGTATTTTTATATTTTCCTTCCAGTATAAGAGCGTGTCGATAGAACCGATAGTTTTATCTCCTTTACTGTAGCAAGTCACATGTTATTTTTTTTTCTCTTGTAAGGTTTTCTTTCATAGGTCTGGGATGTTGAGGGGGGGTTAGCTAAGCTTGCGTTTATCACCATCTATTGACAGATTCCTCGAGTGCAAGTTGTGGCACCTTTATGCTCTCAATCTGAGCAGTTTTTTCCCTCGATATCTACCGTCTGGGTATACGATTGTCCAATTTTTTATAAAATTGTAATTCGAAGGTAGAGACCTTCCCGTTCAACTACACCCGCCTCGACTCTCTCCTGTACCTGTACCTAACTCACCTAATTCAATGTTTGCATGTTATACCCATGTCCAGCATGGAGACCGCCACATTGTCACTTAACAAATGGCTACGGCATAAATAACGGCAACAACCAAGTTGTCAGAAAAGTTGTATAACTAGCACAACCACATAATTATGGTGGATGAACACGGATAAACCTATTTAATTTTAAAACCCTAACTTAACATAAACCTCATTCTAACATTAACCCTAACCTTAACCCTTGAAAAAGGATAACCCATAATATATAACCTACCTAAAAATCATATTAAAATGAATTAAATACATTTATACATTTGCATTAACTTTTATATTAAAAGATAAATGGATCTTATAAATATTCCAAGAGGAACTATGACCTTTAGCGAATTACCCACTGCCATTGGCTTTATGACCCTAGATCACAAAATAAGAATGGACATGCAATATAATCTATTTCCCAATAGTCTATCAACAACTTGTAGCCTTTGGTTCACGAGTATAGGTTTCATTCACATTCCAATCACATGCTAGCAGCTAGTTAAAATGAAAAAAAATTGTCCTCTCTGTCAACCTATTAGCAATGCATTCTCCACTGAAAAAAGTTGTCTTTAAAACTTACCATTTGGTCTTGTGGTATTGAAGAGTAAAATATTAAGAATATATAAGGATGTTATCCCTTTTCTTTGAATGCGCATGGAGATGACCAGGTGGCTCTATCATGGTCCGCAGAAAGAACACTCGATACATTCATTTCATATAATTCATGTTTTTTTCTGCGGAAGATACGTGACCTTTCATTCATTTCTTTGCAATTGGGGTTGAAGCATACTTCGACGTCTTCATCGTAAAATTCAGTACATCTCAATTCCTCCACTGAAACTATGAAATGTTTTGTAAGGAAGTTATCAACATTAAATCTCATTTATTGATTTGAGTGTAAGACTAAGAATAGCATCTTTAATTATTGGCCATAAAATTAGAATTTGTTATAAATTTGAATGGCTCTGCAATAATAAGATCATTTGAACAGAAAAATGCTTTAAATTAATTAAAATAAATAAATAAAATCAATTTGTAATGTTATACTTTTGATAAAGCTCAATTTTTTATGAATCAAACCTCAACTAATAATTGATCAACCCATAATAACCTAAAAACTTGGCTTAAAATTTTTAATAAAACCAAGTTAAATTAAAACTACGTAAAAACAAATTAAACCATATACGTGCTGCACTTTTATTAATTATCGACTTGATCAAACAATGAATCATTGGCGAGCTTTCTATCTGCGTAAAAATTCCAATTTGAAACTTTGTATTGTTGAGATGGCTTCAACAATTGGGTTCGATTTGACATGAACGCCCCCTAACTCCACACGATTATGAGTGGTTGTATTCTTCTCCGTATCTAATACATCGATCTCGGGCTCCCCGAACTATTTCTCGATAGTAAGTTGAATCGATCCCCTTCAGAGAATGTTCTTCTTTTTATAGGATAGTTTTCGTTACAAAAATTTGAAGGTATCTCTCTTCATATTTTAGTCGATTTTTCTACAATTGTGGGATACTAAATTCTTCTTTGCAATCTTTTGAATATCTCTTTTGATGTAGAGTATAGCTATTTGCGAGGTCCGTAAAATCTTCCTCAACAATTGTGATAGCTTCTCATTCCCTTCAACGAACAGACCTCTCGACGTGACCTCCTTCCTTTGACACATGTGCGGTTCTCCTCATATTAATGCAACTAATCTTCATGATCTGAATGTAATCAGATACACCTTTTTTTAGTCCCTGCCGGAAGGCCAAGGGCAGGGACTATAGCGATGAGTTCATGGCTGACTTTCAATTAGTTGAAGGTTGACTTCTAAATTTTTGTAAAAATGCTAATGTTTAATATAGGAAATTTATATACGTAATTTTTTTAATAAAAATTTTATGCATTTGTCACAATTTCATTGGCTGGGAAGTTTGAAGTCTTATTGCCGGCTTCGCTTCTTCCCAGGCCAATTCTTGCTACTTTGATAAATGATTTCCCTATAGTTTCATAATGTATCAAGCCTGCTTTGATAATGCTTTGATAAATGCTTTCCCTATGATTTGACAGCTGACATTTCATTTCCCATCTACCACGGCAGCGGATATTTGCTTTTGAAAATCAGACGGCGGAGATATAGCCTACGAAACACACTGATAACCATCAACAATCATCAGATAACTATTAAATAATATGAATGTATATAAAAAAATCCCACCGCCTCCTCCCGTATTTATTGTGCTCCGTCAGCTTCAACACGAAACAGACGCTTATTCTGCAGTTGTAATCCCACCGTCTTACTGCATTAATAAGAAATTAAATACATTAAAGTAATTGACATAACGGGTGTCATTTTTATGGGCATTTGATATAATGGATGCAGGGCAATTGGAATAGTGGGTGTCTCGTTTTAACGACAATTGGTATTGTGGGATTAAATTTTTTAAGGGCAATCTTTATTTGGGTTTTCTCTGTCTGGTTTGTTTGTTTGTAAGCTATGTTTTGGGATGCATTCAACGACTAGATGTAGGAGTTTGAAGCATGTTTCAGTCCAAACTTGCTGCAATAATGTTACTTTTTGTGAGCA
>JZKD02S1654888.1:344052-357625 GCA_000966675.3 Picea glauca
TAAAATCAATCACACAATAAATTAGCCTTCATTAGAATATTTACCATTCAATTGCATCACACCATCTAATTGCACAATATTGTTTTCTAATTAAATTTATTTATTCCTTCTTTTTAAATTATCTTCACAACACTGCCTTATTGTAACCACATAATCCTTACAACACATTCATTTATAAAATGAGTAACACCAACTTCAAAATGCCTCAGACACCAAAACTAAAGAAAACTCAAATCACAACATTCTACTCTAGTTTGCAACTATACTTCTTTATAAAATTCACAAAACTGCATTTTCTCATACTACAACATTAGAATGCTATTGTAATCATACTTCAACATTGGAATATTTTTGCCTTATGAACATTCTTCCATTTAATTGCATTAAATTCGGCAGGGACTATGCTGCTTCGCTGCCCTTGTTAATTATATTCTGTGCATTGGAAAACTAATCTAGTGATCTCATGCTTTTAAGACTCCACGATTTGATGGCATCTACCTGTGTGTCAATATATTCAATAAATAATTATGGAAATAACATGATTTAATGGTTATTATAATAAGGTCTCTTATTTTGGTGAATTATTCAAGGAGAGCCAAGAGACTTGTATAATGAATAAATGCTTATTTATGAAATTTTAAAATGCTACCATAAAAATTATTAAAACAACCAAGGAGCATTTGACACCTTAACAATACTATTTTTTTGATAAAACACGACTAACATTAATGTAATGAGGCTTTAGCATGAACCTAGTCAAAAATAAATGTTAGTGATGTATTTCCAGTGGTATAAAAGTTTGGTGAAACATTGTGAAAACTCAAATTTAAGCATCTTGGGGCATGAAACCAATTTGCATAAGTTCAAATAAGTGTGCACCAAAAATACTTAAAAGGCACAATCATGTGTGTGGATAAAATGTAATGAAACAATGAGTTTGAATGACATAACAACTCCATCAAAACATAATTATTAGGTTAGATGTATGAGTGAAGTTTCACTAATGATTGTGTTTTAGAAGCTTTAGATCATTAACACATCACTCTATGATGAAAAAACCCAAAAGAATTGACGTAAAGAAGCATGTAATATGATCAAACCAAAACCCTCAAACCAAATAAAAGAAAATCAAAAGTCACTCAAAGAAGTGTTTTTCAAAATTCGAATGGGGGTCTGTTTTTTTTGTCAAAAATTTAGGGGAGTTGTTGAGGCTTCAACACATTTCTAGAAGTATGTCCTACATTCATGTTCTGTTTCATTTCAGTCACATTTTTAAGTAGGATTTCATTCAACTCTTTATGTTCTTTACTAGCCTTGAGCAAATTTTCATTATCTGTCTTGATACTCTGTAATTATGTTTTTATGCTACACATGGTTTCCAACATTCCTAAAGAGTTATCTTGAGCTTGTTCACTATTTATTTCCACATACATTTGTGGACCACTTGGTGTTGATTTACCGAGTTCTTCAACCATGACGCTTGGTTCCTTTGTCTTTAATGAGAGTTATAACTATATATCTATAAATACATTTTGTAAGAAAAAATTTAGTTCATTTTGAGTCCATAAGGATGTAGTGTTTGAACCATGTTTGAACCATGCTCTGATACCATTTGTAACATCACCACATAACCAACAATTGTTTTTAAAAATAATTTGTTGATTAGCATATATTGTCATAGTTAATAGTTATACTTAGAGTTTCTATGGCAAAACTTGTTTTATTTAATTTCGTGAACCTTTGTTTGACATTATGTCTAATGGTCATGGTACTACCATGCTAGGTTAAAAGCTTGTTGACTTCCATTAGCATGATTCACTTACAAAATTCTAGGTATTATTTCTCTTGCTATTAAAGTTCTCTTAAGAGTTGTTATTATCATAGTTTTTCTTTGTTTCTCATTATATATATATATATATATATATATATATATATATATATATATATTAGGAATCCCGTGTACTATAGATAACCTTTTATGCACCTTTAATAACTCTCTAAAATTCCAAGGCTATTTCATAAAGATTGTAAACTTTTGTCTCGAAATACTTAAATATCAATTTTCATATCAATTATTAAAACCATGAAGAATATAGTTGTGGTTCTTTTCCATAAGCAAGGTTGCATGGCAGGGGAGTCCTTGCCAGGTTGGGATGGGAGTAAATGCGACCTAGTACAGACACATGGCTAGAAAGTTGAAATACATTGAAATACTTTATACATAGGAAATATGTACCTTTGTAATGGATCGCGGGTTGTCAGGTTGGCGATATACAAAAAGCACCAACAGTTCTGCGATACAGAAATTGGGCCTCTGATGTTCTCTGCGATACAAAAATCGAAGAGTGAAGTTGTGGACTATAGAAATTCATCACAAATAAAAAAATTATACATACGAAATATGTACTTGTATAAAGTAGATATTTAGTTTTATACATACGAAATTTCTACTTTTATAAAGTATTAGGAAGAGATTTTATAGAGAATGCAGGGAGCCCTCATTGCATACTTAGCCAGTTTTTGGATCGCAGGTTCTCGAACTGGTGGGTTAAAAAATGGGCCTCTCATGTTTCGTGGCCTACAAATAGCACTGACAGTTCTGCGATATACAAAATAACAGACGGAGTTTAGTTTGCTTTAAAACTAAGGCTTTTCTTGGACAAAAAGATATAGCATTGCCAAATTAGTTTTCTTTGCACACGTTTTATAGAGCATGTAGGGAGCGGTCATTCCATACTTCGCCAATTTTTGGATCGCGGGTTCTCGGGCTAGTGGTTTCAAAAATGGGTCTCTGTTGTTTTGTGCCCTACAAACAGCATCAAGAGTTCTGCGATATAGAAATTGACAAGCAGCGTTGCGTGTCTGTTACATATCTCTGGAAACCCAAAATTTAGTATACAATAAGGGCATTGTCAAATCAGTTTTCTTTGTGATTTATCAAAAATTAATAATGTCTGTTACATGTTTCTGGAAATTGGCGGGTTCAAAATTGAGTCTCTGATGTTCTGTGGCCTACAAATAGCACCAACAGTTCCACGATATACAAAATGACAGGCAGAGTTGCGGACTATAGAAATGTACAAAAAATTAATGTATGTTATACAATAGAATAGTAATGACGTTTTCTCGAATTAGCTTGCTTTAAAACTAAGGCTTTTTTTGGACAAAAAAGATATAGCATTGCCGAATTAGTTTTCTTTGTACATGTTTTATAGAGCATGCACGGAGTGGTCATTCCATACTTCTCTAGTTTTTTGATCGCGGGTTCTCGGGGTGGTGGTTTCAAAAATGGGTCTTTGTTGTTCCATGCCCTGCAAAAAGCATCGAGAGTTTCGCGATATACAAATTGAGAAGCGGTGTTGCGAACTATACAAACTTATTATAAAATAAATAATGTCTGTTACATATCTTTGGAAATTACATCAACGTTGTTGAAGACCAAAAAATTAGCATACAATAGGAGACAAGAAATGTAGCATATCCGAATTAGTTTTATTTGGAACAAACAAGAAAGGTTCCTGGAAACCCAAAATTTAGTATACAATAAGGGCATTGTCGAATCATTTTTTTTTGGAATTTATCAAAAATTAATAATGTCTATTACATGTTTCTGGAAATTTAAATGTGTTTATCATATAAACTGGGGTTGAGGCTCCCACGGACCATAAAAAGAAATAAGTACAAGAATTAGGAATGTTGAAAGAAGTCCACAACAGTAGAGAGGAAGACCTGAAAAGAAAAAATTGGAAGTGAAGAGTGTTTGGTTACAGTTTTCTATTGAAAGAGGACATAAGTGGATTGATAAAGAAGAGAAGATGACAGCATAGACTTAAACTGGATTGATAAACAAAACAAGATGGCAGTATAAACTTACTATGAAGCCAATGTGTTTTTGTTGCTGCCGTCGATGGGCATTGTAGTCCTATTGACGGGTTGTTGCCCTTCGTGGACGAGGTCGTCTATTGTCTTTTGGAACCATTCTTAGATGTAGCTTTTCATGGAGGTTGTGTTGGTTTCATCCTGGATTTCTATGTCGTAAAGGTCATTTTCTAATTTCCTTAGATCCATTGAAATACTATGCAGAGTCTGTTCAATTTCTTCATTGTGTGAGGCATAGTCCAGTACCCAGCGCTTGTGCTCATCTAGACGGTGTTCAAGTATGTTGTAAAACTTTTCAAAAGACAACCCCTTTAAAATATCAACTTGTTCCTTCAAGGCTTCTTTGGTGACTGACAAGGATTTGATAATTAAGTTAGGATCTTGAACCTCGTTGGTAGTTCCGGCTAAGTCCAGCTGGAGCAGGCTTGTGAATAAATCTTCCTTTTCTGATATGACTTGTTTACATGACTTGACAATGAGTTGCAGGTTGTCAACTTTCTTTTTCCAGCATGTTTTACTTTTTTGGTGCGCTTTGGCGAGGGGAGTTTCTCCTGTCTTCTTTTCAATTCCAATGTGTTGTCGACATATTTGGAAAAAGGGGCCAGTACCTGATCACAGAAAAGTTGTTCATTTTTTAAATTCGTCTCCAATTGTTCCAGCAAATCATTGGCCTTATTTCCAAAGGAAACTAAATTTTGCGATGTTTCCCAGGCTTCAGTAACTACCTACATTCTTTTGTTGATGTTATTCTCTACAAGGGCTCCAAAGCATGCAAGGAGGGTAGAGGATACTTTCATCTTCGCTGCAGTGGTAGCAAGCATGATTTTTGCCAAAGGACTGGAAAATTCTGGAGTTGCAAGGAAAGCCTACTCAAATTCGTTGAGGCATTGTTTCATATTGGCATTTCCTGTCTCAATTCATCCAATGGAATCACGAAGAATGTCACCAGTTCCCTGGTGAAATTGGCAAATTTGAGACGGTGGCATTTCACTAAAGTTAATCTCTGCACAAGATTTGCCTTTCCTGTTTGTTACATCTCTCTTTTAAATGACCAAACTTTTAGATTGGATGTCAAAAATAGCGCTCTGGATTACGAAGGATTCATCTATGTCAAAAAAGTCGATGTCTGATATTTCCACTGCAAATGACCCAATTTTCTGCATGTGCTCAGCTTCAATTTCAAGTTGCAGTTTTCCACTTTCAATTTGGGGTTCCTCTGCTTGCCCTGCATTGTTTTTTCTCTTCGTCGCCAGTGGAATTTTGTGAGAACTATCAATATTTATGCGAGGAGATTTATTATCTCCTCCTTCGTTTGAAGATTTCTGGGTTTCTTTCTTACTGGGGTGGACCGTCGAAGCGATGCTCTGTGATGTCGTGCTCTTGGGAGTGTTGGCGGGGGACTAGGTACTCTTCTCACCAAATACTTTTCCATGTTGTCTGTACAATTCAGTGGCGCTTTGCAATCTCTCTGTGTCGCAATCGACAGAAGCAGGATTGTTGTCGACACTGTTCCTGTCTTGGGTCAGGTGTCTATGGATAAAAGAGGTGTTAAATCCAACACCCAGTAAATGTTCTTGAAAAATGCCATTAGGGTCGAACCCTTTTAGCCTTTCAGCATACGTTAGGTTCAATTTCTTGAAATGGGCGGCAAACTCATCAATCTTGTTGATGTTTCTGCACACGAAGTCTCCGACTTTCCAGGGCAGAGGAATGAACTGTTTTTTTTTCTTGTCATGGAAAAAATGCAACCAGTGGTTGTATTGCATTGTTATTTCTGCAACAAACATCTAGTCCGTGATGTGGCATGGAAGGAAGGCAGGATTTTACTTAGAGCCAAAGACCATGAGGACACTGTGATTTTCCTCTTGCTCAAGTGTTCCCTTCCTATTCAAAAACTTGGTTGTCTGGCCAAACATCCGCGAAGCATCCTTGCCTAACAATAGATCTTTGAAAACTGAGACAAAGCCATTAAAAACTTCATAAAAACAATGGGAGGCCTTGTGTCTCCACAGGGCCTCATGCCAGAATGTTACTGGGTCAAATCCACAGTTTATTTTATTGGAAAGAGAAAGTTTTGGAAACAGACAACAATACACAATTGCGAAAATCAAGTAGGATGACATATAAAATTTATTCGATTCTTTGAATCGTGACAACTGGGAGCAGAGCTCAATTGAAATTATCTCCCCCAATCGAAAATGTATTGTTCCTTGACTGTGAAATACAAAATATAAATAATTATATGGGAAATGCTTGCTGTGGATGCATGTCCCGTTATTCTTGTAACCAACCAAGCAATTTCCTGGAATGGATTTCTAAAGGAACTTACCTGCAACCTTGTGATATCTTCAGGAACTGTTATCGGGTCTTCGAGGAAGTCCGCTAAGATGTCCAAACCGTTATGATGTTTTTTTAGAAACTATTTGTAGTCTTGTCCTCTAAACGTCAATGTTGGGTTCGACAATTTTAACATCTCACGGAAGAGCCAAGGCAACAAAGAAACAACAGAATGGTCACGTAGTGGAATAATTCTTTGGCCTGGAATATATTTTTTGGCACACCAAGAGACCACCTCCTTAGAGTCAAAAACCTCAGGAACACAGCCTGCACGAGTGATTCCAGAGGTCCAAATCACTTCGTTTTGGGTGGAACGAGATGAATAGTAAAAGTAAGCCATGGACCACTGAAAGCTCTGGTCCTCTTGTGCTAACATATATACTGTATCTCCACAAAACTGTTGTCAACCTGGTTCCATAAGTCTACAAGAACGTTTATTTGTTCCAGTCGGTGAATGAAATGAAAAGTTGGAAGGGATAATATAAGTCTGTGCAAATTTTGGTCGAAAGCGTGTGAATGGGAGATGTCCTCGAGACTTTCGTTGATTAATGACAATTTGGATGGCTATTGCATGATGTGTTTTTAACATTAAATAGTACTAATTGCATATATATAAATGCCAACATGTTGGATATTGCAATGAGTGATTAAGCATTGTAGATTTCTTGAGTGGCCCAACACGAGGACGCGTGTTGGAGATGAACAATCGAAAGGGACAAAATAACTCTTCGCACATCTTGGTTTAATGCATAATAATGGGAGATCTCCTCAAGGTTTTCAGCCATTAATGACAATGTTGACGGTTCCTGCATAGTCAGCTATTAGCATGAAAGGTTTCTAATCGCATAGTAAGAAAGTACGGAGGTCGCAGGCAGGGGAAAAAGACAACTACAAAACAGGGTTGCAACGTACAAGCATTGAGGGTGAGGGCGCGAGGGTCAAATTGTATGTCTCGAAACTTTTTGAGTGCAATACGCGTAACAGTGAAGAAGATATGGTAGGATAGCCGAAAGCACAGGAAGTTAGTGGGGATGGAAGGCTTTGAGAGATACTTTGAAACATTTGTGAGCAGTGGTAAAGTGATCGCGCTGGAATTGTAGATTTCGTGAACCCAGAAACAGGAGAATCCAAAACAAGGTGAGAAGGTGTCTGCAAAGGAGGCGAGGCCCAGACCTTCTAATTGTATCGCTCTAAACATTTGAATGCATAAGCTGTAACACGGAAGAGCGGACGATGTTGGAATCCGGTAGTCAATTTGTATATTGCGGAGAGTGCAATCAAACTATTTTGTACCTCTGTGTCCAGTTCTCAGTACTAAGAGATAATTCAGTATTCAAAATACTTTTGTAGAAACTGTTAGATAGTTCATAGGGACTAGCATCCGTAAACAATGGCAATCTCCACCCCGCCAGTCCTACATTTCATGTGTCAATTTGTATATCGCGGAACTACGAGAGTTGTTTGGAGGACAAGAAACAATGGAAGTGCAATGTTGAGTTAGCCACTCCATAGGTTCGCTTGTCAATTTGTATATCGTGGAACTGTGGGTGCTATTTGTAGGCCACAGAACAATGGAGGTCCAAGTTTGAGCCCGCCCGCCCGAAAACCCGAGATCCAAAATGTCGCTAGATATCGAATGCGGAATTTGTACATGCTCTATAAAATGTCATGGGAATTAGTACATGCTCTATAAGATATCATGTGCATACTTTATAGTCCCATAATACATGGGAAGAAAAAAAAGAGAAAAAAAATAGAGTAGTTAGCAGTGGAATTGTAGATCACGGAAATTTAGAGTGGAAGACGTATATAACAGAGAAACATATCATAAGCATCAAAAGCAACAGCGGTCGGTCGGATTCATTGTCTGATTATATAGATGGAGATAAACATATGTCAACCTACCAACGTTGGAGCTGCATATTTCATGAAATGGGAAACAGGAGGATCCAAAACAGGCTGAGAAAGTGTCTGCAAAGGAGGCGAGGCCCAGACCTTCTAATTGTATCGCTCCGAACATTGGAATTCATAATCTGTAACATGGAAGAGCGCGTGATGTCGGAATCCGGTAGTCAATTTGTATATTTCCGAGAGTGCAATCCCAACTGATTCATACCTATGTGTCTAGTTGTCACTACTAAGAGCTATTTTAGTATTCAAAATAATTTTTTAGATACTGTTATACAAGGAAAAAATAAAAAATAAAATAATTTTTTAGATATTGTTAGATACTTCATAGGGATTAGCATCTGTAAAGAATGGCAATCTCCACCCCACCAGTCCTGCACTCCATGTGTCAATTTCTATATCACGGAACTGGGAGTGTTGTTTGGAGGACACAGAACAATAGAACTGCAATGTTGAGTTAGCCAGTCTGCAGGTGTTCTTTTCAATTTGTATATCGTGGAACTCGAGGTGCTATTTGTAGGGCACGGAACAATAGATGCCCAATTTTGAGCCCGGCCAAGAACCCATGATCCAAAATGTTGCTAGGTATGGAATGCATAATTTGTACATGTTCTATAAAATATCATGTCCATGTTTTATAGTCCCATAATACACAGGAAGAAAATAAGGGAAAAAGGACGGAGAAGTTTGTAGTGGAATTCTAGATAATACACAAGAAGAAGAGAAGGGAAAAAGAACCAAGTATCTCGTAAAAGAACATCTAGTATTTTCTTGTTAATGAAAATGCTTGTGAATCCCTGTTGAGTTCTCACCAGTTAACGCATAAAGTGCATATCACGGAAGTATATTTCGTACCATTGTGTCCACTTGCCACTAGTAAGAGCATTGTTGATGTATATCAGGAAGGATGCGAAGTTGTTGGGGATGGAAAGCAGCAACAGATACTTTGAATGAACTTAATGTATACAAGGAACCCGCGGTGGAATTGTAGATCACGGATATTTTGAGTGCAATATGTATATAGTGGAACGATTAGCAGCTCATTTCGCAAGTGCCATCCCCGCAGCGGCGGGCATAAAATTGGCTAAGTATGAAAAGGAATAGCGGTCAGTCGGATCCGTCGTGCGAGGATATATATGGAGATGTTAAGGCATGAATTACAGATCATGGAAGTATCTTTCGTACCACTGTGTCCACTTTTCATTGGTAACACCATTGTTTATGTATGTCAGGAAGGACGTGAAGTTGCTAGGGATGCAAATCAGCAACAGATACTTTGAACAAAGTTAATGTATACGAGGAACCCGTGGTAGAATTGTAGATCACAGATGTTTTCAGTGCAATATGTATATAGAAGAACAATAAGCTGCTGGGCTCGCAAGCGCCAGCCCCGTAGCGGCGAGCATAAAATTGACTAAGTATGGAATGGAACAGTGGTCAGTCGGATCCATCTTGCAAGGATATATATGGAGATGAAGACATGTCATCCCACCGTACATAGAAAGACGACTAAGTATAAAACTAGAAATCCATAATGGATGGGGAAAGCAAAATGGGAAAAGAGATAAGTATCTGACAGTCGGGAAAACATTTTTTTTTCATTTATTAATGGCAATGTTTTTGAACCTCTGTTGGCTTCTCACTAGTAAAAGCGTTAAGTGCACATCACTGAAGTTCTTTGCCTGAAACATGTATATGAAGAAACAGGGGACATAGGTGTTTCATACCGCGAACCTGGGGCCTGGTGTCCAGATAACTGGCTAAGTATTGGCCAAGACGAAGTTTTGATATCTATTTCAATAGTATTCATACTAGTATCTATCAATGGAGAAATTTTTCATATTTATATGAATAGTATTCATACTAATATATATTAATGGATTGGTTATGTTTCAAATGCAAATGATCTCCCAATTTGCAAGATGCTCTTTGGCTCGCAAATTTCGTTGAAACCAGGAAACTTTTGACTGCAAGATGTACATAGCACAACAAGAAACATGAATTTGCATTATGGTCTCAATGAGATAAATTCTTTATCATCTATTCATCTTGTATTCATTGCAATGACATCAGCAAACGGCGGCTCTCCATAAACATCAATATCTAAATTAAATTAAAGGCAATCAAAATTTGTTGTGACTTTAAGTAATTAAAGCATAAATTGCAAACTACGGAAGTTCCTAGGCTGCAAGATGTATATGACGGAACAGTGGACATATTTGTTTAATACCGCAAACCCAAACATAAATGCCTAATCTTTGTTGAAGAGGAATTTTTCTGTATTTTTTCCAATAATATTGATATTAGTATATATGCACGGATATTATCAAATAGAACAAGATGCAATATATCCAACATACTTCATAGGAACATTGTGTCAACAGTTCAGCTGCCTTGTTGTAACTCATGAATTCATTCTATTTATGGAACCCGAAGAACGGGAGCAGAACAGGTCCTCCAATTTCTTTCTTTAAATACAGAGCCGACGTCACATAAGTATGGCCTATGAAAAAGTATTTTTAAATGTAAAATGTAAAGAAAGAACAGACCAAGTTTTATTTAGATTGAAGTAGTGAGCAGTAGAAACAAAATTTTGTCCTTCATGTTTAACGACACAGGGGAAGAAGGTACAAAATATAATTAAAACAAATACTAGAAATTGGAAAATACTATTAAGAAATAAACCGAAATTATTCTATATTCAAATAAGATGTGTTACAAAATACAGTTGAGGCTATTTGCGACAATGATTGTGATTTCGCCTGCTATCGACCAATTAAAAATATGTACATTGATAAAGCTTCTTCACACTTTTCTTAATGTTCAAACTCTTTATTCGTAAAAAACGAGTTGAATATCAATTTTTGGTTTTGTACTTAATCGGTGTTGTGAAGTACATCTATCCCAGTTTTTTGAACACCTTGTTTCTTCCAAATATGGCCTACTTGCAATGGATTCTTATTCAACATTCCAGTCTTTGTCCAGTATTAATTTCCTTTTGTCATCGAAAAGTTAGGGTTTAAGGTGTTTTCTTTGCAATGTTCCTGAGCATTCACATCCGAGACAACTTAGAAATGCGATTCGGTCCGATTTCAAAGTGAAGGAAGTCATTTTATGTCACAACAGTTCAGGCAGGGGAAAAAAATTCAAGTATATAGTGACTGGTATTCTCCCTGTATTCGAACATCTGTTTGGTTGAGAAGCCTGCCTCGGGATTTGTATGTGGAACTTCTTTTCTTTATTATAGTAAATTGGAAGAAACGTCCAACCCAGATGCAAAATGAAAATTTGTTGAGGTAAATAACTTCTTCGGGTAGCTAAGGTGTGGCAAGTGCATCAAATGCTGCAGAATGCACCAGCACAGGTCTGGAAAGTGTATCAAATGTTGAAAATGGCATCAGAATATATCTTTCCTCATAGCGGGGGAGGTATGGCGGCCCACAGAAAAGTCTGGAATGTTCGGAGGTGACACCAAATATGTGGACTCTACAACTACATCCAGAGGAACTTGAACAAACTTTGACAAAGAACATTGTTTTCTGTCAAGTCGGCTACCAGAGCCACATGAAGGTCATCAAACTATGAAATAGAAACTCTTGTAGTGATAATATGTTGGTTTATCCACCCATACAGATTCTGTTACCAGCCTCCGAGGAAGACAAATACTTGTGTGATCTCTACAATTCAATACAGTGGCCAAATCTGTGTTGTTGGAAGAAGTTATATACTTAAACGAAGAACTATCTTGCAGGTGACCTAAAAATCCATTACAATTCCCAGCAAGAAAACAAAGAAGTTCAACAAACAAATCTCCAGGCAGCCTTTTCAACCAACCAAAGCATCGAACACAGGGAGAACACCAACCAGAACATACTTGTTCTTTTTTTTTCATCCCCTCTAAGTTTCTCTTGTATAACAGAGTTTTTTTTTTACTCAAATCTCACGTCACATAAAACCAGTCTCTCTTCTTTCATATGCCCCTCAATCGCATCTCTAAGTTGTCTTACATGTCCATGACCAGGAACATTAGAACGAAGGAACCCTAAAGTGCTACTCTTTGATGATAGAGGGAAATGTCAATAAGTATTTAAAATCAAGGCTGGATAGTCTTCCGTACATTTTGTGTTGATACGTTTTAATGACAGATGTTCTCGATATTTTTAGTTATTAATGCCAATATTTTTTAATATGTACGTTGAATAATGACTAGCAGCACATATTAAAATTCCCATATCCGAGCAGATTCTCAAATCTGACATCTAAGATATGCACAATATTAAAGAGGGACATGACGTCAAGGCCTCTGAGGTCACACATTCGTGAACTATGCTGAAGCTTTTAAGAAAACTAAAAGTGCACAAGAAAAAAAATAAAAATAAAAAGTATTTTCGCAAATTCAAAATGCACGCAAAAAGAAATTACCAGATCCCATAATATTTGGTTTTCTATTCATTTTAATGACAGATGTCCTCGATCTTTCCAGTTATTAAAGCCCATCATTTCGAAATGCACAATATTAAAGAGGGACATGATGTGAATTCCTATGTGGGCGACACGTTCATGAACTATGCTGAAGCTTTTAAGAAAACTAAAACTGCAAAAAAAAAAAAACTTATTTTCACAAATTCAAAATGCAGGCAAAAAGAAATTACCAGATCCCATAATATTCGCATGTCTATTCATTTTTATGGGAAATGTCCTCGATAATTTTAGTTATTAAAGCCCATCATTTTGAAATGCACAATATTAAAGAGGGACATGACGTCAAGCCCTTTGTGGGAGACACATTCGTGAACTATGCTGAAGCTTTTAAGAAAACTAAAACTGCAGAAGAAAAAAAAAATCGCAAATTCAAAATGCTTGCAAAAAGGCACTTTAGTACTCAATGTTCTTCAAATTCAATGACATTTTTATTATTTGAGTAAAGGGGAAAAAACATCTGACAACCTAGAAGGAAGGTCATATATGATGGAAAACTCATTGGAAGAAGCCATAGCGAGAATGTGAATTGAGTATCTAATAACTGCGGAACTACGCTGCATTTGAGTCTTCATCTTTCCCTGCCTGTTCAAAATCAAAAACAAGGAAGGGTTGAATATTAGCCTGTCTATTTATTTTAATGGGAAATGTCCTCGAGATTTCCAGTTATTAAAGCCCATCTTTTCGAACTTGTCTGGTCGGTTTTGACTTTTGAAAGCATATTTAATGTGTATTGGGAAGCGCTGAATGTAGTGGGGATGGAGCCTATGTAATAAACGTTACTACTATTTTTTTTGTTTTTGTCGACGAGCGTATGTAGAACATACGTAATGAAAAGTAATTCGAGAATGCTATTTTTTTTTGCACATGAGCCCTTGAAATTCAAATAGTCCTCAAGTCTGATTTTCTATTTGTATATCGCAGAACTATCTGTGTTATTTGTAGCACACGGAACAACAGTGGTCAAAGT
>JZKD02S1654888.1:374485-491801 GCA_000966675.3 Picea glauca
AAAGAAACTGAAAGAAATTATAACAACACTATAATCAAACATTCATCATAATACAGTTACAACAATTCATGTGAATCAGTCATTCATGAACTCTCTCAGTATCAGAGACAAATAATATGGGGTAAGAAAGTTGACTTAGATTAATCAAGAAGTCTCAAATCAAGTACATAACCAGAGAACCAGTGTTCTTCATCAAAACATTACAATAGCAGGGAGCCTAGCTCAACCATTAGACCTTAACAAAATATCAAAATTGTCTATAAATACCCAGAAATGTTGCAACCACCAGAAGTAGGATCAGACCACTTCCTTCAAAGCCTTCAGTCGGCACCTTCCCTATCATATTGTGCAGGTATTCTCATGTTAGACGTGAGCCAGGCGCAGTTATGTTCTTTGCAGGAAAAATTGCCCATAAGGAAGCTTCGGATCGTTAGCGTGCCTTCATGGCTGCGCTTTGCAATGCTTTCCATTTATGGGGTGAGATGAGGTCTCAACTGTCGCCCCCAATATTTAATAACTACCTTCATTGGGATCAATACAAGGCTTGACACTCATGAATGTTTCCAGGAGGTGCCATACGAATTTTTTGAGTCAATCCCGATGTCTCCAAGCCAAGTAGATCTTCTTCTATGACCAATACAAACGCTTTCAGTCTTTGGCGCAACTCCTCTCCATCGCTCCATTTTCAATGTGAACTAGGGCCATGAATCTACGCAATTGTGGGCGTGACCAAGGGCGGTTTGAAAGAAAACCTCTTTTGTCCCCTCAATTCACCATGAACCGCCACGCATCCCTTTCCAAAAACCACGGTTCCGATTGAGGCCCGCTCTTGAAATTTTAAAACGTTCACACCTTTTGACCCCACAATTGAGCATGACCGTTGATCTTGTGACTTGAGATGAGGCTTCTTGATCTACGGCCCAGCTCTGGCACTTTAGATCGACGGATCAGATCTTCCCTCTTCGAATCAACGGCTGAGATATGTTCCGTGAATTGGCCTTCGGGAATTTAAATTCTCAAACCACATTTCCCTCTAAGCAAAACCTCTGAAGCTGAGTATCTGATGATGTGTGGCATTCTATATTTGAACGATCAAGATCCACTTCGGGTCCTTTTGTTCTAGCGCTATACTTTGCGCAAGTTTTCACTCCCAAACATTCGTGAGCCGCTGATCTAGACTGTTCATGGATTCTTCATCACTGAAATATTAAAACTATCTTTTGCTTATGCTTCAATATCGAAACAGGTTGTTTAAGAAAGTTGTGATTTGTGTTCATGGTTGTGACCCGCATGATCAAGGATTTGGATGACTAGCTGGGAGCTGAGAAAACAAGGATACCAGGGTGCACAAATGAACAAGGGAAAACAGAAAATAATTTTATCAGACGAAGGAGGAAAAACTTCAAGACTCGGCCTGCGAAAAGGATAGAGACAAGGAAAAACTACACACTTAGGTAGAAACCACAAACCCACAAGACTCTGACAAGTTCATTTGATAACATTTGGCTCCACAGGGGATGGCATGCTCCCTGTGAGCTGCCAAGAACCAGTAGTTCCAGTGTCTTAATTGTTGGGTTCTGGAGTCCCTTATTAAAACCAAAAGTAAAAGGAAAAAAATATATTTACAATGATATGGGAAGCCACTTCTGGCTCAAATAAAAAACTCCTTCAGAAAATGCCCATTTACAGGGCTACCAAAACCTTCAACATCCTCCAAATCCTGCAACTTGTAAGTGTTATTTGAAAAAACCTCAGAAATTTTGAAGGGGCCAATCCACAAGGCCTCAAATTTATTGTGATTGCCTTTATATTGTTTAGGTGCATCCCACTTGAGTACTAGACCTCCCAGCTGGAAATCCTCTTTGGTCACCTTCTTATCAAAGGCCTGCTTGAACTTTTGTTGATGGTCATGTGCTTTGTGTAGTAGTTTCTCTCTAGTCTGTTGCACTTCTACCAGTTGATGTATTCTCCTAATCATATCATTTGGTTCTCCTTGGTAGTCTTGGAATAATTTTGCCATAGGTAAGGCAAGTTGAGAAGGAAAAATGGCTTCAACTCCATATACAAGATGGAAATGAGAGATACCAAGAGATCTCTTTGTTGTCACTCTGTCATCCCACAAAGAAAATTTAAGCTTCGAATCCCATGCCTTATTTTTTTCCTCTAACAGGCTTTTGATGATCTTAATAAGGATCTTGTTAGAGGACTCTGCAGTCCATTCCCTTGGGGATAGTAAGGAGTAGAGTGAATCAATGTGATTCCAAACTGTTCACAAAACTTAATCAATGGTTCAGCCTTGAAAGTTGTAGCATTATCAGTGACAATTCTGTTTGGACAACCAAATCTTGCCATAATATTTTCAAGAAAACCAATGATTATCTTGTGGGGAGCATTTCTTGTGTGGATGGCCTCTATCCACTTAGTAAAGTAGTCTGTGGCAGTCAAGATTCACCTATGATGACCAATTGAAGCAGGATGAATTTCCCCAATAAAATCTAGGCCCCACTACTGAAAGGGTCCTAAAGCTACCATAGGCTTTAATGGAAAAGACTTGAGTTGTTGTTTTCCAGAGAATTTTTTACACTTGACACAAGACTTGATCTTTGCATAGACATCAGTGAAGAGACTAGGCCAAAAATACCCAACCCTGAGAATCTTGTAGGCTGTGGTTCTCCAGAAGTGATGCCCCCCACATAAACTATCATGAAAATCATACATACTATTTTGGGCTTCTTGTGGGTCTATACATATCAAAAGCACTCTTAAAGGGTCTTTCCAATATAAAACTTGATCAATCAGACAATATTTAATTGATTTGAGATTCAAATCTCTTACCTTGCTCTTTCCCATTCCATCAGGAGACTATAACTTCTATAGGAAAATATAATGTCTTTGTACCAAGTGCATCCTGCCAATAGGGGTGTGAATTTAGGATCTTCATCAGAGAACTCAACTTGTTGATTCTCTGAACAACTATTGATGAAATTGACCCCCAAGGCTTTATAATTAGATTCAGCCAGCAACCTAGCTAAACCTTGACCTTTAACCAATTTGGTAGGCTTTATTTCAAGATCAAATTCAAGGATTGTGGCAATCCACTTGCTCCTTCTTCCGTCTATGTCAGGTTGGATGAGGATCTCCTTCACAAAGGTTGAAGGGACATATGCAATGACTTTTGAATGTAGCACATAAACTCTAAAAGCTTTGAGAGATTTAACCAAAGCATAGGCCTGCTTTTCCATGATGTCATACTTTATTTCAGCATCTCTCAGTGCCCTACTAAAAAAGGAAATGGACTGCTCTAACCCTTCAGCATTTTTCTGCAATAAAACAACTGCTACTGTGTCAAATGAAGAAAAAGAGAAAATTAGAAACTCCTTGGAGTTGTTAGGACTGATGAGCACAGGTGCTTCAGTCAAGGCCTTCTTTATTTGGTCAGAAGAGTTACGAGATTCAGAAGTCCATTTGATTTCATTTCCTTTCCTCAACATGGTTGTGACCAACTTCACCAACTCAGCAAAATTTGAAACAAACCTTCTCAGAAAATTAATTTTCCCCAAGAAAGACTGAACTTCTTTCTTGGATCTAGGGAGTGACAAGATTTGGATAGCTTCTACCCTACTAGGATCAATCCTTACTCCCTCAGTTGATACTATGTGCCTCAATAATTTCCCCTCGTTCATGGAAAACAATGACTTTTTAGGATTTAAGGAGAGACCAAATTTCATGCATTTCAAGAAAACCTTTCTCAGATGATAACAGTGCTCTTTATCAAACCTGGAGAAAATTGTAATGTCATCCAAATAGATTACTACAATTTTTTTTTTCTTCAATGAATGCAATGTCCATAGCTTGTTGGAAGGTTTCCCCTACATTCATCAATCCAAAGGGCATCTTAGCATACATGAATGTACCCCAAGGAGTAGAAAGGTTGTCTTCTCTCTGTCTTCAGGCAAGACAGAAATCTGATTGTATCCAGAAAATCCATCAATCATGGACATCCTAGATGCACCAGTCACCCTCTGTAATATGTGCTCCATCTTTGGCAAAGGGTAATTGTCCTTCTTAGAGCTTCTGTTTAGGTTCCTAAAATCGACACAAAGTCTGATTTCTCCATTCTTCTTTCTCACTGGGACCAAGTTGGCCACCCATTCAAAATACCTCAGAGGGATGATAATCTAGGCATCCAAAATCTTTTTCACCTCTTTCTCCATAATAGGCAGCAACATAGGATTTATTTGTCTCAAGTTTTGCCTAAATGGTTTGCCTCTTCCTTCAATGGTATATTATGTTCAATGACACTTGTGTCATATGTTCTGAGATATTCATATGTCCAGGCAAACACATCAGCAAATTCTTTTAACAACTCTGCATATTCAACCCTTTGCTTCCTTGACAAGATGCTTGACAACTTGACAAATTTTGGATCCTTCTCTGTATCAATATTGTACTCAGCTATATCAGCATCCTTAGCTGAACCTTTAACCTTCATTGCCACATCATTCCCGTCGAATAGTCTTTCCAAAGGAACTAGTCCTTTTGGAATATGATTGCTAGGCAATTGAACAATATGATGATGGGAATTTTTTCTTAGAAGAACGTCAGCCTGAGGATTATTTTCAAAGTCATGATCTTGGTCTATATGTAATGCAACAAAATCATCAACATACTCAAGGAATTTTTTGAGCTCCAGGTCATCCTCAAACACCTTCAATGCTTGACATTGTCAGGTACAGAGGGCCTATATTTCACCTCTACATCATACTTGAGTTTTGGTGGCAATGGAACTCTGAAATGGCCTGCTGAAACAACCAAATAATTAGCCATGGTATTCTCCTCTCTTGGAATAAATGAAATGTTGTAAGCCAAGAAGAAACTGTCAACTAGGTCCCACACTTCGTTTTTGTAAGCTCTGAGCCTAGGATGCTTATCTTGGTAAATACTTTTGATCTAATGAACAATTAGTTCTACATCACCAAATATTGATATCTCCTCAATCCCCATGTCCTTTGCAACCCTTAAACCCAAAAAAAGAGCTTCATACTCTGCCACATTGTTGGTAGCCTCAAATTCTAGATTGTAGGACAAATCTATAGTCTCTTGATAAGGTGAAACAAAGACCACTCCAGCACCAGCACCTTCCTTAGAAGAGGCTCCATAAAAAAGCATCTTCCAAATAGAGGTAGTTGGAGGAGGGGTTTCACAAAAACTGATGGATTGCTTTCTGATTTTAAGAGGAGGTTTAGGAACATTAGTGAGCTACAATATGTTGGATCCCAAATCAGTGTCAAAAGAAAAAATAGGATGGTTGGTGGGGTTTGTTTCATCACTAATAATGTAGGCCAAATGAGCTTCCTTGTAAAGTATCCTTTGTTCACCCCCGAACATAGGAATGGCGGTGTATGAAAGGTCCATCTGCAAGGTTCCCCCCAGTATCTTTATCCAATATCTAGATAGGAGCATCTCGAACTTAGGAGTAACATCAGCCACTACAATATCCATGACCACGCTCTTCATTGGCAACTGGAACAGAGAAACGGCTAGGTCTTTGATAACCCCAAGGCACTTCACCTTCCTGGAGTCGAAATAATATAGATCATGGTAGGCTTTTGTAACCTCCAACCCGAGCTCTTCCATGACAATATTAGGCATAAGATTGTGAGATGCCCCTGAATCCACCAAGCAGTTATGCAGCACCTTATCATGGATGTTCAATGAAGTGTAGAAGGGAGGGGAGGATTTGTCTATATCCTCTACCAAAGGCCCTAATATGATAGTTGGCCTTTCATCTTGGAGGTTAACTAAGTCTGTGGAGTGAGATGCGGGTTCGGGTTGAAAAAAATTTGATAATCACCTTTTGAAATCTTCATGATTGACTAACTCTGAGAGAGGTACAGGGATTCTAATATTTTGAATCTCATGCTCAAAGCTATAAGGGGAGGGAGGCTTCAGAATCTCCTTCACCTCTAGGATAGGACTTTTGACCACTGGTGGCAGTCTTTGTGCCTTCCTTTCTTTGATGTTGTTTGCTATATCTCTAGCAGGTCATTCATGAGTGTCAGGATTTCCTTCCTTCTTCTTGGATCGGAGGTTATATCTATTCGGATCGCTGCTGGACTTTTCTCCTTTGCTCAGCTTATTTAGTTAATTACTCATGAGGGCTTCTTAGTATGCATACTGAGTTAAATGATGGGATGAAGAGGTTTCTCCAAGGAAATGGATCTCAAGATCAAAATCTTCTTCCTCTCCATCTTCATTGGTAACCAGGTTATTTTGGACAGGAGTTTGGATTTTATGATCATCTCGGTCCCTATTTCTCTGATCTCTTTGGATGGTCTGAGGGGCATTAGTTGGTATTTTGAAACTACCCCTATTATCAGAAATTTGGGGATTTATATAGCTCTTCTTTCCTTCCAATTCGAACCTTTCCATTCTAGCAGAAAGTGACTTTAGTAGTTTGGTTACTTCATCCATTTAAAGGGGGGTGGAAAAGGAACTAGAAGTCGAACCTTCAAATGTACATTTTCTTATGTCTTTATCAGCCTTACTCCTAAGCTTATCAACTGCCAATATATTATATTCTACTTCAATGGCTGAATCTTTCATATGAGCCAAGGAGGTAGGTCTTCTTTCTCTTAACAGGAGGCAGAAATTAGGGTCAAAAGCACTAGAATAAGTAATCTTTGCAGAGGTTTTTGTAGGCTTAATCTCAGTGGGAATTTTATTATTCATTATATTAAACCTCTTTGAGAAGTCAAAAACAGATTCCCCTTCCCCTTTCTTCAATGATCCGAACTCTATAATATAGTAAAGGAAATCCTTTCTATCACCCCAATTCTTTAAGAAGGCTTCATCAAGGGCTTCAATCCCATCAATAGATCCAGGGGGAAAAGCCCTGAACCATTTCATGGACTCTCCATCAAGGCTATGAACAAAAATTCTCATCCATACATCTTCAATCACAATGGCATAATTGTCAGCATAACTATAGAAGGATGCAAGGTGCTCCTCTACAATTATATCTCCCTCACTTGTGAACTTGGGCAATTGTTTAAGGTAGCCATAAGCCAGGAGATCCCTCAAAGGCTGAGGTAGAACAAGAGGGGTGTACCTAGAATCAATTATAGCATCCATTCTATTTCTAGGGGGATTAGCTTCTGCCATTGGGATGTGAACTGGAGGCGAACCCGGAGGGGATGGAGTTTGGGCAGGTGAAACTAGGGCAGTGCTTCTGGGAGAAAAAGGGAAAGGTTGAGTGTTGGGAGATAAAGATAAGAACAGAGGTTTCCCCCTCTGTAATTGCATAAACTATAATCGGAGGAGGAGTAGTAAAGTCTGGAGTAGGAAAGTCTTCTAAGGTCAAATATCTCTACTTCCACTTCACAACTTCAGGGAAGAAAGAGGTGTCAAAGCTCTCTCCTTCCAAACCAAGAATAGGAGGGGATAAATCGGCAGGAAAACTCCAACTATTTAAATTTCTTAAAACTCCAGCAGTTTGTATAATAGGAGAATTAGAAACAGTTACTGAAGTTTGTAAAGAAGGATTATGCAAATTATCAGAAAAACTTGGTACAGCAGTGGAGGTACCTTTTTGAGCGGTCTTTCCCTTTTTGATAATTTCCTCTGGGTCAACTTTAGATGTTGCTAGAGGCAACAATGGAGTGGACCTCGTGTGTCTGCCTTTAGGAGCCAGAACTGAAACAGTGGAGTCTCCAGGTGCAAGTTGCAATCTCCAATAGTACTAATATTTGATGCACCTTCATAATCAAAGCTTCTTTGTCGTTCTATCCCAGGGAAAAGTCTTCAATTCATTCCCCGAAAATGGTGCCAGAAATGTTAGCACTAGAATTCACCCTCAGATTGCATAGAAGGTAAGCCTAGTACCCATCAGTTTATATAGTAAATGTAAATGAGTTTTAGGTGATCAAATGGAGAGGACTCAATGATAATAACGTTCTAACTCATAAATCTGGACTAGCATGCATAAGCAATTGAGGTCTGGAATCAACTTCAGTCAGTAAGTTGGAGTAAGGTTGAATAGAGGGAATAATTTGGTGAGGAGAATGTAGAGGTCTGTCATGGACATCAGGTCTTACAACAGACTAAGGAGGAAAAACTTAAACACAAGATCCTCTTGAATTCAAATCTCAAATAAACTGAAATAAATTACAACACTATAATCAAACATTCATCATAATACAGTTACAACAATTCATGTGAATCAGTCATTCATGAACTCTCTCAGTATCAGAGGAAAATAAGATGGGGTAATAAATTTGACTTAGATTAATCAAGAAGTCTCAAATCAAGTACATAACCAGAGAACTAGTGTTCTTCATCAAAACATTACAATAGCAGGGAGCCTAGCTCAACCATTCGACCTTAACAAAATATCAAAACTGTCTATAAATACCCAGAAATGTTGCAACCACCAGGAGTGTGATTAGAACACTACCTTCAAAGCCTTCAGACGGCACCTGCCCTGTCATATTGTGCAGGTTTTCTCATGTCAAATGCGAGCCAGGCACAGTTATGTGCTTTACAGGAAAATTTTCCCATAAGGAAGCTTCAGATCGTCAACGTGCCTTCATGGTTGCGCTCTGCAACGCTTTCCATTTATGGGGTGAGATGAGGTCTAAACTGTCGCCCCCAATATTCAATAACTACCTTCATTGGGATCAATACAAGACCTGACACTCATGAATGTTTCCAGGCGGTGCCATACGAATTTTTCGAGTCAATCCCGACTGCTCGAGGCCAAGTAGATCTTCTTATGTGACCAATACAGATGCTTTCAGTCTTTGGCACAACTCCTCTCCATCACTCCATATTCAATGTGACCTAGGGCCATGCCCCTACGCAAGTTCACAATTGCGGGTGCGACCAAGGGTGGTTTGAAAGAAAACTGATTTTGTCCCCGCAATTCACCATGAACCGCCACGCATCCCTTTCCAAAAACCATGGTTCTGATTGCGGCTTGCTCTTGAAATTTAAAATGTGTGCACCTTCTAACCCTGCAATGGAGCGTGACCATTGATCTTGTGATCTAAGATGAGGCTTCCTGATCGACGACCCAGCTCTGGCACTTTATATCGACGGATTGGATCTTCCCTCTTCAAATCAATGGCTGAGATCTACTTCGCGAATCGGCCTTTGGGAATTTCAATTCTCAAACCATATTTCCCTTTAAGAAAAACCTTAGGAGTAGAGGATCTGATGATGCATGGAATTCTGGATTTGGATGGACGAGATCCACTTCGGTTCCTTTTGTTCTGGGGCTATACTTCGCACAAGTTTGCACTCCCGAACGTCCGTGAGCCGTTGATCTAGACTGTTCACAGAATCTTCACTGCTGAAAGATTAAAACTTTCTCTTTCTTATGCTTCAATATCGAAATAGACTGTTTAAGAAAGTTGTGCTTTGTTTTCATGGTTATGACCTGTACGATCAAGGATTTGGATGACTGGATGCGAGCTGAGAAAACAGGGAGACTAGGGAACACAAACGAGCAAGGGAAAACAGAAAATGATTTTATCGGCCGAAGGGGGGAAAACTTCAAGACTCGACCTGCGAAAAGGATAGAGACAGGGAAAAACTATAGACTTAGGTAGAAACCACAAACCCACAAGACTCTGACAAGTTCATGTGATAACACAAACTATATAAAATCCTTATAAATTTGAATATTTTTACAAAAATATCGTCAAACATTTTATAGTTGGCATATGAAGGATTAGTAAGATTCGCCAAGGTTTCTACATTTTAAAATAAATTTCCATCCTTAAAATCATCCCTGGTTTCAATTATGAGTTATATATGATGATGATGATGTATTGTAATTCATTGTTGCTTTTAGATGTATATGTATTGACAAATATTATCGACGAGTTCTCCTAAATGTGCAGGACACATGACAGGTTATGGATGTTGATGACATCAATGGACTTCCTTGGACTCCAGATTGAGTCAGGGAGTCGATTGTATTTTGATTGAGTTTTTCATTTTATGCACATGTGATATATGATTGATTACAATATCATTTATGTATATGGATTATTGAAACATTTTTTGTCAGTGGATGTATGCCTGACAATTCTTGTTAATCTGACTCACATAAGGAGTAAAGGGGTCATGCACATAAACCAAACATTTAAGGGAGAGGTGTGGCAGTGTCCCTGTCACATCCTACTAGCACCTTCGTCGTGACCTGAATTGTAGGTTAACATTTATCTAGTTCGAGAGGTACACGATGTCGTGAGGGCAGATTGAGACAATCTCTCACGAGGAAATCTAAGGGGTGCGCAATAAAGAAAAATCCTTATTCCTTAGAATCCCTTGGTCTCTCACAAGGTCGATCAAACTTCCAAAACCAATCAAAGGTGAGTAGCACCCTTGGAGCACGGAGGTGCGTCTTGAAGGGCACGTCGTGTAATTAAAACATGAGTCAATAAATCTAGGTGGCCTAGAAAACATTGAAATGGTTAGACCTTGTTAGAATAAAATAATTAATTAAACAGTAAATTATAAATTAAAATCCTAACAAGAGTCTAAGCCTAATTCTAAGACTAAGTCTAAGTCTAAATTTAAATAAAGGACTAAATGAATTATGAAATAAGTTAAAATATTTGAGATATAATCAAACTCTAGAAAAATGGGGAATAAAAATTAAAGGTTGGATAAAATGCACATGTGTGCAAGAAATTAATAAAATGGATTTTTAAAAAATAAAAAGAGATAATAAATAGAAAGAATGGTTGTATGCATGGAATAGTATCTTGAGTCAAACAACCACGAAGTATAACTAAAAGAAGAATCCTAATCCAACTCTAACTAATATCTAGTTAGGATACACTCTTTAAATGAGAATTTGGGGAACTAAGGGACAACTAAGAGCGAAAATAGGAACACATTGGGGAATGTGAGGGAAAATAGATTTTTAAATAAAATAAAAAGGGTAATTACTTATGCAACTTTGGGAGAGTGTGACAAGTGTGTGGGTGAATAATCATAATTAAATTAAATTAAAAGTTAATTATTTGTGCATGAGGACATGTGCCATTGGGGATTTTTCTATAAAATAAATGGTGTAGAAGGGAAATGGATCTCACTTTTCTTAGTATTGTTATGCTACCAAAATTTTGTTGGACTGTGTTTTACTTGTGAGAGTTGGGATTTCAAGATCGGGAAAAGAGTGGAATCTCTTCCTTATGAGGCAATCTTGGGAGCTATTGTGTTCTGGTTTTGTGCTTGGACCCTTTGCATCTTAGGGGTCTAAGGGGGAAGAAGAGTACCCCTAGAGATTGGTTGGGAGGTACCGGTGAGATTATTTGATTAGCAGGAAAGAAGGAATTCGTTAGGAAACCACATCTCTTCGGAGAATGATTACTTCATCAACTATTGGTCATGGTATTTATTGTGGTTTTACTCATGGATTGAATGTAATTCTATATAGGGGATACAGTTGGTAGAGATGATAAATATCAATGTTATATGTTGTTTTATAGTAAGCGTATTCATTTTTTTTTTCTAAATATACAATGAATCGATGGTATTTGTTACATGTTGCTTTATAGTATGTGTATTCATATTTCCTTTTCTGAATATACAACGAATCGATGGTATTTTTTATATGATGTTTTATAGTATGCTTATTCATATTTCCTTCTTGAATATACAACAAATCGATGGTATTTGTATGAATATTTATGTGTATTAAATTTTACAACTATGAATTATTAAACTTATATACATCTTTAATATTATTGAAAATAAAAGAAATTCCTTCTACGTTATGAAATTTCTATGAGCCTTATTGATCAATGATGTTTTACTCTCTGTGTAATTATTTCAGAAACAAGGTTATTTGGTTGTTCGTGTTAGATCATGGGTTGAATTCCTTATTCAGATAGTTATAATTTGAGTGTCAAGAAGAATTGGTCTTACCAATATAATTTAATTGTGTAACATGTAGATCTCTATAGTCGTCACAAAGGCAGTGATGTTTTAGTTAAATAACTCCTCCTAGAACCATTGGCGATTCATTTTATCATGAAAATATAGTGGTTGTGTACAAGAATTATTAAGTTCCAATTCTCTTTCTGGGATTTATCCATAACATTGGGTGTTGGTTCAAAATATTTGTTTTTGTATAGAGTATCCTTGTGTTTTTGTTGCAAGTAGCGATCCTCCGAAAATGATAACCGATCTGTGGAGGTGAAATAGTATATGCGTAAGACTGGAAAACCTACCTTCGATTGTTAGTTGTTGAAATCTATGTATACATGTTTTAAGAGGATATGAAATTCTAGAATGTGAGGAGCCAAATTTTCATTCCTTAACTTATTAATTGTAATTGGATAATCCTTCAGGTTTCCTGTGTTAATACTTCGCTGGAAAATAGAAACATTTTCTCGTAATGAATGATTTACTTGGGACATTTTCGGATTGGGTTCTATCAGCGTTTTTCATTATCGTGAGGGTATTTTTTTTTCAATTGTATATTTGGAACGAGTACTCATTTCCATTTGACCGTATGTATTTCTCTATTTTCAATTAATTTCACTCCCTTAGATTTTGTGTCTTCCTTTGCATTCAGACACATTTATTTAAATGATGGTAATTATACTACCTATGTGTATTCATTACTAGCAGAGATTTGGAATCCAATTCCTTATTGACGAATCTATTTTGTGATTTTTGGATTAGACAGTTGTCGTAGGCTAGCGATTTAAACTTCATGTTCCTTGAAGCGAAATCGATTATTGTGTTGGATTGTCTTTCATTAAACCTTGTAGCCTATCTAAGGATGAATTAAAATCTCTCTGAGTTCCTTACTGTGTAAATTTTTTTGGAAGGGAAGTTTCTCTGGTTTTCTATTTAAATAATAAAAACTATGAAGACTCAAGAAATATGAGTTCGACGTAGAAAATGATACACATGACAATCCTGGGCAGAATTAACTCATGTTCCTTTATGATTAGGTTGTGTCGATATTGACTATCAATTAGTAGTACCCATCCGTCGTGAGAGTAACAATATTTTGATTGTGTATTTACTAATAAATCTAAACTAGTTGATAGATTGGACTTCATCAATTACTCTATTAATGAGATCTAGTAGTGGATTGGATCTATGATCATCTTGTTGGATAAAAAAATTATGAATGTTGATGTTTAACAATGATTTTCGTTCCTGGAAGTATTTTTTCATCTATAAAGGATGACTTAAAGCATGGGTATGTAGATGTAAATGATTTTTAGTTTGATTATAATTCACCTATTATTGTAAGTAATTTCACTCTTAATAAACCTGATTAATTTGTTGTTGTCTTCCTCTTCGGATAATATTAAACTCACGATAATATCAAACCATTAATCCTCTTTATAATCTGGACCTATTTGTATTCATTGAGAAGTCAATATTGTGATTATATTGATATTGAAATTTTATCTAAATAATATCTATTGGAATCATAAAACTCATTCTTTATAGAGGACTGGGTTTAGTCTTAAATTTTTGCACTTATATAAACAATAAAAAGGTTGATGTAGTATTGATTTCTTAGATGCCTTTTTAGCTAAGGTAATTCATTTTTTTAGTTAAATACACTCTTGGTATTTTGTAGTAGGTCGTTGACGAAAGTTCAAAATACTTCAATTAATGGGATTACACTATTGAATTGTTAAATATAAGTATAGAAATAGTAGTAAGAAGTTTGGTGTGGAACAAACACAAATTGTTTAACCGTTGTTCGTTGGTTTACAAAATTTCCTTCTTAATAAATTGTAGTGATATTATTTCCTTAAGTCACTAATAAAAAAAAAACCAGAAACTTTCCTTACTTGACATTGACGTCGATATTTAAATTGTGTAAGATTAGACGTTACATATGGTATCAGAGCAGGTTCAACCTTGCGACAAGGGACATGTTACGCCTTACATTGTGTTAAATTAAATGATTAAATATGTATCACTAATTAATTTTGAAATTTTCCATGTAGGTAATCATGGTTAGAGGACGCAGGGGAAGTATACGTCATGGTGTGGGAGGAAGAGGTGTGCCTCCTCCGATAGAATCCACAGCAGAGGGATATAACCCTTAGAAAGATGAGAAGACTACTGAGCATGAGAGGTTGTTACGGGAGATGTGATAGGTATGATGAGATCTTTCCAGAGGATGTCAGAGGCATTGATCAACTGCCTGGAACGAGATGAGGGCAGAGCATCTGTGCCCAATGAAGGTTCACAACGCGCTCCAGCTGGTAGCGGTAGTATACACAGAGAACTCGAGAAAGTGAAGTTTCTTGAGTTCTGGGGTGCCACAGACGGCTTAGCCACCGAGGCATGGTTGGAGAACATGGTGATGTGCTTCGCACTTCGTGATTACACCTCCAACATGAAATTCCACATGGCGGTCTTTAAACTGAAAGGGAGTGCTCTACTTTGGTGGAAAACACTCCTACCTCAACTAAACATGTTCGTTGAAGACATGTCATGGGAATTGTTTGAGGAACGATTCTAGGAGAGGTATTTTTCAGATGAATTCATTGAGCGTCAGCTTAATGAGTTCAATTCCTTGCGATAGGGTAGTCATATGGTGTTGGAGTATGAGGTCAAGTTCATGGATCTACTTAGGTATTCTCTACATATGAACATCGAGAAGTTAAAGGTCAACAAGTTTGTGTTTGGCCTTAACTTCAACATTCGTGCGAAGGTGAGGATCCTAGTGCCTCAAATGCTAAACGATGCAGTTCAGAAGGCCCTCATAGTCGAGGAAGAGATGAATAGTGGGGGTTAGGGAAGGACTCCTTCTAGAACAACTGGACAGACGACACCGAGAGCACAACAACATTAGACACCAGCCAAATAGACTTCTGGGAAATGAGATACGACCATAGGACCTATGTTCTCGACACCGAGATGGCAGACTCCTCAGCAGAGGACTCCTTACAGAGCACCACAACAGCAACAACAACGTCATCCGCAACATCAACAACATTTTAGACCTTTTCAGCAGAACAGACTAGGATCATAGATGGCTAAGACCGTAGTATCTACTTCGAGGACCAGGAGAACTGGACCAAAGACTAGATGTTGGACATGTGGAGAGCGACATTACCAATGATATTTTCTGATTGAGAAAGCCAGGGTGAATGGATCATCAGGACCCACTACAGTTGGATATTTGGGCAAGGCCCACAAGATATATGCAACGGTGAACAACCTCTAGGCTGAGCACCAGTCCATTATGCTCGAGACTTCATGTATGATCGATAATCAAAATTTTAGTATTTTGATAGATCCAAGTGCTACAGAGAGCTTTATTTCTAGTGTAGCGCTAAATAGAATTAAGGTAAAGGCAGTCGAGTAGGACGAGTTCAGATACATAGAAATGGCATCGGGAACCAAACAGAAAGTTGGAGGAAAGGTTATGGATTGTAGCATTATCTTGGGTGATTTTGTAACAAAGGCCAACCTATATTTCACGATCTTAGGATCTTATGACGTAGTGATTAGCATGGACTGGTTGGAATCGCATGATGCAATAATTAATTGCAATACGAAACGGTTAAGTTTGAAGGATGATTTAGGACAAAGTAGGGTGATTGTAGGAAGAAACTAGGGGGTTTCACTGAGATTTATTTCTTCTCTACAACTACAAAAGAGTATGTAAAAAGGATGCAAGTTATATGAAATCTTAGCGCTAAATCAAAAGGGTGAGGCAGAAGGATTAGAAAACCTTCCTCTAGTATCATATTTTGTAGATGTATTTCCAGAAGAGTTACCAAGATTACCACCCGAAAGAGAGTTGGAGTTTACAATAGACTTGAAACATGGAACTGAATCGATAGTGAGAATACCATATCAGATGTCAACGCCTGAATTGCAAGAGTTGAAAATGAAATTGAAGGAATTTTTGGACTTGGGACTGATACGTCCAAGTGTGTCACCTTGGGGTACGCCAATTATTTTTATGAGAAATAAGGATGGATCATGGAGAATTTGTATTGAATATCGTCAATTGAACAAAGCAAAGATCAAGAATCAATATCTGTTGCCAAGAATAGATGATTTATTTGATCAGATGAAGGGATAAACAGTGTTTTCGAAGATTGACTTGATATCGGGATACCATCAATTATGGATTAAGGAGGAATATATCCCTAAGACTGCATTTAAGACGATATTTAGACATTATGGGTTTACATTTTTACCATTTGGTTTGATGAACGCCCCGGGGTATTCATGAGTTTGATGAATGGGGTGTTCCGCAAATACTTGGACAAGTTTGTTCAAGTATTTATTGATGACATACTGATTTATTCTCAAAAGGAAGAAGAGCATCATGAACACTTGAGGTTGGTTCTACAGTGTCTAAGAGAAAACAAATTGTACGGAAAACTATCAAAATGTTCTTTTAGCAATCTAAGATGCATTACTTAGGACATATCATATCTGGAGAAGGTATCTTTGTGGATCCAGCAAAAGTAAATGCTATTATGGAATGGAAAACATCGATGAACATACAAGAAGTATGTAGCTTTATGGGTTTAGCAGGATATTACCGACAATTCTTTGAAGGTTTTTCAAAGATAGAAAATCCAATCATGGAATTGTAGAAGAAAAACAAGAAATTTGTATGGACAGAGAAATGCACAGAAGCATTTCGAAAGCTTAAGGATTTATTAACGACAACACCAATGTTAAAGGTCCCCGACATGGACAAATAATTCTTGGTATGCACGAACGCATCCAATGAAGGTTTAGGAGGTGTTTTGATGTAAGACGATCAAGTGATCGCTTACATTTCATAGAAATTGAGAAGGCATAAGGAAAACTACACAATGCACGAATTGGAGTTATTAGCAATTTTATATTCCTTGAGAGTATGGAGACATTATCTGATTGAATGGAAATTTGAATTAAAGACAGATCACTGGGGATTGTAGTATATATTTACTTAGAGTGATTTGAACGCACGACATAGGCAATGGTAAGAATTACTTAGTGAATACGAATTTGAGATTACTTACATTAAAGGAATGGTGAACAAAGTACTAGATGCATTGAGTCGGAGACCAAGCATATTCTCGGTAATACCTATTAAGATGAATCTTTGAGAAAAGATTCTAGCTCTACAAATTGATGATGATTGGTACAAGGAAGTTAAGGCTAATATTGGAGAAGATACCATGATGTGAGTTACGCGGCGATATGTCTAGAATGTCACCAAGTGAAGGCTGAACATAGACATCCAGCAAGAATGTTATAGCCACAACTATTCCTGAATCAAAATGGGAGGTCATTTCGATAGATTTTATTGTTGGATTTCCACTGATGGCAAGGAGACACGATTAAATTTTTGTGGTAGTTGACACTCTGATGAAGAGTGCACACTTTATTCCAGTGCGTATGACGTATCAGGCGTCGAATATAACCAAAGTTTTTGTTAGCGAGATTGTGAGGTTACATGGGGTACCAAGAAAGATCATATATGATCGAGGATCGGTGTTCACATGATGATTTTGGACCAGTTTCCAAGAAGCATTGGGAACGAAACTGAATTTTAGTACAACATATCACCTTGAGATAGAGGGACAAACAGAGAGAACAAACCAGATTTTGGAGGATATGTTGTGTATGTATGTGATGGATCAACAGACACATTGGAAACACTTCTTGCCATTGGTAGAATTTGCATACAACAACAGTTACCAGAGTACGATTAAGATGGCACCATTTATGTTTCTTTACGAACGACCGTGTCAGACGTCGTTGCATTGGGATCGACTTGAGAATAAGGTCCTGGTGGGACCGGAATTGATCCAATAAATGGAAGAACATATGCAATTGATAAGACAAAGGATTAAAGAAGTGCAAGATCGACAGAAAAGTTATGTTGATGTGCATCACATTGATCGCAACTATGAGGTTGGCGACACAGTTTTCTTGCGAGTAAAACTGCATAAGAGTTCGATCAAGTTTGGAAACAGTTCTAAACTCTCTCCTAGGTTTATGGTACCTTTCGAGGTTGTGGAAAAGAAAGGACCTGTGGCTTATCAACTAGCCTTTCCTGATTCTTTGAGGCGTATGCACGATGTATTTCATGTGTCTATTTTACGACATTATATTAGTGATCTGTCACATGTTATTGACATGAGTTCTTTGCAGGTGTCGGATGAGGGTGCTCTCATGGCGGAGCCAATCCTAATTGTGGACCATCGCACTTGACAGCTATGGTGTCGAATAGTCGATCAGGTCAAGGTCCAGTGGAACAACTATAGTCCACACTCAGCTACAAGGGAGGCTGCATATGAGATGGGTCAACAGTTTCCTTATTTGTTTGATAGATTAGATATGTATATCTATGTAAGATACACTTATTTACTTGCATTTACATATTGTACAACTTCATAATGAATTTTAAATCAAGAGGGGGTGTATGTAACATCTCGTACTATTGATCACACTTTATTGACTTATTCTTTGAGGAAACTTGCGTGCAAGTGATCCAGTTATGGTACAATATGATTTCGTTTCGATTATGAGTTAAATATGATGATGATGATGTATTGTAATTCACTGTTGCTTTCAAATGTATATGTATTGACGTATATTATTGACGAGATCTCCTGAGTGTGCAGGACACATCAGAGGCTATGGATGTTGATGGCATCAATTTTCTTCCTTGGACTCTGGATTGAATCAGGGAGTGGATTTTATTTTGATTGAGTTTTTCATTTTACGCACATGTGATATATGATTGATTACAGTACATCATTTATGTATATGGATTATTGACACTATTTTTTTCAGTGGATGCAGGCTTGACGATGCTTGCTAATCCGACTCACAAAAGGAGTAAAGGGGTCATGCACAAAAACCACACATTTAAGGGACGAGTGTGGCAGCATCCCTGTCACATCCTACTAGCACTCCCACCATGACCTGAACTGTAGGTTAACGATTACCTAGTTCAAGAGGTACACGATGTCGTGAGGGCAGACTAAGACAGTCGCTCATGAGGAAATCTAAGGGGCGTGCAATAAGGCAGAATCATTATTCCTTAGAAGCCCTTAGTCTCTCACAAGGTCGACCGAACGGAGTGTTGACTCCAAGGGTTGGACAAACTTTCAAAACCAGTTAAAGGTGAGTGGCACCCTTGGAGCATGGAGGTGCATCTTGAAAGGCACATCGCGTAATTAAAACATGAGTCAATAAGTATAGGTGGCCTAGAAAACATTGAAATGGTTAGACCTTGTTAGAATAAAATAATTAATTAAATAGTAACTTATAAATTAAAAGCCTAACAAGAGTCTAAGTCTAAGACTAAGTCTAAGTCTAAATGTAAATAAATGATTAAATGAATTATGACATAAGTTAACAGATTTGAGATGTAATCAAACTCTAGAAAAATGAGGAATGAAATTAAAGGTTGGATAAAATGCACATGTGTGCAAGAAATTAATAAAATGGATTTTTAAAAAATAAAAAGAGAGAATAGGTGTATACATAGAATAGTATCTTGAGTCAAACTACCACTAAGTATAACTAAAATAAAACTTCTAATCCAACTCTAACTAAGATCTAGTTAGGAGACACTCATTAAATGAGAATTTGAGGAACTAAGGGACAACTAAGAGCGAAAATAGGAACACATTGGGGAATGTGAGGAAAAATAGATTTTTAAATAAAATAAAAAGGGTAATTACTTGTACAACTTAGGAAGAGTGTGACAAGTGTGTGGGTGAATAATCATAATTAAATTAAATTAAAAGTTAATTATTTGTGCATGAGGACATGTGTCATTGGGGATTTTTTTATAAAACAAATGTTGTAGAAGGGAAATGAATCTCACTTTTCTAAGTATTGTTATGCTACCAAAATTTTGTTACATTGTGTTTTACTTGTGAAAGTTGGGATTTCAAGCTTGAGAAAAGAGTAGAAACTCTTTCTTGTGAGGAAAGTTGGGATTTTAATTAGATAATCTGGAAAATAGAAACTTTTTCTCATAATGAACGATTTACTCGGGACATAGCCGGATTGGGTTCTATCGACATTTTCCATTATCGCGAGGGTTTTTTTTTCAAATGTAGATTTGGAACGAGTACTCATTGCCATTTGAACATATGTATTTCTCGATTTTCAATTAATTTGACTCCCTTAGATTTTGTGTATTCCTTTGCATTCAGAAGCATTTATTTGAATGATGGTAATTATACTACCTATGCGTATTGATTACTAGCAGAGATTTGGAATCCAATTCCTTATTGACGAATTTCTTTTGCGATTTTTTGAATTAAACAGTTGTCGTAGGATTTTTGAATTAAACTTCACGTTCCTTGAAGTGAAATTGATTATTCTGTTGGATTGTCTTTCATTAAACCTTGTAGCCTACCTAAGGATGAATTAACATCTCTCTGAGTTCCTTGCTGTGTAAAATATTTTGGAAGGAAAGTTGCTCTTGTTTTATATTTAAATAATAAAAACTATGCAGACTCAAGAAATCTGAGTTCGACTTAGAAAATGATACACAGGACAATCTTGGGTAGAATTAACTCTTGTTCCTTGACGCTCAGGTTGTGTCGATCTTGACTATCAATTAGATAGTACCCATCCGTCGTGAGAGTAACAATTTTTTGATTGTGTCTTTATTAATAAATCTGAACTAGTTGATAGATTGGACTTCATCAATTACTCTATTAATGAGATCTAGTAGTGGATTGGATTTACAGTCATCTTGTTGGATAAAAAAATTCTGAATGTTAATGTTTAACAACGATTTTCGTTCCTCGAAGTATTTTCTCATCTTATAATAAAGGATTACTTAAAACATGGGTCTGTAGATGTAAATGATTTTTAATTTGATTAAAATTCACCTATTATCGTAAGTAATTTCAAACTCTTAATAAACCTAATTAATTTGGTGTTGTCTTCCTCGTCGGATAATACAAAACTCGCGAGAATATCAAACCATTAATCCTCTTTATAATCGGGACCTATTCGTATTCGTTGAGAACTCAGTATTGTGATTATATTGATATTGAAATTTTATCGAATCAATATGTCTTGGAATCGTAAAACTCATTCTTTATAGAGAATTGAGTTTAGTATTAATTTTTTGCACTTGTATAAACAATAAAACGGTTGATGTAGTATCTATTTCTTACATGTCTTTTTAACTAAGGTAATTCAGTTTTTTAGTTAAATACGCTCTTGGTATTTTGTAGTAGGTCGTTGACGAAAGTTCAAAATACTTCAATTAATGGGATTACACTTTTGAATTGTTAAATATAAGTATAGAAATAGTAGTAAGAAGTTTGGTGTGGAACAAACACAAATTGTTTAACCGTTGTTCGTTAGTTTACTAAATTTCTTGCTTAATAAATTGTAGTGATATTATTTCCTTGAATCACTAATAATAATAAAAAAATCTAGAAACTTTCCTTACTTGACATTTTCGTCGATATTTAAATTGTGTAAGATTAGACGTTACAGATGCATTCTTCCCACCAAAAAAAGGGTCATCATAATGCAAGGAAGAATATAAAGGATTCAAAAATATAGGAATGCCCTTGAATTTATCATCATTATTGAAGGAAAATGTGCAAATATCAAGAGAAGTATGCATACAATTATTGAGCTCCTTGACTTCTTCTAATTGAAACTATGGATTTGGAAAAGCATAATGCAATTCAAGATCTTGATTAACTTCATGAAGATCTTGAAAGGAAGACCTATCACATACACCAATATAATCGAAATGGTATTCATCAACTTGTGTTGACCATTCATTAGTAACATCAACAAATATAAATGTGTGATAAATAGGATTAATGAGGTCAAAATCAACTTCTTCCTTTCCATAATCAACTTCACCATTGTATGAACATGAATGAAAGATTTAGGGTAGACTATGATATTGAGATTAAGTTTGTATATTGGTTTCAATAATGGTGGTATTTGAAATGTGAGAGATTGGTTGATCATGATCCTCTTCACATACAAGTTCTTGATCATAGGTGATAAAGGTATAAAAAATAGACCCTACGAAAGAGGGATCCAAAGATATCTCAAGGTAGGAATGATTTGAAGATTGATATTCACAGGAGAGCATGCGATCTTGTAAATCTTAGATGATGGGCATCAAGGATGACAAATATTTGTGTGAACCAAGAACACCAAAGAAGAAACTTGTTCTACATGATTGCTCCTCAAAATCAAGGAAAGCGATTAAGGCTAGCTCCATATTTTGAACATTCTTTTCTTCCAACCGCAAGTAGTAAAGAGGTGGTAGAAGATCATAATAATGTAAGAGAGAAACCAAGTTGGTATGAAGAATAGTCATAGGAATGCAATTATACAACTTGGTAAATCTAAGATTAAATGCAAGAATACTTTCATTGTCCTTCATGCACAAGTGATTAAATCTCTTAACGTGCTCATAAGGATTATTAAAGCGTCCAAAAATAGAAGTAAACAAAAAATAAATTTCGGACCATGTGGAGATGCATTCATCAGGAAGGTTTTCCTAAAAGGAAGTCGCATTACCTTGAAGGGAGTTCATAAACATGAGCATGCAACTATCATTTTCATTAACTCCAAGGATGATACAAGCATTGGAAAATGCACAAAGATGCTCATCCATTGTAACAGTTCCATCACCATAAAGTAAAGGTAAATGTTGCTTGAATTTGTAAGGAAAAGGATTAACGTCGGGGTAAGCAAGCTTCAAAGGAGTAGGTATAAACCATGGGTGATTGTTCATATTTTCCTCAAATTCAAATATCCCATACTTGTGAATAACTTTCCTAGGATTAGTAGTTGAAAACATAGGGTTACAACCACTATACATGTTTCCAATCGATTGAGATATAGAAGTTTTGAGAAGATAAAAGATAACTTGAAATAATTAAATCAAGACTAAGAAAGAACCATTGAACGATCCTTCACGTTATAGTTGCCAAAATATGTTTATGGAAAGGAACCAGAGAGTTCCTAACACCAACATTTCAAACCTCTTGGTCTGCTAAACCAAGAAGAGGCAGGAATGGTCACCCTATTTTATAACCTAGACATAAAGAACATTAGACCCTAACAACATGGAAGTCTAAGAACGAATGATTATTTATGATTTTTGCAAATATTTGATTTTTATGTGTTTTCAAACTTTATATTTTTTTTGCTTTTTGTTTAAGTTCATAACAGTAAATTAAGCTAAGTTAGTGCCAGATTAATAATGTATGTGCAAAATCTTAGGAAATAAAATTAAATTAGTAAATTATTTACAAGAAAACCCTAAAGTATAAGGAAATGAAACCTATGTGATTCATTTCATTTGTTTCAATCTCACTTCTTCACCCCTGTGAGCATCACCCGATGCAATGAGTGCTAAGTGGACTATTCAAATTATGAGAATTATTGGTGAGTTGTGACTAATACTCATGGATATGGCTCATAGATTAATGACTTACTCTACACAGTTAATCCCAAAAATAATATCTAATATATTGCACTGTGAAAGTTCCATCATTTTTATATTTTTTTCTTTTGTATAAAATACAATTGTTAGTAAACAAGTAATTCTTTTGTATAAAATATAATTGTTAGTAAACAATTAAACTAAGAGCATTAAAAAACAAAATGGATATAAACAAAAATACAAACTAATTTGTTAATATTTACGAAAACAACATGTTTTAATGAGTTTTTCTTCGTTTTAATGTTGAAGTTAGTAAAATGGAGTGCTATGTATTTTTCTTTTTAGTTTTGTTAAACATGTTTGAATGAGTCTTTTCTTCGTTTTAATGTTGAAGTTAGTAAAATGGAGTGCTATGTATTTTTCTTTTTAGTTTAAAAATGTTGTAAATTGTTAATCAAAATGTTAAAATATGAAAAGTAAAATAAATTAAAACAACATTGAAATTATTTAAATAAAGAAACATATTATATAGTTTTGATATTTTTGTATTTTCTTTAAAGTGTTATAATTAGAAAATTAAACTAATAAAAACAAAACAAATAAATAAAAGAGATTTATATACATATAATTACAAAAATGAATAAGTTCATGTGATTTGTATTTTTATATTTTAATATAGTATTAAAAGAAAAAGAAATTGAAATGAAACTTAGAACAATAAAGAAATATTTTAGAGCCAAATAAGTTTGATATTTATTGAAGTTTGTATTCCCATACACTTTTTGAGATTATTTGATTGATTTCAACCCTCTATTAATATTTGGATCAGAGTTATTATCTTTAATTACTTAAGATTGAATGTTATATCATACATTAAGTAATCAGGAAGAAAAAGAATAAAGTTGAGCCAGACATGAAATAGAGCAATGGTGGTGAGACAGAAGGCAGAAATCTACATATCGAAAATTGATTAGTACCGAAAAAATCAGACTTAAAGTACAACAAACTTAATAAACAAAATATTTACCTCGTGGACACCAACAAAGCTCATCGTGGCTTCATCCCTTCAATTACTTTACAAACGTTCTGGCTGCTAGCAACTTCATCAAATCTTTGAAAGTGAATGAAAGATAAAGATAAAATGAACCTCACTTAGCTAGCTCTCCATACCTCTCTCTAAAAGTTTTCTCCTGGTATTTGTTATTTGATGTTTCTTATATTTCAATGGTATTTTTATTTGATGTTTCTTTTATATATTTCAATGGCAAGTTCAAGCGCTTATGGTAGTTTTTAGACTCAACTAGTTGAAGCTAATGGTCTAGTGCTTCTTTTGCTGAGATCTTCTCTGCAGGATCGTACTGCAACATTTAGAAAGAAGATCCATGCTATTTTGGATCCAAATTCAATACGAATTTGGAAAGATCTTGAAGCCTCCATTGAGGAAATTCATGTTAGTTGCTAAGTTGGGTTACATCTCTGTTTAAAGACTACAAGGCTTCTCGATAATAGGTTTTGGTAACTAATGTTCCATTTCGCCAACCCAAAGAAAAGAGACCCATCATCATGAGGAAAACCAACCTAAACAAGATGCTTTCATTTTGTTTTTCCAAACTATCTAATCAATCTACAAGTGAATAAAAAGTTGGCCAAAACTAACGATAGGATCTTCTTTACATTCTTAATCATTGTAGCAAATTCCTTCTCCAGAGTTTATAGATGTGTCGCTCAACGTTAGTGAGGCTATATCCTTAAACAGTAGACATGGATTTCTTGTTGAAAACCTCCAACAATAATTCTATTACAGTTTTAAGTCTTACATGTTCGATCCTTTACAAAACTTGATGCGATAGTAATCATGGAAAAGGTTATCAATTAATGGCCGCAAGTGGATAAACAACAGAAGCAATCATATAACCGCCATGAATAGGGTATTGTCAGACTACAGATCGTATTTTTTCCTTATCCACCTTCAATGGTTTCGAGGGTTTCACTGAAACTTAGTCAAAGAGACGTCCACAACTTCACAACTTTGCAGTTTGAAAGAAGTCTATTGGTCCACATAGGACACAGAACTTATGAAGGATTATATGTTGTCTTATATATAGTTTGAGTGAGCCTAATGGTTAAGAACATGTGTTTCTTCCTAAGAGGTCACATGTTCAAATCCATAGGGGATAAGGTATGTATACCTTAGTAGACTTTACCAATCACATAAATGGGCGGAGAAAGTCCCTTATCCCACAAACAAGAAGTCTCATACACCAATTTGGTGTCTAATTTAGTTGTGAGCTTAAAAAAAATTATTATATATTATTATTATCTCATTTCTAAACAAAAATATATATAGTAAATAATCACCATAATACCCACCATATTGTCATCGACAAAGCAACCTTTTATGGCCACACTATTCATACCACTATCACCTGCTACTTTCGTTTCAATCCCTCGAATGGTGACAACCCCTGGACATGATCATAGTTCTATGTGATCGGAGGTCTAATTAATTCTGGAGAGAGAATTGTGCTTGCATTGGCCTTCTTGTTTGCTTGGAAGAAAGATAGTGTCATTGATTATTTAAATGGAGAGATCTTCCATAGTACCTAAACTCACGAAAAGTGATAGCAGCGCCAAACTTCTTTGCCAAAACCGCCATGTTTCCTTTGATTAAGCTGGCGATGATCTTCATTTTAGATATAGCATCCTTAATAAACTTTTACGTAGCTTACATGTGGATTGGCTGGCACATTCCTTGTCATAAATGTTCAATGTTATGGGTTGAGTCAATCCATAAAGAAAATGGCTCGCATGAAGTAATTTAATCCATTTGGTATATAGGATATCACTTAGTGGCTTTAGACATAAATAATTTATTTTATTTTTTTAAAGATAAAGTGAAGACCAAGATTCTTTTATTATTTAAATAAAGGGGTGACATGTGGAAAGGAGCATGGAAAATATGATATATTTTTGGAAAAAAACATGGAAAATATGATATATTTTTGCTTTTGGAATGGCCAAATTCATAGCTATATGTATATTAACTCAATTATAAAGTAATGTTATAATAAAAATGATATGAAATATATGTGGGAAAGTGAATCATATACAGTGGTTTCTCGGAGCTTTAGCTCACAGGAGCATGAGCCGTCATACACAAGGCACATTGATAGTGTTAAGAGTGGGAAAGAATCCTTTTAAAATTTATAGTAGCAGCTTGGGGAGAGTGTGCACGGAAAGTCTGGCAATGCTTTGTGAATTAACATTGTTGACCAAAATGGTGGTCAACAAACTTCGGGTGCTTTGTTTCTTCTAGTGTATTGCAAGTACTTTTCTTTCCTAAGCTTGTTATTAGATTCTTCATCCATGGCATTTAACATGTCCATCCTAGAGAACCTAGTGGCATCATAACTTTTTTGATTCATTTGTTCTAATTGTTCACTAGTAATAGTATAATTTTTCTAATAATTGGCATAGATAGGATCCATATCTTCAACAAAATTTATATGTTCAAAACTACTAGGATCTCCATCATCCACATATTCTCGGTTTTGAGGGCATTCACATTCCCTATGTGAGTCATTGCAAGGAAAACACCAAGGGACTCCTTGATTAACCATATCATAAGGGAAAAGGGTATTAGGGACTCTTTACTAAGGAGGGGGTTTATTTCTATTTCACCCTTGGTTTCCTCTAGGTTGACAATTGTTGTTGTATTGAGGTCTAGGAGGAAAAAAATGTTCTTGAGCGCTTTCCCTTTCGAAGATAGTTACTTTATTCAGTAGAGTATCTTGTTTTTGCATAATTCCATTCATGGTTTGGTCAACTTTTTATTCAAGGCCATTATAGGATCTAGGGTAGGATAAACATTATTCATAGTCCTAGGCTTAGTTTCATCCTTAGCCTAAGGCACATTAAAGGGTTCTACCTTGGAAGCCAACAAGTTTTCTTCAATTTTACCATCCCATTCTTGAGCTTCTTCAAGGGTCTTTGGGAACTTGTCTCTTAGCATGAAACCAAATTTCCCATCAAAAGCATTGGTATATTGTAAAAGGATGGCACTATATCTTGGCTTAAGATCATTAGGAATTCATTTTGCTATTTTTCCAAACCTTTCATCGAATTCCCTTATGGTTTCATTGTCCTTATTTTTTATTTCATGGAATTGGATTAGAATTAATCTACCATCTTTGATTATTTCCCATATTTTCATAAAGGCATCATGGAAGGCTTGCTAAGACTTAATATTTTTCTCAGGAAGACTATTATGCCACATTCTTTCATTTTCTTCCAAATATATATTAAAAAAATCCATAACTACATCTTCATGTTCATTTGGGATGGGATGATGTTCAAAAACACCATAAAATGAGGATAAGTTCTCTTCATTAGTAATGATATTGTTGTTAGAAAACTTAGGTAACCACTTATCAAATTTATTAGGCATATTGTGAGGGTAACCATGAATCCCAAACATGTCTAAGGTCTTATAGACATTTGTAACCCATGGATGTAAATGTTCAGGTTTAAGCTATTATTAGGTTTCTTTTCAATTTACTAAATAACAATATCATAGGTAGGATCACTGAGAGAAACACAATCACAAGATACACAACATGTATCCTGGGAAACCCTCATGGGGGAGAAAACCCAACAAACACTTCCTTAATATAGATAGTCAATACAATGCCAAGACAATAAACCAAACACTAGAGAATATCCAACACTGAGCAATGCGCCTCTCTCTTCCTTCTTCTCCCAACTGCATCTACCAAACTTGTGCACTGGATGATTGAATGAGTGAGTGATATAATGAGGTGTTGGCTTCCTTTAATTATACAAACTGACAGGTGTTGGAAAGGTGTCTCTTCACTGGGCAGGGCCGACTTGTGTTCTTAGTGGTTAAACCACTTTAATTAGCCTGGGGACCGACTTGTCTTCTTAGTGGTTAAAACCACTTTAATTAGCCTGGGGGCTGACTTCTCAATTTGCATATTATATTTAGGGTTTGACCAATCCACAAAAGTGGATTTGGTCAATTACAATGCTCGACATGATAAATCCACAAAAGGGGATTGATCTAATGAATAATAACTCAATAATAAATAGAATACTCTTTGCAATTACAATATCTCAACACTCCCCATTAACAAGAAGGGTATTCTACAACATCATCAAGAGAGAGAGAGAGAGAGGGTAGAAACATAAACAACATCTGGAACACTGACTGACATATCTATAAATCATCGGAAGTTTTTCTTCATCATCAATATCATCATCCACATCAGGGAGCTAGAATGACATCATCGTCATTTGCATCAACATGGATTAGTATAACATTAATACATCATCATCATCAATAATAGCACAAGGTTGATACAACATCAACAACAACAACATCACAGCACAGAGAATGGAGCATCATCAACATCAGCACTAGGCTGGAAATCTTCAGCACTAGGCTAGAAATCTTTAGCACTAAGCTGGCATCTCAACAACATCAACATGAAGCTGGAAATCTTCATCACAAGGCTGGAATCACAACAACATCAGCACGAAGCTAGAAATATTCAGTATAAGGCTGGAATCACGACAACATCAACATGAAGTTGGAAATCTTCAGCACAGGGCTAGCATCACAACACTACTCCCCCTTTCAAGGGAGGTCCTTTCAGACTACACCAAGCTTATCTCGGAAGTGCTCAAACTTTACACGAGACAGAGGCTTGGTCAACACATATGCAACCTGTTCATCTGTGCTAACATATTGGAGCTTTATGTCTCTTCTCTGCACCATATCACAAATGTAATGATATCGTATTTCTATGTGTTTTGGCTTGTCATGGAACACGGGGTTCTATGTCATCTTTATATAACTCTGGTTATCACATAAAATCACGGTTGCTTCCATCTCCAGATCAAATAGACTTGTCAACAACTTCTAAATCCATATGGCTTCACAACTGGTGGAACATGCAACAATGTATTATGCTTTTCTTGTGCTGAGAGCAATACTTGATTGCTTCCTACTTTGCCATGAGATCATGGCTGACCCCAAACTGAAACAACATCCTGAAGTGTTATTTTTGTGAGAGACACTTCCATCCCAATCTGAATCAGTATAACCACTCATTCTGAAGTCATGATCTCCATTATAACTGAGAACAAAATCTAATGTACCCTTAAGGTACCAGGTGAACACGTCTGGGCTCTACCAGAAATTGACTCAAGGTGTTCATAGCAAAACATATATCTGGCCTGGTGTTCATCAGATACATCAACGATCTATTGATATGTTTGTACAACATAGCATCAATCAATTCTGACGAAGTGTCAACCATGAGCTTCAACTTTGTTTCCATGGGTGTATTCATGGATTTGCACTCCAACATATCAAACCTCTTGATTATTTCAACTACATACTTCCCTTGGTTAAGGAAGATCTTCTCTAGGCTCTGCCAGACCTCAAGACCTAAGAAATAGTGCATTAGGCCAAGGTCTTTCACCTCAAATTATGCAACGAGATTCTTCTTACACTCAATGATGAGATTTTCTTCTCCAGTTAGAAATAAGTCGTCCACATACAACAGTAACATAACAGGCTCATCATTCATAACCTTGAAGTAAAGGTTAGAATCTGCTTTACTTTTGGTAAAGACGAAGCTCGTCGGGAAATTGTCAATTCTTCCATACCAAGCTCTAGGAGCTTGTTTCAAACCATATAGATCCTTCTTCAATCTGCATACATGAGTATTTATGTATTCAACTTCAAAACCTTGAGGTTGTTCTATATACACTTCCTCTTCTATGACACCATTTAAGAAATTTGTTTTCACGTCCATTTGGTGTAACTTCCATTTCATCTTAGCTGCAAGGGCTATGATGGTTCTAATTGAAGTGAATCTGGCTACAGGAGAAAACATCTCTTCATAGTCAATGCCTTCCTTTTGAGAAAATCTACGAGAAACAAACCTTGCTTTATATTTCTCAATACTTCCATCAGCAGCATGTTTTATCTTGTATATCCATTTGGAAGATACCACATCCTTGCTCTTCGGTTTGGGAACTGTTTCCCATACATCATTATTTATAATGGATTGGTATTCTTATGTCATGGCATCTTCCCATTCTTTCTTCTAAATGGCTTCTTCAAAGCAAGTAGGCTCCTTCTCTAAGAGATCACACATCAAAGCCATATAATTGGAGAATGGCTTGGGTTTCTTGACTTGTCTCATGGTTCCTTCGAGGGAACCATACTTCTCTCCATATTGAATAAGTTCCCTTTCCCAAGTTGGCTTTCTCGTGTGGGAGATCGTCATCTGGGGATGTTCTTGAAATTATATTATGTCATGATCTTCTAGAATATCCCCATCACGGAAAGTTATGACTTCCCTCACTGGTTTTGCAACTATGGGAGCCACAGGTTCTTCTTCATATACTTCTTCAAGATGACATCTTCTTGATTTATATATTGAGTGATGCATCTTCATAAAAGGTTACATCTCTATTGATTTCAATATGATGGTAACATGGTATGTATATTCTGAAGGCCTTGTAGACTTCACAGTATCCAACAAATATTCCCTTCTTTCCTGAAGGGTCCAACTTGGTTCTCTTCTCTTTCAGAACGTGTACAAATATGGGACAGCCAAATATTTTGAGATGGCTTACTTCTGGCTTCTTTTCGGAGAACATCTCTTCAGGGGTCTTGAACCCAAGTGCACTATGGGACAATATGTTATGTACATACATTGTTGTTCTTGTTACTTCTACCCATAAGTGCATTGGAGTATCTTGGTCATGGATCATAGTCTTCACTACTTCCATTATAGTTTTGTTCTTTCTTTCTGCTACACCATTTTGTTGAGGATTGTAGGGAGTGGTCAGATCCCTCTTGATCCCAACATATTTAAAAAAAATTACAAACTCTTTTGAGGTGTATTCTCCTCCATTAACTGACCTGAGTATCTCTATCTTTCTTTCAGAGAGATTCTCTATCAAGGCTTTGAATTCCTGGAATTTACCAAACACTTCATCTTTTGATTTCAAAAAGTGAACCCAGGTTTTGTGAGAATAGTCATCAATAAACAATACATATTATGCATACCCACTGATGGAGGTTTATGGCATTGGTACACATACATCTGAGTGAATGAGCTCTATGAATCCTTATGCTTTACTATCTCTCTTTGGAAAAGGGTTATTGATGTTCTTTTCTTGTGCACATCCATTGCACTCACCTTCATGGTCAACCTTGAATTCTGGTAGACCTGTGACTTCCTTGCTTACATATGGTAATGCCTTGTAGTTAATGTGAGCTAGTATTCTATGCCAAGGTTCACAGAGATTGGTTGCTTTTGAGTGACCTTTTAGCTTATACAAGCCACCTTCCTCTTTTCCAATAACAATTTCTTCTTCCATGGTTTTTCCTTTGGGTCACATAAGAACATCTCCATGTAGAAAGAAACTCTGAAGCCTGTCTTATATAAATATGAGATAGAAATTAAGTTCTTTGTCAAACCTAGTACATATAGTACATCCTTCATCTTCATTGGGGTTCCTGAATCAAGTTTTTAATTTGATTCTCCTACTCCTTTGATAGGGTACTGATAATCGTCTCCAAGTGTAACTTTCTGGGGAAAGTTCTTTTCTGTAAGGAAAGATTGAATGTCTCTTTGACCTGTAATGTGCTTGGAAGAACCACTATATATGAGCCAAGTGTCCTCACCAGGTGACACTAATCCTGAGAGGGTAGAGATTAAGACATAGTCTTCAATCTGTTCTTTTATCATCTTTGTGGGTGGCTCTTCATCTTCAACTGTGTGGGCATGGTGCCTCTTGTTTCTCTTCTTGTATTCTTCTCTTCTAGCTAGACAATTCTTAGCAATATGTCTCATCTTGTCACAACAGTAACATTGGTAGGATGGGAAATCTTTTTCTCTTCTTTGACCTTTCTGAAACTTCTGGAATCTCCTTGGAGGGTGAGATTATTTACGTATGAATTTGTTTGGGGGGTGAGACTCCTTATGTTGATGAGTTTCTTTATGGAAGTAATACCTCTTCCTTCCTCCTTTAGTGTGAGCAGCTAGGGCTTGATATTCATCTCTTGATATTATTTATTCTTTGTTAGCTACTCTTGCTTCTTGTTGAATGCATTCTTCCCAAAGACTATCAAAGTGTAGTTTCTCCTTTCTGGCACAAATAGTTTGGATGAATGCATCCCAAGGTCTTGTGAGACCATTAAGGGATGTCATTATGAGTTCGTATTCATCTAGAGTATCACCAATTTCTTCTAGATGTTCCATGAATTGTGATATTCTAGAGATATACTCTTGAATTGTTTCTCCTTTCTACATCCTTGTACTTTTGAGTTGAGTTCTTAAATTCATCTTCCGGTTGATGTTCTTTCCTTCATACATCATCGTTAGGGCATCAAACATTTGTTTTGGCGTCTTTTTTGAAGCCACTTGAGGAATCAAGTGATCTTTAATAGAATCCACAATGATTCGTTTGGCCCTAATTATGTCCTTTTGGTGTTTTTCTTTAGCTGCAAAATCGGTAGGTTTCGGTACATCTTATTTAATGAATCTTGCTAGGTCAGTCTCTTCAAGAATTATTGCAATATTATACTTCTAGGAAAAGAAGTTTTCCACACCTTCTAGCTTGGCAACAAGCTTAGTGCTTGCAGACATCTTTACCTGGAGCTAGGAAAATGACCAAAAATTGAAAATTCTCATAATTTAATTTTGAACTTACTAGGAGGTGCACTTGGTTGAGGCAAGTAGCCTAGTATAGTTAGATTTCATAAAATCCAAATTTTTCACCTTCAAACTGGACCAACGGAATTCTAGTACTGGTTCTAGTTTCCTGGTTTCCTAGTTTTATGGTACTTCTGATTTTCTAGTACTAGTCAAAACTAGGGTTTGACTTTCCAAAGTATCTGACAACTGAAAAGGTGTGCTCAAGGTGCCAAAGAGTTCACTAGGCTAGGGCGCACTTTTCTAGATGGTTTTTAGGTTGATATTCCTCTTCAACAAAAAGCCCTAATTTTCTTGTACGACAACAGTGACGTTTTTTCTTTATCCAGTGAAATATGATTTCTTCAGTTTAGCTTTGATACCATGTTAAGGTTTAAGATATTATTAGGTTTCTTTTCAATTTACTAAGTAACAATAGCATATGTAGGATCACTGAGAGAAACACAATCACAAGATACACAACATTTATCCTGGGAAACCCTCATGGGAGAGAAAACCCAACAAAAACTTCCTTAATATAGATAGCCAAGACAATGCCAAGACAATAAACCAAACACTATAGAATATCCAACACTAAGAAATGTGCCTCTCTCTTCTTTCTTCTGCCAACTGCAGCTACAAAACTTGCGCACTAGATGATCGAATGAGTGAGTGGGATAATGAAGTGTTGGCTTCCTTTATTTATACAAACTTCTAGGTGCTAGAAAGGTGTCTCTTCACTGGGCAGGGCCAACTTGTCTTCTTAGTGTTTAAAACCACTTTAATTATCCTGGGGGGCGACTTCTCAATTTTCATATTATATTTAGGGTTTTACCAATCCACAAAAGTGGATTTGGCCAATTACAATGTCCGACATGACCAATCCACAAAAGGGGATTGATCTAATGACTAATAACTCAATAATAAATAGAATACTCTTTGCAGTTACAATATTTCAACAGTAAATCCATTAGAGCATTGTTTGGAGGATTCGTGAAAGAGTTATTATCACACAAGACTTTGGTGGAACTCTTCTCTTATATATCTTTATAGGATCAACATATTTATGGAAAGGTCTTTGGTTGGAACTTCCAACTCTTGGGTTCTCTTGCTGTGGAGTTTCCAGATGAAAACATTAGGTCGATATTTGGTGTAAAAAAATAAATAAGGTTGAAGCATAGAATTTATATATCCAAGGAGAATGACTCAATTCTCTCTAGAAATTGTGCTAAAATATTATCACAAAATTTGGCACCTTAGTGCAAAGCCTTCATAAGGTGATAACACTAGTGAAACATTCGAAGTGTCGTCACTGTCACCTAAACAACAAATTCTCATGCTTTAGTGAAGGATAGATCCAACACAATGGAAGATTCCATAGTAGGACTTAGGACTCCTAAGGAAAGATACAATCAATTCTAAGGTCTTCTAAGTATCTACCCAATTCACCACCAATGAGATATGTCAATAAAGTTAAGGATAAGTTGGTTAGACAAGGTAAACTTCATATTTGATTTTTTATTCTTCTAGGGTTGTTTAGGGGGTTAATTAAGTTATTATTCAATGCAAAATGATCCCCAAACACTACAAATTTGTAAATTACTCAAGGATGTTGAAAAACTTGTATAAAAGATAGATAAATTTGCAGCTATGAACAAGTTATGACAACATTAAACTTTAGCCACTCAAACAGATTTTAGACAAGTGATTTTTAGAGATAAAACATATGATAAAATAGGGTTTCAAGTAACTTGTAAATTCTAAAATTTCAAAGGATATAATGTCCAGCCCTAAAATGGTGGCAACAAAAGCTAGTTAGGGAAAGGTTCCAATAAAAATGATTTTTAGGTCAAAAATACACAAGGAAACCCTAGACATCTAGGGTATTGATGGCTAAAAATTGAATGTAAGCTAAATTAACCCTATAATTACCCTAAAATAGAAATAAAATTTGAATTTTAGAATTTATGACTGACCAGATGGGAGAAGACTAGGGGATACTATTTGTTTTTGGCATATGGAGTCAACTAAAGACTCCCTCGAGAGGAAGTAAATAGATATAGAGTGATAAATAGGTTTTTCCACTACAAAACCTAGAATATCCACCTAGTACCTTACACAATTAAAGAAAATTCAATGGCATATACTCCACTGGTAATCTTACAAGGGTTCCAAAGAAGGGATTTTCCCAAGAACAATATGAAGAGAATGCACCACCACCACTAGAGAAGTACAATTACAATTATAATCATCCATAAAGAAAATCCAACAAGATTAAGTCAGACCACATACTCAAGAAATCAGTTTCATCCACAAAACCCTAGTCATAAGCATCCATAGAAGTCATAAATCAATTCATAAGACATCTCCTCAAGAAGTCTCTCTAGCTATCCATCCATAGAAAATATAGAACAAAAGAAGTAAAAACAGACAAGCAGTTTTTCTCAACAATTTATAGCAATGAATCGAAATGAGAAGTAATTATCTTATTTAAATGAGAGATTTAGAACCCTTCTCATTAAAATAATAATATTTTCCTAGCAACGGCCCTAAGAAAATATAAAATTCCTTTATCTCTTCACAAGCCCTAGAGATAAGATCATAATACAATAAAATATCCACGATACAAAATTGGTTGAGTCAAAATAACCCAAATGATGCTCCCAACATAACGTAAAAGTGCTCTAATTCAAATTCCTCCTCCGCAGTGCATGATAAAGGTCACACGTGTGGCATCTGTGATCTCCCAGAGTGGACGAATCACTCACAAGTGGTGTGTAAGGGCTCCAAAGTGGAACATTTACTCCAAAGGGTGCTACGTTTCATCCTCAAAGTGACATATCATCTCCAAATGGTGCAATGTACCATAAAACATGTGCCACATAATCTCCAAAATATGATATGTTGTCTCAACAAGGGTGCAATGTTCTAAAAGATCCCAACATCCTCCAAAGGAAGTGGAGCAACCTCTCAAAAGATGGGATGGATTCCTTTGAATGTGCAAGTAGCCCCTCGGCATCCTCCAAAGGACCAAGGCTCAAGCCAAGTCAATATCCATGCGAAGAACAACATCTAAAGGGGGGATCAAATGACCCAATGTAGTCATCAATCAGGAGGCATGTACACAAGTCCAATGCAACATAGAAAGCGAATCATGTCAAATGTAAATGAAACTAGGTAGGTCATGTTAAGAATCATCTTCAAACTTCACAATAACTTATATAATTCATGCAATTTTCCAAGTTTAAGTATGAGAGGGTCATTATTAGACCCTACTACATGTGTCAATACCCATTGATCCAGGTGGATCTCGATGGCCATCTACCTTTTCCATTGAATCAATGTTTTTAAGCCTGTGGTTTTGATAAACCATGATATTCACCATTTTGATGGGGAATGTAATGTAATATCTCAATTTGTTAATTACATCCATCATATGTACATTCCTATAACGTTAATGCATCAAATCCCATTAGAACTTTGCAGTTAAGCATGCTTGGGATAGAGTAATACTAGGATGGGTGACCTCCTGGGAAGTCCTAGTGTTTTACATGCCTATGGAATTTTGTAAACTTAGACCAATTTATCCCACATGCATCATGGGAATTAATATCTTCTCACTCTCTCATATATAATCGAGGTGAAGGAGTTCCTTTGAGAAGGCAATGGAGTGTGATGTAATTCTTATTATGAGTGAGTGTAGTTGGCATCCCTTTCTCTTCGGATATAAACAACCACCATTCTAGCCAATTTGTGTTCTACAGTATTTTGTTATTCATTAATAGAAATTGGATTTCACTGTATTCTTGTGTTCTCTACTATATTTTCATTTGTATCTCATTTTGTTCTCAATATAATATAGATTAGTGTTATCAGAGCATTATTCCCCTTATTGTTTCTCAGTGGACGTCCTCGACGAGGTCACGGTATATAGATTTGGGTCTCGAGCTAGTTTTGCTTGAGGACAACAGCTCTCACTAGCCCAAGCGACCTCCCATGGTGGAAGAAAAGAGAGATGACAAATAATGAGATCCTTTCAAGACAATGCTCGAGGAATCCTTCACACAATAGAGGAACAAGATGATGGACAACTTTTCTCAGATCCTACAACAACTATTGATGGTTGTCGAGGCATATTTGACAAGAAAACCATTTTGGAGGTATGATGCCCTTCAAGGTACAAGTTGATTTTTATATCCCCTTATTTGAATTCAAGATAGATGCAGATGCTCTATAAAAATGGTTGAATATGATAGAAGGTTATTACTCTGTCTAATTTTTTTCTGATGGCGAAAAGATCACCTTTGCACTCCTTAAAACCCTTCCCCATTTCATAGCTTGGTGGGAAGGTTATTGGGAGAGGTACATCATAGATGAATCTATTCCATTTGAGAGAGAACCCACCTTGGAATCCTTTGTGGATGCTCTCAAGGAGAATTTCTAGCCCGTTATAAGCTATGATGATCCATGTATGAGATGGACAACTATGTGTCAAGAAAGAGACTAACTGGTGCAAGAGTACACTAACATATTCCATACCTTACGCTCAAATTTAGGCATTAGAGACTCCAAGAAACACTTGGTTCTGAAGAACCATAGTGGCCTACACAGATACATCCAAAAAGAGATGGATTTCTTGGAAATATCCTCACTTGGAGTTGCTTATCTATATGTAGTGAAAATCGAGCATAATTTCAAGCAGCGGAGTAATCAGGAGTTCGGGTTTTCAAATATGCCACAACAGAAGCATGGAAAAGGAAACCTTAACTAAGGATACAGCAAAGACATTCAATCTCAAGAAAATCAATCCAGCCTACCAACTAAGAAGTGCGATGGGAAGTCAAAGAAGGACACTGGAAAGTGGTGTGAGTTCCACAAAATCCCCTAGAAAAACATCGACGAATGTCTCTCAAAACAATCATTGGTGACCGAGCTCAAAGAAAACTAATCAAAACCTAACTTGGACTTTGATTCAAAGAACAATAAAGTGAAAAAAATCATCAATGTAGAACCCATTGCTACCATCGCATCCACAACAATCCAACCAGAAGAACCAAAGGATCCTGAGGAGGGGGCGTTCCTATTCTATTCAAGGATGTGGGTGAAGGGGACCCAACTACATTTCATTGTTGAGAGTGGGAGTCAGAAGAACCTGATCTCAATTGAGGTTGCCAAAAGAATGAAGCTACTGACAATGCCACACTCCCAATCGTACACCATCGGATGATTGAGTAGGGGATGAGACATCGGTGTTAACCAACAATGTCACTTTCCATATGAAATCAATCCCTTCAAATATGAGTTGTTATGTGATGTTCCCCACTTGAATTTTGTGATGTTCTTTTAGGAAAATCATATATGTGGAACATCACGATATTTATGAGTCTCAACCCCGTGTTTTCATTGTTACTCTGGGGGTCATCTCTTTAGGATACTAGAGGTAGTTATGACTACTTCCATTTTATTGATCTTGGAAAAACTGTGCTGCAAAGTAATCTCTAAGACCACAAAGTTTTCCCTCTTCACAATCCAGTTAAAAGGTGAATAGAAGGTCACTCTGACCACCACAACCTTAGCCCAATACCTTTCTATACCAAAAAAGTAGGTCGACAAGATTGTATAGGAAAAAAATTATTTTTTCACCTACAGGGGTTCCTCTACACTCACAAGTAAAGAATTCCATTGACTTGGTGCCCAATTCTCCCTTACCCAATGGTCCAATCTATAGATTCTCCCTTCCAGAGAACGAGAGTCTTCCATATGTTCAACATAGCTATATTGGCCATGGACCTTTTCAAGTGTGCTTGGGGTTCTAGCCATTAGCCCCCATTGATATATCTCTTCCTATTGCATCTTCACTGACAAAGTCATCCCACACTCAAACCAAGGAAGATCATACAGTCATATTTTTTGAATGGATCCAGCACCTATGTAAGGTACCAAATGTATTATAATAAGTAGAAACAAAAATATTGTAGCAAATACCAGCGGAACAACAAAATATAGAGAATAACAACACCAAAAATGATACCTTTATTGATAGAAATTCAAGTTCACTTGCCTTTTTTAAGGGGAAACCTCCAAAAGAGTAGATCTCTATTAAAATAATTATCAAGACAAGACTTTCTCATGCCTTCTAATCCTATTTATATTAATTCTATATTTTAAAGAACATTCTAGAGGAAGATCTTTATAGAAGCATAAGCTTATATTATGTCTATTTACATTAGACTTGTTCACATTATTAAATAGGCCTTATTACCTAATTTAGACCTTAATTACATGGAAAATATATTATTTTAATACATGAGGGGTTAGGGAGGTTAGGTCCCTAACATGCCCTCCCTCTTGAAAAACAACCTTGTTCTCAAGGATTGAGATGAGAAAATTGTTGCAGAATGGTAGTTGTCTCCTAGATGGCATCTTTTGGAGGTGTATCCTTCCACTAAAATAACACTTCCTTGATGGTCCACTGATGCAGATGATGTTTGCACTACTCCAAGACTACTTGTGGCTACAAACAAATGTAACCTTCTTCATCCAACTCAAGAAGATTGGTTTGATTTTGACACTTAGTTCCAATGACTTTCTTTAAGCACGAGACATAAAAAACAAGATGAACCTTAGAGTGGTTGGGCAGAGCTAACTGGTAGGCCACAAACCCCAATCATTTGAGAATTGTATAAGGACCATAAAATTTAGGGGAAATTTTATGAAATTGTTCATCTTTGAGTGAAATCTACTTATAAGGTTTCATACAAAGAAACACTCGGTCCCCTTTAGCGAATTGACATTCATAACGACCTTGATCTACTTATTTCTTCATGCAATTTTGAACCAATACCAAATTTTATTTGAGGTTACGGAGAATGGTTGCGTGGACTATAATATTGTTGTCAACTTATTGAACCTTGGATACACCTGGTATGTAGGAGAGAAATGACTATGGATTTTTCCCATAAATTGCTTCAAAGGGAGTCATGCAAGTGGTGATATGGTAAGATGTGTTGTGCCACCATTTAGCTAGGGGTAACCACTGAGCCCACTTATTTTTTCCATCAGACGCCAAACACCGCAAATTCATTTCCAACCACGTGTTGATAGCTTCAGTTTTTCCATCAGTATGGGGATGATAGGTTGTGTTGAGATGTAATTGGGTTCCCTAGGTCTAAACCATTCTTTCCAAAAATTGTTGGTGAAAGTTGGATCATGGTCAGAGAAAATAGAATGAGGCATGCCATGGAGCTTAAATATATTATCCATAAAAATTTGAGCCACTATGGATGCGGTAAATGAGCATATTTAGAAATATGATCTACTACCACCATGATGACTAACTTATTTCTTGATTTAGGTAAGCCAACAATGAAATCCGTAGAAATATCCCTCCAAATGGTAGGTGGAATCAGGAGTGGTTGGAGTGTGCTCGGAGCTTTGACTATTTCACCATTATTGTGTAGACAAGTATCACATTCAACCACAAAGGTGTGGATGTCTTGTTTCATCCCGTCCCAGGAAAAAGAATGTTTGACCCATTCATAGGTTTTGGTAAAACCTGAATGCCCAACTATGGGTGAAGAATGAAACTCAGAGAGCACCTTGGATTTAAGATTCAACTATTTTCTTAAATACAAGTGACCTTTATATCAAATCTTGTCATTGTGCCAAGAGTACCTTGGAGAAGATTGAGGATCATGTTGCAATTTTTGGATCAGGCTAGAAAGTTTTGAATATTGAAACCATTATTGGCAAGCGTCCTAAATTCAATCTACGATAATGAATGAGAGGGAAAAGAGGGACCCTTCATCTTCATATTTCCTTGAAAGAGAATCAACATCCACATTTTTTCCCTGCTTGTAGATTTTTTCATAACCATATCTAAACATATTGGTCACCCATTTTTGTTGCTTCAGGGATGAAATTCTTTGTTCCAGAGAATACTTGAGGCTACAATGATCAATTTAAATTTGGAATCATTGCCTCAATGGATAAGGAATTCAAAGATCCATTGCATGCAAAATAGACAACATTTCCTTTTCATAGGTTGATTGGCCCAAATATCGCTCTAATAGTTGTTTGCTAGTGAAAGTCAAAGGTCATCCATCTTGCATGAGGACTACCCCAATTCCTTTCCATGATGCATCACATTCCAGGACAAAAGTATTGGTTAAGTATGGTAGTGCGAGGATAGGATATGTGCACATAACATCTTTCAAGGCTTGGAAGGATTGATCAGCTGTCGGAGTCCAACTGAAAGAATGTTTTTTAAGGAGAGCAATGAGAGGACCTGTAATTTTTCCATAATATGGAACAAACTTGTGATAATAGCCTGTTAATCTCAGGAAACCACACAATATTTTAATAGTTTTAGGGAGAGATCAATCCTTCATAGCTTTAGTTTTCTTAGGATCCACCTGTACACCATTATTGGCGGCAATATGACGCAGGTACTCAACTTCAGAGGCTCCAAAAGAACATATATACTATTTGAGAAAAATTCGGTGCTAATATAGTAGATGGAGAACTTGATCCACATGGGCAAGATGGGCTTGCCAAGTTTTACTATAGATGAGAATATCATCAAAGAAAACTAGGACAAATTGATGGAGGAAGGGATGAGAGAAATGATTCATGAGACTTTGAAAAGAGGAGGGAACATTGCATAGGCCAAAGGGCATGACCAAGAACTCACAATGACACTCATGAGTTTGAAATGTAGTTTTGGGAATGACTTCTTCCTTCATACGTATTTGGTGGTAACCAGAATAGAGATTAAGTTTGGTAAATTATTGAGCACCACTTAATTCATCCAAAAGATCATCAATGATAAATGTCCTTGATTGTGATTTTGTTGAGGGCATGAAAATCAGGAAAAATGCACCAAGTACCTTCTTTCTTGAGTACCATGACTACTGGAGAAGCATAGGGGTTGGTACTCAGATGGATAACACATGTTGCTAGCAATTCTTGAACAATTTTCTCAATTTCATTTTTCTAAGAAAAGGGATAAAGGTAAGGAAAAACATTGGGAGAAACACTATCAGTGACTAGAGGAATGGAAGGATAATGGATGCCATGAGAAGGGGGGAGGTCAAGGGGGGTGTTAAAAATAACTTGGTGTCAAGAGATTATAGATTGGAGGTCAATATGCATAGAGGGTGTCTCCAAGGCTTGAATTGAATGGAGTTGGGAAATAATGCCAAAATGACCTTTTTTTAGTAGGATCTTTTCCATTCAATGGGAGTTGATGATCCTAGGTGATCCTGTTGTGACCCATTGGAACTTATATTGTTGTTCCTCTTGTTGGAATTACAAAGTGAAGTTCTTAAAATCCATGGTAATGGGGTCAAGAGTCTGTAACCATTCAACATCGAGAACTATGTCACAACCAACCATGTCTATAGAAAACATATGAGATTTTAGGTGGTAATGAACAATTTCCAGGAGCTCATATTCACAACGCCCCCCATATTTCATGAAACCACTATTCGAAATCATGACCTGAAAATTGTTGACTGCACATATATAACAATTGACTTCTTAGGAAATGCGACAATGAATAAAATTATGGATGCTTCCACTATCAACTAGGATGATGAATTTCCTTTGTTTAATGTAGTCAATTAACTTGAGGGTTTGGGGAGCAGAGAATCCAATGAGAGAATTTAGAAATATTAACGATTTAACTTCAAGAGGGTCAGAGGGAAAAGTAGGATCGTCTGCTTGGAATAAAGGAGGGTTTTATTTATTGGGAAAAGACAATTTGTTGTTCATATTTGGCATGTTTAGTAGCTTCCAACCAAGTTTAGGGGAAATCCATGAGGACCTAGTCACAAATTTCATCATTTGGTCCATTGATAAAGCATTCCCAGAAGAAGGCATCAAACATGCCCTCCATTCTAAAATCCAAGTTCTCAAAGGTGACTATAAAATCTTACACTGTGTTAGACTATTTCAACTTGGTCAAACAGCCTAAATGGTGGGTGTCTATGTCAAAGAGTTCATAAATATCTTCAATGAACTATGTCCAAGTAACATACCCATGGACATCTCATTAGTAATGCCATGCAAAGAAAAATAATGCTCCATTTGAGTGACCCAACTCGTGGGATATAATCCATCTAATTTATTTACCTCAAATATGGGAATATTGGGGTCACGATGAAAGGAATTGGATTGAAAGGCCACAATATGCGAGGAGTCAGCTCCATATAAGTGTGACAGTTGGTCAAAGATGGGAGAGACCAAGGATCATTTCAACAACTGGTTGATAGTGGATTTGATGGACTCAAATTCGCTCGTGAATTTGGTATCCATGGAATCAATTTTTTTCCTAACTTGGTCCTGGAAGTTTTCAAATTTGGAATTGATGGAAGCATTAATGTCAAAAGACAAGTTCTAGATGTTCTCCTTATTCTATTTGATTTCATCTTGTAGGTCTTGTTTGTGAGTGGTGGCCATTTGGGGATGAGGGATGCCTAGGAGGGGGAGTGGGTCCACTAAAAAAAGGCTAATAAGTGATATATACCGTTATGATCAGGGTGACAAGAGGAACCCAATAGGATATGTCTTGAATAGAAGTGTTGGTGGGACCACTATACTTTTTTTTTTATTCCTATGGAGTTATACTCTGTCTTGAAGAAAAAAGTTAACATGAAAAATTGTGTAGGAATTTCGCAACCAGAATGCAGGAGGTAGGGTTGCACGAAAAGATATCCCTTCGGTTCATTTTCTATTTTGTTCCATTCCCAAGGTTAGGGTTTTCAGGGTTCCTATAGACAAGGGTTTTCCCTCTGTTATATATCTCTGATATACGTGTGGGGTCGAACAATAGTACTTGGCCCAATATCTCATGGAACCAACTAAGGAGGATTTACCATACCCTTAGTCGTACTACCTGATTGCCCAGGTACTAGAGAGTATCTTCTCGAGTGTTGTTCTCAGTGTCACTATTATTATTAGGAGCTCGATAAATTGATCTAGAGTTGGTTTCATGAGACCTAGGGGACTCCCGATATACCTGATGGTACATGGGAGTGATGGTCGTGTACAAATTCTCTTCAAACCTGACACCCTAACTCTTCAATCTTCTTCTCCAAATAGACTCCATAATTCTCCCTCCATGGTTTCTCCAACTCCAAAGCTCTTCTTTTTTTTTCTTTACTTGTTGTTCATGCAAAACATTACTCTCCAAAAATTGTTATAACTACCACATACGGATTTCCTCTCTTTGGCTTACTTGCTTGACTTACACTCTTCCTGAAAATGATTGTACTCATTCCCATGCTTCCAATAACTATGGGATGTGACCTCTCACACCCACCCTCTTACATGCATTCAATTATTGGCTTTGGGAACACTCAACAACGAAATAGAAGGTTCATATACCAATAGTAATTTTAGGAAGTGGCTTATGAAGGCCAAGGAATAGTAGGAAGACTTCAATATGAATTTAATGAAAATCCTAGACAGAATTGAAAACAAGATGGATAAGGAAAGTGGATCTAGAAAATCAGGAAGCCACAAGACCCCTGAGGAAAAAGAAATATCAAGGAGTGGTAGCAGAAATCACCATCACTCCCAAAATAATTCCCATAGGAGAGAACACAGTAGCTCAATTCCATCCCCTGTTAGGAAGAATAGGAGGTCTGGGGTGGATGAGTTGAAAGGAGAAATGAATAAGATCAAACCTCCTACTTTTGATGGAGAGCACAAGAAGGATGAAGATGTTGAGACACGGTTTCTAGGCATGAGGAAGTACTTCCAATTGCATAACTATTCTTCTCATGCAAAGGGAAGAATTTCCATCTATCAGTTGAAAGGAAAGGCATCCATGTGGTAGGATCAGCTTGTGCAAGTACAACGCCTCGAAGAGAAAAATGTGACTTGGAAGGAATTCAAGAGGAATTTTGAGAAGAAATACCTGACCAAGAGGTATTATAATAAAAATATGAAAGAGTTCTTTGAACTCAATATGGGAAGCATGATCATTGATGAGTATGAAAGGAGATTCCTAGAATTGTTGAAGTATGTCTCCTTCATCAAAGATGAGATAGTTAAGATCCATAGATATCTGAGTGGACTACCATCCTTCATCAGTGACAAGATTCAGTATGATGATCCTAAAACTTTGGAAGAAACCATAAGGAGAGATAAGTGATTGCATGATCAGAAAAAAGGAAAACCTACCTTCCAGAAGGCTTGGGAGGACAAGAAGAAGTTTAACATATATCTGAGGAAGAAGGGAACAAGCCTCCATTCTTCAGAAACAATCCTCAAGGGCAGACAGCTTTTAGAGAGCCCAAGATGGTTGAGGCATGTGGGCAAAGGCCAAGGCAGCCACTGATGTAATGTTGGGGTTGTAAAGGAGATCATAAGTATAGGGATTGTCCTCACAAGGCTGAAAAAGTGAGATTTTTCCACAATGTGCAGCAAGCATAAATAGTGGAGGACATGGGCAGAAGTGTGCCAAGAATATATGCAGCCCTAGACAACAAGCAAGCAGAGTCTCAATCACACATGATTGAAGTAGAAGGTATGATCAATAACCATGCCTTTACTATTCTAATTGAATTAGGGGCTAGTCATAGCTATATATATCCTAAGGTAGAAGAAATATTGCAATTACCAAGATGCAAGCATGATAAATCTTGGTTGGTACAGCTGGCTACAGGAGCCAAGAGAAAGGTTGTTGAGTTGGTTAAGTCATGTCCATTGGGCATGAATGGGTTGAATACCAAGGCAGATATGAACATCTTGCCTTTAGGTCCATATGACTTTCTAATTGGTATGGATTGGTTGGACCAACACCATGCCATCTTAGATTGTCGTAACAAGGCATTCACTTTCCTAGATGAGGAAGGAAATTCAAGAGTAGTCCAAGGAATTCCTAGGGTAATCATTGTCCGAGAAAGATCAGCAATGCAGCTGAAGAAGTGTTATACAAAGGGTTTCCAAGTGTTTGAATCTCACATGGAGGAAACACCTAAGGATAGGGTGCTAGATCTAGAAGATCAAGCAGTCCTAAAAGAGTTTGAGGATGTGTTTAAGGAGATACCAGGACTACCCCCAAGGAGAGATATTGATTTCTCTATAAATTTGATGCTTGGAGAAGCTCCAGTGTCCAAGACTCCCTATAGAATGAGTACTCCAGAGTTGAAGGAGTTGCAAATGCATCTTGAAGAGCTACTGAAGAAGGGGTACATACGCCCAAGTGTGTCACCTTGGGGTGCCCCGGTTTTATTTGTGAAGAAGAAAGATGGGACCTTGAGATTGTGTGTTGATTTCAGGCAGCTAAATAAAGTAACTGTGAAAAACAAGTATACATTGCCAAGGATTGATGATCTCTTCGATCAGTTGAAGGATGCAAGGATATTTTCAAAGATTGATCTCATGTCAGGATACCATCAGGTAAGGATTAAAGATGAAGACATGAGCAAGACTGCCTTCAGAACAAGGTATGGTCACTATGAGTTTACAATGGTGCCATTTGGGTTATCAAATGCACCAGTTGTTTTCATGTGTTTGATGAATGGTGTTTTTTGAGACTACTTAAACAAGTTTGTCATTGTCTTTTTGGATGACATCCTTGTATATTCCAAAATAGAAGAATAACATGAGCATCACTTGAGGATGGTGTTTCAAGTGTTAAGAGAACACCAGTTGTATGCGAAATTGAGCAAGTGCTCATTTTATCATAACCAAATTCATTATTTGGGGCATATCGTATCCAAAGAAGGGATAGCAGTGGATCCTAAAAATATTGAGGCCATTAGAGGATGGCCAACACCCAAGAATGTGGTAGAAGTTAGATCCTTCATGGGTCTAGTTGGCTACTACAGAAGATTCATTGCAGGGTTTTTGAGGATTTCTCACCCAATCACTTCCTTGTAAAGGAAAGGGGTGAAGTTTCAATGGAAAACAGAATGTGAAAGGAGCTTCTAGAAATTGAAGAACTTGTTAACCAGTGCTATGGTTCTGATAATTGCAGATCCTAATGAGAAATTCATGGTTTGAACAGATGCATGCAAAGAGGGACATGGAGGAGTCCTCAGCCAATATGGTTTGGTAGCATGTTTTGAATCCAGAAAGTTGAAAGAGCATGAAAGGCTCTATGCCACTCATGATCCAGAGTTGGAAACCATAGTATATGCCTTAAAGAAGTGGAGGCACTACCTCATGGGAAATAAATTTGAGCTAAGGAAAGACCACAATGGTCTGAGGTATTTGTTTGATTAGCCAACTTTAAATGCCAGGAAAAGCAAATGGTTCGAATTCCTCTGTGAGTATGACTTTGATATCAAGCACATCAAAGGGAGGGAGAAAAAGGTGGTTGATGCACTCAGCAGGAGAGTGCATGAGTTACATGCTACAGTCATTAGAATGTACCAAACATATCTTAAAGGTAGAATTTATGAAGTTGCAAAAGCAGATTTGCAGTACGTGGAGATGGTAACAAAATTGCAGCAAGGTAAAATGCAGCAGATAATCGAAGATTATAACTTGGGAGATGATAGAATTACCCTGTACAGGAACGGAATTTTTATACCCAATTCTCTGGAATTGAAAAGTATGATCTTGAAGGAGATGCATAATGTGCCTTATGTTGGACACCCAGGATATCAGAAAATAGTGGAAGCAATCAGGAGCCAATACTATTGGCCAGGTATGAAAAAAGAAATTGCGGAGTACATTGCCAAATGTATGGAGTGTCAAAGGGTCAAGGATGAGCATAGACACCCAGCTGGGTTGTTGTAGCCATTACCCATCCCTGAGTGGAAGTGGGAAGTAAGTGTAAGTTGGGACAATACAGTGGATAGGTAAGTGATTGGGCCAGAATTGCTCAGAGAGATGGAAGAACGAATGTTGAGGATTAAACAGAATTTAAAGGATGCCCAAGATAGACAGAAAATCTATGCTGACAAGGTTAGAACGCACGGGGAGTTTAAAGTGGGTGATCATGTATTCTTGAAGGTTAAGGCCAACAAAAGTTCACTGAAGTTGGGAAACTGTTCCAAGTTGGCAGCTAGATATGGTGGACCATTTGAAATCCTAGAAAGGATTGGTCTAGAGGATTATATGATTGCATTGCCTACATCTATGTTTGTTCATAATGTATTCCATGTATCATTGCTCAATAAATATATACATGATGCTAATCATGTAATTGATTGGAATGTGATTTGGGTGGAGCAAGAAGGCACTATCCAAGTGTATCTGGTACGCATTCTGAAACGGAAAATCAAACATCTCCATAATCGATCCATAGGGCTTGTAAAGGTCCAATGGACCTAGTACGGTCCTGAGGATGCTACTTGGGAGCATGAGGATGCAATGCAGGCAGAATACCCGCATCTTTTTGAAGATTTTGAAAATCTTGTTGATATGGTGTAAAATAATTGCACTGAGGACAGTGCAAAAATAAGGGGAGGGGATTGTAATACCCCAAGGTCAAGACCCTAATTTTTAATCAGGAATTGTAAACATGTTTCATAGGCTGGTGAGCCAAGTAAAGATAAGCTAGGAGGCTTATGTGATAGTTGGGCCAGAGAGCCTAGGATGCTAAGGTCAAGAGCTTGTTTTGTATATGTAAATATTAAAATGATTAATATAAAGGCATCACTTCGTGTAGACCGACCGTGATGAAACAGTATGGGGGACTAGTCTCCAATAGGCTGGGTAAGGGAAGGGGGCTGAGAAGCTGGAAAAAGGGGCTAAGCTTAAGATCTTAAATCCCAGAGAGTAATAATATATATTATTATCCTAAATGATGTGAGGAGGATATGAATTTATCCTAAGTTCCTTTTTGGAAGGAAAAATGACTTCCAAATGGAGAGGAACGTGCTTCATGAGGGCCATGTGTCATCTCAGGTGCATGCAAATATATGGGGGGATTTTGACTGTTTCGGGGATATTTTTCCATTCCTTCCACTCAAGCATGCGGTAGCAGGCAAGCAATAAAATCGTGAACGCCATTGTTGAGCCCTCGACCATCCCGAATCTTTGCAACGAGCTCGAACTGCTATTTTTTTGAACCTATACCTTGTGGGTTTCCTATGCTTCATCTGGACATTTTCCCCACGAGTTTATCCTCAGGATTATTGCCATCCCTCGTGCAGCTCACGCACGCACTAAACAAGCATGCAGCCATAGCCTTTTTCGCCATTGTGAACCTTTGTAACTTGTTGAGTCGTCCCCTTGCCTTACCCGATTTATTGTTGTGTTTAGAAGAGGCGGGTTGTCATGCCCATGGTTGAAGAAGAAGGTTTTCAGTCCTATGAGCAACTCTCATCAGGTGAGAGAGTTTTTGGGGAAGTGAGTTCTCCTGGAGGGAGTCTAGTAGTAGCTACAGAGCTTTGAGAATTCTTGTCCGGCCTGTTACTGAAGCCCTAGAAGGTAGATGGAGCAGTCGATGGACTGTGTGACAAAGAAGGTGTATACTCCTGGGGTGGGAAAGGCATGTGGGGAATGCGATTCTTTGAGCAATGGGCGTAAGTGTCTTCTTGGATAAAATCCTTCCTGTAGACTGGTACAACTTCCTGTTGTCCTTGCCTAGCCTAGAAATCCTTTGCCTGATGGAGTCTAGTCCCAACTCGAGGGTGACCCACTGGTGAGAGTGATGAGCAGCGTGGTCTAAGGTTGAGAGGTTCGTGGAAGTTCTACACGCAGTCGGTGCACTACAATTAAGAGATAAGTATCATTTATGTGCTTAATGGTTAATGATGTATTTTAGTGCATGTTTATGATTCTTATAATAATATCATGTGTTTCGCTGCATGTATGTTTTCATGTTATCTATGTTTATTTATGTTAAGTTTATATGTGTTTTTATTCCGCAAAGAGTTATGTCTGCCATATCCCAGAAGGTCTATGTCTGGGCATGGACAATCTTAATTACACATAACAGAGCAGTTTGGTTTCAAAGTAGTGGTGTTGTCTCCGGCGAGGGTGGTCGGGGGACGTTACAAATTGGTATCAGAGCTTTAGAGATAATTTTTAAGTGGCATGACCCAGCCTAGAAGGCTGGGTACATTACAGTTATCATCTTTGATATTCACACTTTGAGATAGCCTAGGTTTACTCCCTAAAGAAGATGCACCCACCTTGCCAACAACTTTCAACTCAACATCTATCACTTAAGGAGCTCATCCTCTTTTCAATCTTTTTATTTTGACTTGAGTGTATTGACTGTACTCATGTAAATTCATCTTTCCATCTCTATGACTATGTGTATGAGTTCTTTAATATTTCTTCATATTGTGCGGACATATTAGGAGGTTTTATTTCACACCCTCCAATAGCATTTTTACCATCCAAACCACCTAACAAATCTATTGTCTAGATCGTATCATCCCTCAAGAACCTAGGAAGACATTACAATAGTACATTGAGGTGTCCACTTGGATTTGCATTCAACTCCAGGTTCTAGATATAGAGGAGGTATTCATTGTATCACCACTTGGGAGGTATTCTTTTGCACCCTCCAATAACATTTTTACCATCCAAGCCACCTCACAAATTTACTGTCCAGATGGTATCATCTCTATCAAGAACCTATGAAGACATTACAATATTACATTGAGATGTTCACTTGGATTTGCATTCAACTCCAGGTTATATATCTAGAGGAGGTATTTATTGTTAAATTTAATTCTACTGTATTGGATTTTGTTAGATTCAAAGTTTCCATGTTTGAAAGTGTTTCCCTTGACTAGGACTTTCAACATGCCTTGGAAGTTGAATGTAAAGTTCAATGGTGGACTAATTTCCAATCCTGCCAAAACCCCAATTCTCATTCCAACCCCAACACTTAGAGTGCTCCCAATAGTCCTATGGCCTTTACTCATCATCCATAGAACCCTACATTTGTTATCCCTTCTTCTCCTAGACCCGAGCAATGCTGCCACTACCATTGCACACAACCAACACTATAACAAATAGCCATGCTCTCAACTATCCATAGTCATCGCAAGCACTATATATTGACTCGTCCTCTTGTCTTCACAAGTCCAACATTACATCCTACACTTTGTATCCTCTAATGATTGCATAGATACTGAATTCTCTCACTTTATTTTTCTTTTTTTTAATTGAACACAAAGAATCTTCTTCCACCTCTACCAAAATTCCTAAATCTTACGCTAATACACTATAGAGTCTCATATAGGATCTCTCATCACTCCAAATTCATAAAAAAATCTAAAACCAATAACTATATTAATCACTATAGTTACAAGCTCTAGGACATGATAGCTATATTAATTCAATGGTATCATTTAGATATTCCTTATGTCCAGCCACATCAAAATCTGGGACATTGGGAGAAGCTTTCGTAATCTTCCCTGCAAATGAGATGTCTAGGTTTACATGAGTCATAGCTCAACCTTGGGTGATAATTTTGACACGTGTACCTATCCTCTTTGTAGCATCATTGATTGGATCATTCATTATCGTCACACATATGGATTCAATGGCCTCAAAATCCCTTATTGCACCTGGATTGCACTTGGATGAGAGCAGTAGATATTTCCAAGTATGGGGCAGACCTTGAAGGCTTTATGAACAGTTATTTTCTTCGTCGGGAGTCTGATGCAGGAGCATCTAACATCAAGCTCTAGAACTAACCCAAGGGGTCAAAACATTTACCAAGGGAGTTGGTTCCCTAATTTTATTTTGTAATATTTGTAAAATATATCTCAAAGATTGATGTGTTTCATAGTTGGTAGTTTGGTGTTGAGATTCACGAAATAATTCCTAGTATAGAGGTTTGTTTAGATACTTCGAGTGAGTTGGTTTTGAAGGATCTATTTCAAGAGCTCTGAGAATATATTTGTAATTTTATAATATAACAGAGGTTGGGAAAACAAAGTGAGTGAGGAGGAGTGGTTTTGGAGAAATTCCATGTGTGCATGTTGTGAGAGAAGTTTTGAATATTATAAATAAAGTTCCAGTGTGTTCCAGAAATTACTGTGTTAATTCTGTAATCTAGAATTGTGTGTATGAACAGAGTTGGTTTGTTTATTTCATGATTTATCTCCATCCTGGAAAATACATACGCCATATTGTGTGAATCGATAGATCAGAGTTCATTGTGTGGCAAATCGATCCCAGATTTTGCATTGGAAGCATATCGATCGAGATCGAGGAAAATACTCCTTACAACGGGGAGATTTAATTGTTATTATCATTATTTGAACGAGATTAAATCTAGATTGTTGGATCATAGAGCCAGTACACTAGGGTCGTAGGATTTTGTTTAAGGTTGATTGTTGATCAACGTAAGGATCAACGATCCTCGTCGACTTCACATAGGAGAGAAGGTCAGTGGTTAATAAAGGTGTGGTGTCGAAGTTGGTTTATAAACTTACAATTGAAACATGTGTTCCAAGTTGGTAGTATTTGTCCCCTTAGAAGCGGATTTTAATACCATCGTCTGACCCCCCCCAAACATTGTATATGAAAATCACTTTCCAAAAGTGGTAAATCATGGTTTTGTGTGAAGATTTAGCTACATGTATAGTATATGGTTGCAAGGATACTTAGCGCTATATCAAATTAGAACCAAGAAATCACAAAGGAGCTAGCACTAGTTCGAAAAGGCACTTAACATAAACCTAGTTGGGTTTCCATTTGGGAAACGTTGTATGATAGAGAGCATTATCTTTAGTTTTATTAAATTTTAGCCTTATCTAGGCTTTAAGTTATTAGATTTAATTATATTAGTTTTAAATTTTATTTAGTTTTAATAGTTATATTTATGAGTTCTTTGTATATATTGATTAAAATTAATCGTATTTCATTTCAAATATATAGAATATAATATTAAAAACTAATAAAAAGATGTTTTATTAGTTTTTAATACTATATTTCATATATTTAAAATGAAATACGATTAATTTTAATAAATTTCAATAAATTAAATGAAACACGATTAATTTTAATGAATTCCAATAAATTAAACGAAATACGATTAATTTTAATTAATTTTAATAAAACGATGTGTTTGTGTGCAAATATATCATGATTAAACATGGAGCGTTGATCAGGAAAGCATGGAGAACTATGATTTATAACGAACCTCGATATCCCAGGCCGATCGACATTTCAAAGGGCATAACCCCCAAGGTGACATAGGGCGGATTTGACCCATGCTATGTGTCAAAAAAAGGATCCACCTCGGCCCCCCATCGCATGGTATTCAAAACCGTCACTCGACACCGCATGGAACTATGAAATGAAGCCACCCAGATGCTCCTGAAACCACCAATTTTGTAAACATTTGATTTGTAAATATGTTATATTAACAATTCATAAATGATTTATTTAAATGTGTGTGTAAATAAAATATCGTTTGTTGGGTTATCTTTATAAAAGTCCACTGGTTACTATTAATGAAGACCGAAAGCTACCTGAACTCACTCAATCCTTTTCAGAGCATACTTTTGTCGGATTTGTCAGCAAAATCAAGGGTTTTCTTCAGCTATTGTTCCGGGTAAGAAGATAAAGGCTCATTTCTTGTCACTTTGTTAAAATGTCAAAACCCTCAAGTAATAAAAAGTCAAGAACCCTATCTATAGTAGAACTTGATTTAGAGGACAAGGATTGCCAAATTTTTGACCCAATTACTTCATTTGATCTCTATGAATTACATAAACTATCTTTTGACAAATATAATCAGTTACATGATTATTTTCATGCATGGGACTCGAACTTGGCCCATTTCATTGTTCCTTAGACTCATAATTTCCCAGAATTTGTTCACTAGTGTGCTTTGAATTATGTCCCATCCTCTAGGAGTATATTGTTCAGAACTGGGTCATTGTTATTTTAAATTTCAGTTGAGTCAATTTGTGAGATATTGAAAATACAACAAATTACAAATGGTCAAGTCTTAAATGAAGAATATTTAGCCATTGTCTATAAAGAGTTCAATTTACACGACAACCAATATTTAATGTTGTCTTTAATGGAGAAATATAACAATCCTCCTGAAGAGTCTAATAATTATGAAACTGTTATATTTTCACCAATCTCGTGACAGATTATCAGCATGGCTTGTGTTGTTTTTGGATATGACAATGATAGGATTGTGCATAACATTATATTATGTCTACTTAAGTCTATTTTCCCTTTGACAATCCAACCAATTGTTAGATTCCATTTTTCACAGTATATAGCTAATTCTTTGCACTATCAACTCACCGAATTTACACTAAGTAGATCTTGTAGATATCAATCGTATCTAGTATATTTTCTTTTGTTTTTCAAAGAAAATGACTTTTCAAATTTGAACTTAGAAACTGAAGATAATGTTGGAAAGCATGTGTCAATCATTCATTGGACACCAATATTCAAAAAGAAACCACAAAATGTTTTTTACTGGACAAATTGGTAAGTGATGACACAAACTAATCTCCCTAACTTCAATAAGAAATTAGAACAAAACATGACAGAATACAAATTTCTCCTTAGATTTCATTGTAATGTAAACTAGTTCAAAGAGGGATAAATGACATACCATTTAAACGTTGTTTGATCCTTTCTAGTGTTGTCCTTGCTCCATCCTTAGATTTGCAAGACGTTGAACCTGTTAAGAAGCACAAACCAACAAAGAGAGAGAGCAACAATATATATATTCCAATGAAACCTATGCATAATATCAAGGAGTTGTGCAATAAAAATGGAGACACTTTTATAGGGAAGAAATGTATTACTGCATTATATTAATGAAAGTGGAGAATACAACTTATGCCTTGATGTTGCAAGGTCCCTTCCAATGGCCCTTTGCCTCAACACACACACATTTTCTCCAATGTTTTTGATGAAGAGTATTCACAACCTGACTTGGAAATCTAAAGCAAAGCTATTACAAGTATAATCTTCAGCAGAATTCTTCATGCATAAGTCAGCCTAACTTTTCCCATGAGAGATATTTCTTTATATAAAGTGAAGAGGGATGGATGAAGGGATTATGATGATCCCACTAAATCAAAGAAGCGAGTGAGATCCAAATCGATCAGAGGCCACCTCATCCTTTCGAAGATTCCATTCTAGAACCTTCAAGAATTTCACATTTTTCCTTTGTTTGAGCATCATCTCACCATAAACACAAGTAGTCTATGATGACACAGCATTCCACTGTGGTGCATATTGTGACGATCAAGGATCGTCACACCATTAACATTTGGCAAGGTGCGATGAATTTTTTTGGTAGGGTTTTCAATAAAGGAAACATGATTCTATTTCCCAAGGAGAAAGTCTTATTTCTTTAGCAGCTTCAGGGAATCAAAGAAGTAAGAAATACACATATCATCGTTGATCACGGGGGTGACAAAAATCATGTGTAACAATGTTGGATTTTCATACTTTGTCAATACATTTATGGTCATATCATATACCATGTTTCATGTAGAAATCCCTCCTATAATCTTTCCCTAAGTAAAGACACTTTTGCATGACTTTGCAAAAACTAAACTAGGAGACTGGTATTATTCGAGAAATATACTGAAATAAGGATATATTGAGCAGAAATTAAACCTTTCAGATTGCCCAAATTCCTTACCCTGAGGATTTTTTCCTTAGAATTAATAAGGCAAAGTCTTAATTCAAATGATATTCATTTTGTTTCAAAAAAACAGAGGACTAATTTCAAGTTGAAAAGAGAAGTAGGACCTTTTATTGTGAACAATAGAAAAGTTTTGCAGGTTGTAGAATCAATGTTGCAAGGAATGAATCTTGAGCAAGAAGAAACATGGTAGTATGATCCTTTTGGAATCATATCATCCAAAAGACAAGAGTATCAATTAACTTCCTATGAGCACCATAGAAAACCTCAAGTGGAGAAGATAATGAACATGTACAGTTGGAAAGACGTTCAGAAGATTCTTTAGGGTAAAATATAGAATGTATCTCAAGTTTCTTAGACAGTGGTCATTGATACACCCCAGCAGCAAGAGAAATAATTTAAAATAATTTTTCAGCTAGAGGAGCTTCAAGTTGTCTCAGAGTTAGAAGATGAGCATTACAAGAAGAAGCAAAGGATTGAAGGAAACACAGAGGAAATTTAAGAAAATATATATATATATATATTCAAGTTATAGAAAATACATCGGAAGAGACTCAAAAGAAACCTGCTTTTACAATAGAGTCTCTTTTGTCGGTTGTCTTTAATAACATACAAAATAAAGGTGCAAAATCTTCAGAAAGCAAGCCAAAAATATATATTTTCAAATTATGAGAAAATGAAGGACAAAATTGTAGAGATCAAGCAAATTTTGTTTCCTGAGCTTGATTAAGATTCTTCTAAATCTATATTATTGTATGCATTAAAGTTTGAAAAAGAAAGATTTAATTTCTCACTATTAGAACCTAATGATCAAAACCTTAGAAGTGTTGACAATTATAAAGCAACAAACTTTTCAGTTGATCTTGAAAAAATTCATATAGTTGAAAGATGGACTTGCTCAGACAAACAGGAGAAATGTTGAATAGAAATGTCATCCATATGACTCTTGATATCAAGAAATTACAAAATGTTAACAGACAATTGAAGGAACAACTGAGACGGGAAAAGGTACTTACCAGGACAAAGCAAATAAGGATTAATGATTTGACAAAGAAACTCTTAAGACTAAGAGATAATTATAAGGATGATGAGCCAATGCAATAGATAATGAGCTCAAAATATAATGAGATCCTTATACTAAAGAAGAATCTACATTTGACTGATCTTGATCATGTGCAGACTCGAGAGCTACAATCAATCCAACGGGAAAAAGATCAGATTTTAAATCAAATGGTTCACATGAATGAACACATCAAATTATATGAACAACAAATTCAAATTTTGAAACATGGATCTTCATCATCACAAGGATTAGCATCTGAAGATTCATCAGATGATCTAGTTAAGGCTTTAACTGAGCTAAATTTTAAAGAAATTGAATTGGAAAAATACAAGAAGAAAGTGTCTACACAAAATGATGAAATAAAAATTCTCATAGATCAAATTGCAGAAAGAGATAAAGAAATTAAGATCTATCAACAAGATAAGGCTAAGATACAAGAGGATTATGAGTTGTTGAAAACTAAATTAGAAGGAAAATCCTATTTGATAGGAGCCAGACGTTTGCTTTGCAACAAAATTGCTAAGGAAATCACCAAAAATTGGGATTATATCATAATAATGGATGAAGAATATGGTTTGGCAAGGAAGGTGGACAAAGACATTAAATTTGTTTTCCAAGAGATAGGAAACAGACCTGAGACAACTACCAAAATTATTAAATTACTTAATTCCAAATCAAATGAGGAATTGAGTAAAAAAAGAATTAAAAATCGAACCAGCATGGTCATGGAGATTGAAAAGGTTTTTATAAAAAGAAGCCTAATTCAGCAAACTCATAACAAATTAATTCCTTTACAAATAAATGTTGAATGGTTTTATAGCCTTTACAAGAAAATGGTTGAAAAGGGTTTACTGGAATGTTGGGATAAAAAGGGAAATTTACTCTCTCTTCAAAATTACTATCATTTTTTGATAAAAGCTAGAGGAATTACAGGAATGTTAAAAGGTCCAATAATTGTTGACCTTTTGGACAAAGGCTTCAACCTTTTATGGAAACTCAGAAATTTATTTGTAATTACCCTAACATATGAAATATATATTGAAGTGCATATTTCTTATAAGAAAATGATGACTTTTAAATATCCAACAAAGAAGGATTGGGATCAACTCAATCAATTAGAATGACTTGGCAAACAGCTTTCAACAAAATCAGGGATTTTGTTCTACAAATCTTTTATTTTTGTAATTTATGTTGACTTATAAGTAACTTGCATAACCATTTTTTGTTACAAGTGATATGACTATAAGTATCCACTAGATTGGAATGTAAAGGGACTTTTTTTTGCTGCAAGGCCCGAGAAAAAACTATTATTAATGAAAAGGTTCATTTACAGAGATTACAAGATTCTTGTTTTCATGATCTGGGTTATGTGCTTTTGAGTAATATGTGGTTCTGAGTTTTCATAATCATTTTCTTTATTTATATTTGTGTGATAAGTGTGACCATTTGGTATGAAATGCATTGTTGTAGCAACAAAGGAAAATTATTAAACATAGCTTTCAATTGATTCATTATAAGTGTTTCTATGACTTATGTTTTGTTATTATGCCTTCAAATTTTAAGAGAAATTTTCTTTTAAAATTTATTAAAACATTTTCATCACAAGGATATCATTTTGTTTTCTTCTTCCATTGAAGGATAAGTAATATTTATTCAATTGGAATACATTATTTATCTTTTCATTGTTTTTTTTTTTTCAATTGTCCATCATATTGATAAATTTCAATCAATTCAGATAGTCAAAACAAGCCTTTTATAATATGATAAATATTTATTGATAGTTAAGTAGAAATTATAGGACACTAAATTCAAAATAATTGTAAATAGTTGTACAATTTTTGTTCAAATTAATATGCATGATTGGGTATGGGGAATTAAGAGTGATGCGAGGGGGGGAGGGGCCAAATGAGCTTCCACCTTCACGTGGTTGGCCCTGTTTAGTAGAGAATAAATTATTCTTGAAACTAAGAGTAGTTCATTAAGGTATTCCTATTGTCTATTTAATGATATTGTTCTTAGAGATTATTCAATGTAATTTGATGTGGCATTTTATGTTATCCCTTAACATTTATGTTTTCCAATGTTCAATGTGCAGAAAGGCCTATTCTAATAACTTGGTGATGTAGAATGTTTTCTCAAGTTAGTGGTTGATTCAATGAACATTTACAGCAATATCGATCAATCGGATGGCAGTAAAAAATTGAGTTCTAATTTTAAAGTTTCTTGTACTATGTTTGATTCTTTTCTTAGTTATATGTTTCTATTTGTAACAACTTGTTATTTTATATTGTTGACTTATATCTCTAGATCAACAAAATGACATATTTTGTTTTGTTTGTGTAAAATAAATAGTTTAATAAATGGCCCCAATATCACCATCAATATAAATCAATGGTATCATCTTTGAGATTCACACTTTTTTCACTTTCACATATTCATCAAGTGCTCAAAAACACTTCAAATCCAGATGCAAAAATTCTCAGATGGCATTTTTAGTGTTGAAAACCCCCTATGCAAAAAATTATAACACTTAGCTGACTATATGACAGTTGTTTTTGCATATCATTTATCTAAGGCCAATTGATTTTTCTCCATTGATCACATTGAGTTTTTTAAGTCTCATCAAGTGCTCGTGTGTCTGGTCAAACTAGAAAATTATTAGACTGGCCAGGACAAGTTGAGTTCACTCATTTTGGGCATGATCCCATTCAATTACGTAAGAATTACAGTTACTCCCCGAGTCTTGTAACTATGGATATTTGTACAACGTTTCTTATGCTTTGTATAAATGATAACTTTTCCATGGTTTGTTGGTTGTCCAATGATGAAATCTATTCCGTTTTCAGCTATTCAAGAGGGTACTTATGAAGAATACCACCGAAAGAAATCTACATATTCCTAATTTGAATAAAATAGATACAAACATGATAATTAAGAAAAGCATGTATTTCCATATTTATATTGTAAAATTGCATTGCACGCACAACAAACATACATAGTTGCAAAGAAAAGACAAATTATTCTATATTCACATAATCAGAAAAGATGAATGTACAACACCTGCTCGTGAAGAGCAACACCAACCACATGTAAACTACATGTTGTAACATAGGTTAAAATTCTAAATAAAAATTCAATTTTTTTATTAGAATGGGTATTTTTGAGTTCTATATTATTTCATTTTGTTTGTTTTGTGTAGATGTTAACTTGGTTTTAATCTATTAGAGTAATTTCTCTTCTTTTATTTTGTGTTGGTTTTGTTTCTATATTAGGTTTTACCTTTCGTTAATGTACATTTATTTTAATTTTTGTGTACTAGTGCACCAGTTATGCTGGAACTTGGAAGCCCAAAAACTAGTCATAAAATGCATCTTGTTTGTTATTTAGAATTAGCAATAAGATATATGCAAATCTAAGACAAACTGAGACCACAATAAATCTTTGGGTTTAAGCAATATCTTTACCAGGATTCCATTCTTTATGTGGTTTGCCCCTCCATTTTTTTTAAACAATAATTGAATAAAGACTTTGAATTAAAAGGTTGTGTCATATTCAAAACAATTGTTAAAGTTTACAAAATAAGTCTTGAGATCACCAGAGCACAACTCTATTTTTTGACTGATATACAAAACAAACAAAGACTTATAATATTACGCAGTGAAACTGCCATAAATTCTTATATATTGTCATAATAATAAAAAAAATGCATTTAAAATACTGCATTAAGATCAAATTTCTAGCTTCCAATCCTGTCTTCCATCAACATGGTGTATTGCCTTATATTTCCATTGGTTCTGGTCCATTTCATCTATGTGCTTCACTGGCTCCATCTCGTTCTACTTTGTTATGAAAGCATATATACAACAACAAAGGACAAATCAGACTAACAAAATACTTACTTCTTTGTAAGTAGTCTATCGTTTGCATTCGTTTTTGCTATTGTTTTCTTTTGCTCACTTGGTAATTGATCACATATGTTTCTTTTATGTCGTATGCATAGTTAACACTACTTTCTAACTACTATTCTCTCTTTCTTCCAGGTATTTTTTCTATTCGTTGGTCCACAGGAGCCCTAATCCCATTCCATTTGGACAAATGCATTTGCTTTTTGCATACATTATTTTAAACACAATTGTATATTTTTTGAACTTGCCGAAGTACTCTTTAGCATAGATGGCTAGTGATTTTCAAGGCTTCTAATTTAAAACTGAATTTTCAAGTTTGTTTTCACTCTTTATGATTTTTCAATGAAATATCATGTTAAGTTATGTTCATATGTACCACTTTACTTGTATTATGGGAAATGTCATTTTGACTTTAAAAAAAAATTCATTAAACATAAATAAGCATGCATCATGTAAAAGGAAACTGCATTTTTGTTTCCTTGCCAAAGAACTGTTTTTGCATAGTTGGTGATTAGTTTTCAACCCTTTGAGTTTTAAACTGAATAGTCATCTCGGTCTTCAATGTGTATAATTTTTCAATGAAATATCATGTTTGCTTCTCTGCATATGTGGATATTTACTTTCATTCTACAAAATGTTATTTTTAACTTTGTGCTTTCATTTGTAAATTTTATAACATATTGTGAATATTGAATAGAATACAATCTTGTCCTTTCTCATACCTTGCTTTATTTGTCAATGTTTAGTTAACAAACCAACTACATTCTCGGAATTTATTTCACTTGTCTATGGTGACAATTTATGTTTCCTCATTTAAATCGCATAAAAATTGCAAAAAAATCTACCATGTTGCATTGAACATTGTCTATTGGACCAACACTTTCCTGCACAATGTTATTTGCATTTGTGTCATTTACAAAACTAGTTTTCCTATTAAGTTGGAACATCAACAATCACTCTACTTTTGCACTGTATTTCATCTGTTCAGTTTCTCTATACAATGTATTTTCTGGCGCTTGGTTAGAAAAAAAAAATTCCTATTAAGTTGGAAGTTTGGTAATTTTGTTGCTTTTGGACTCTATTTTGTGCCTTCCGTCATATGCACATTGTCTTTTATGAACTTCAGAGGGAAAAAAATAGTCATACCAGTAACAATTTATTGATATGTTGTTTACAATTTCAACAGTTTGTATAAGCAACATATATTGTACAGGGAACTTGATTGCATCTACTTTCTGCATATCCTAAGCTATGCACACTTTGCATTGTCTCGCGGACAGCTTGGCTTCTATGAACCTCACATTGCGATTGGCACATCTTGTGCTCGGTGTAGTTCGTGTTGCCTCTCCGCATCTTCATCTATCCAATCGCTTTACAAAGTTTTGTGGTAGATGTTTTTACATAGCTATAATGCTAAATGTCATGTCTTGTGAGGACAACTACATGCCCTTTTATTCTTGGGCACCCGCACATCGTGTACTCTACACACTTTACATAACTTTAATTGAATGGCGTCATCAACACACTTTACATTGCTTCGGGCACATCTTCACCTCCACATACTGCTTTTACTAAGTTTTATGTTGTGTGTTTCTATTTATTTTATGTTTACATAGTCCAATGCTAAATCTTGTATTGTGTGCAGAGAACTTTGTGTACTATGCTTCTCGCACATGCTAGCATATGCACACTTTATATTGTTTTTGGCATAGTTTACATTGCTTCTGACACATCGTGGCCATCGCTCTCCTATATATCCACACACATTTACTTTTGCACAATAGAAAGAGTCAAACTGAACATTTGGTTATGCTCCATGTTTCTTTTTTTACATAGTCTAGTGCTAGATCTGATATTATGTGCGAGGAACTTTAGATCCTTCGCTTCTTTCACATGCTAGTTTCTGCACACTTTTGACTAGTTGTTTTTATGTGCAAAGCATCCACAATTCCATCGCTCTCATTTATATCTGCACACATTTACTTCCGCACAATAGAAAGAGTCAAACTGAACATTTGGTTACGCTATTATTTATTTTCAATCCTCTTGTTAAAAAATATTTAGATGGTTTCCTTTACATCCTTGCTTGGCTATGTCTTACCAACCTTTGTATTGAAAAAGAAAAACAATAAGTTAAAAGTCAACTCAAGTTTCACAATTTATTTTAAAAAATAATAAATCATCCATAATTGATTTTAAAAATATGTTTTTCTTTTTCTTAGGAAAAATATAGAAGTTTTGAACTACTTATTTATTCCCCTCGCAGAGCTATATCATCTCAGACTTGTTCCAACCTTTGTAATTGTCACTCCTTATCCTAACTTCCAAACACTTTACATTGGTTCTTGCATTAATAACATGCATAATTAACTTTTATTAAATTAATAATTAAAATTTATTTTTAATATACATATACACGTTAAAAAAAATTGTTACGCATATGCATATCCATAACAATATTCTACTATTAATAACATTGATAACTATTAGACTAACTCTTTGCAGGGATATACCTCCAAACATTTTACATTGCTTCTCGCATATGCTAACCTCCCATTGAACACTTCACTTATTTACATTGCTTACAACATATGGTAACCTCCCCATTGAACACTTAACTTGTTTACTAAGTTTTGCTCCACATTGAGCATTTTACCTTTTTGCTTATTTTTACAAAGTTTTATGCTAAATGTTTTTATTGCAAACACTTTACATTGCTTCTCACATATGCTAACCTCCCACTCACGTACCACTCAAGAGCATATATTTCTGACTCGACAACATATATTTACTTTACTTTACTTTTACTTGTTTTTACTTTATATGAATTATCTTTTGACTGAGACTATTCATTATCTATGCATTTAGCTATATTAAGTCTCAATGTTTGGCATATATTTCCCACTCGATAGCATATATTTTCAAGTAGGCGTGGTTAGAAATCGTGTCAAATGAAATTTATTTATGATTACTGGAAATCATGTAAAATGATTTTTTTTTTCAAATTTAATAACATTTATATTAATAACAATAACATGTATATTAATAAAATATTAATTACACCGAAGGTGTTCTTTAAGGGGAGGTTCCTCTCGGCGCCTTCATCGTCTGTCCAACCCTTATGAGAAGTTTCCATTTGTTAATTTGGATCAATCAATCTTCTCTTTACACGTGTCTTCGCCTTTGTCAATTCGTCTTCTCCTTCACCAACTCCAAAGTAGGGCCCATGTGAGGTGAAGTACTAGTGATATGGGTCGGGGGGTTACCAAAAATGGCGAAATAGGCTACGTGCATGTAGAAAAAAAGGGTGAACTCGCAAGTGGAGGTCATCGCTCACTAAGATGACAATATAGTCAGTATGTAATAATCCTTACCTGTAACACTAATGACCAATCCCTTGCACCTCTTGTGCTCCTGGAAACCGATAGGGTCTACCTCAAGGCTTATCAAAATCTAAATTAATATGTCATGAAAAGTTGTTACACATTCAATAAAGCTCATGGTATGAGTCCCTAGGAATATGCGCGCGAGAATCCTCAAACCAGCCGAATTTTCAACGAAGTCATGGCTGCTCACAGTAGCGTTGTCATGTATTCTCCCGCAAATATGTATGGTGATGGGTTTAAGAACATAAAATCATTGGTAGACGTTGGAGGAGGTGTGGGCTCTTCCTTATCTAGGATTTTTCAGAAACATCTGCACATTCGTGGCATAAATATTGATCTCCCTCATGTCATCGCTATTGCACCTCCCATCCCTGGTATTCTATATAATGTTCATCACCATCATACTTAACCTCTTCTTGTAATATTATAGCAGGTGCAAGATGATTGTTTTAATGTTACAATGGATAATCAGTGGGTGTTGGAGGAGTGGAGCATATGAAGGGAAATATTTTCGACCATAATGGGTGTAATAAGATAATCCTTACCTGTAACATGACAACATAGTCAGTGTAAGATAATCCTTACCTGTAACATGACAATATAGTCATCATTATTGCACTCTATCCATTATTTCCTTGTCTTTGCAAATCATTTGAGCGAGGGATTATTCTCATCAACCTTTTGAAGCTTTATGCTCCTCTTCTCTTTCCAATGTCTATACCGGAGCAGCAGGTGCTTGTGTTGGGAACCAATATCAACTTAAATTATATCATCAGATCTCGAGGATGGAACAACGCAAGCAAGAATGCATGTTAGTGGAAGAACAAAGCATTTCTTGGAGGCGAGCTTTCCATCCTTATTACATTAATTTTCATGCCTTGTACATGACTTGGGCATACCTTTTCTAACCCTCTCTTCTTCTCATCTCAGTGGCTCAACTTGACAATGGAGGTTAAATCTTGGCTCATATCATGCATTGAATATTTAGGTAGGTATAGAATTAAGGTTTCAATATTTCAATCAACTTGTGTAAAAAAAAATATTTTATCCATGATGATAGCCTATAAAGTAGAAAATCATTATTAGAATAACATTGTATAATATATATTCTATGTATAACAAGTTAACGAAATAAGTTGAAAATAAGTGGAAAAAAGTTAAAGAAATAAGTTGTTATTATACTCACACTATTACTATCATTTAACAAGTTGAAAATATTGGTCTAAAAACTACATTTAAAATGGTTACGTGAACCAACAAATAACAATAGACAATGACATTTAAATTTTAAGGCAACCACTGTCCTAGTATTTTTTTTTATTATATTCATTTCATATGTAGAATTCATCTCAATCGCACAATCAAATTCCTTGGGGCCAAAGTTTAGAATGTTTGCACGTGTCATTTAATAGTCTTCCCAAGATTGTGGGGGTGAAATGGTTGAGATTGCCTAAGTTGAAGGGGAATCAAAGCATTGGTTTGACCAAGTTGTTATATTTAAAGTGGGAAAATCACGAGAAACATTATTTTGTTCGTTTTTCTTAAAAATTAAAACTAAATAAAAAGAATGATTATTCAAATGATAATTATAAAAACCTCGAGTATTATTGACTAATTTTAAAACTTTCTACCGAAAAGGCAAGAGAAGGAAACGAAATGACATGACATTTCATTTCATTGTATTGAATCAATAAAATGCATTAATATATCAATAATATATCAATCAAAAGTTCACCTATAAATTTTGGCATTTTTCGAATTAATAAAATATATATATATATATATATATAAAGTTTGACTATAACTTTTAGCATTTTTATTAGCATTTTTATAATTGACTAAATCTTTTAAACTTCAAAAATATGTATAGATAATCAAATTTTCAAAAGAAAACTTTTATAACTAAATTATAAATAGATGAATCAAATATTCAAAACAAAACTTTTACAACTAAGTTATTTAAAAATATTTGTTATTATAAAATATTCTGATGGTAATAAAAACAAGAGTTGCAAGGCAACATAGTCCCTGCCTTTGACTTGTTTAAAAATTGATAATAATAATGATTATTAGTCGTTGTTTTTATGAGAAATTTAAATCTTACACTTCTTTCTTCTTGTTTTTATGAGAAATTTAAATCTTACACTTCTTTCTGAAAAAATTTCAGGTTTAAAAATTGATAATAATAATGATTATTAGTCCTTGTTTTTATGAGAAATTTTACTACCTGATATCGTTATAAATCTCCTTTAATTCATTGATCAGGCTGCATCAGCGTCGAATACCATTCTTCAATCTGTCTCCGGCGCATCAGGGCGACTCACGCGTGCTCAAATTCGGCGGAATTCGGCTTACCAGGTGAAATTTGAATTGATTTTGAGGGTTTTTAAGTTGGCAGAGAAGGAATTTTCACTAAATTGAATCTCTGAACGGATCTGTTCAGAAACCCCATATTTGTATCCCGATCGGGGCAAGAGACTGTATTTTGCTGCCTTTGGTGGTGGATAAACCATTTAATTCGCATAATTATACGAGCTTTGCCTTCGGCGGGGTCTGTAATTCATCCCTTGGAAGTCTCCGTAGTGAATACCTAAATTAAGGGCTTTTCTTGGCACATAAACCCTTGATTTCCGGAATTAATCTTATCTTATTGGGCGGCTATGATATATTTGATCAAATCCTTGGTATAGGGTTACCGAAGGACGGTAAAATACAGAGGAAAATACCGTGGATTCTTGTGAATTATAGCTTTAATCTGCCGAGCTTGGTGTTTCTTTTTTGGGCATATAAACCCTTAATTTGTAGAATTACTTTACCTATTAATCAAACCCTCGGTGCAGGGTTCTTGAAGGAAGAACTTACAGAGAAAAAAGCCATTAATTCTCGTGAATTGTAGCTTTAGTTCGCTTCAATGGTTGACTGTTGTAGTTTGATCGAGTTCTGCAAGGCTTTCGAGCAGCACCGCAACATGGCCAATTCATTGACCGTCAGCGAGCAAGCGACTTTCTACCGACATAATAATCACCACCGCCAACAGGAGCAGCATAATCCCAACAATCTGCTGACTCATCCTCTCTGCGAGCAATCCTTCTCTGCAGCGGTTGATATCGTCATATTGGTTCTGGTACTCGGCACCTGCGGGTTTCTCTTTACGCCTTATTTCAAGTACGTTTGTCACGAGGTTGCCGAGATTCTTCCTGCCACCTTTCTGTTGATCGACGATATTATCTATCATGCACCGGTCGCCTATGCTTCTAGAGCGATCTTGATGTTTGTTGTTGTGATTGCGGCATGGGAAATCTACCAGTATAAGTCGAGGAAGTGTGAAAATCCACACTGCAGGGGGTTGAGGAAGGCGATGGAGTTAGATCTTTAGCTGGAATCGGAGGAGTGCGTGAAGACCTTACCGCCATCGCCGGAGGATTTGGTGGGAAGTGGGCAATTGGAATTGGGAGAGGATCACGAGGAACTAGAGGCAGAGCTTCGGCGGATGACACATCTAAATGGAAGATTGATTGTGTAATTAATTTAAATTTTAAATTTTTGAACAACGTGAGGTGTCAAACTTTTCAACCAATCACATTTTAAAAAAATAAGTTATTTTATAGATTAAAAATAAAAAAAATTGTATTTCTTATGTAAAATATTAGGTTTCTCATTAAAAAAAATTAAGTCAATTGAAATTAATATCAAATCAATAACAAACTCATTGCTAATTGCTAAAGTGACTAATAAATTATAAATAATATCATAATATATATTTTTTAATTTTATAAAAATATAACATCATAAAACTTTAATTTCACAATGACAACACCAAAATGACAAATGAAATTGCTTTTCAAATTCTAACTTTAATGATGTAAAGTAGAGAACTAATATTTCTTTGAACGTATTAATTACTTTGAAGAACCAATATTATTAATATTTTTTTTTAAATATTATTAATATTTTTTTTAATATTATTAATATATTTTTTTTAAATATTAATTATTTTGATTAACAATTAATTAATTAAATTTAAAATGTATATAGCTTTAATGACATAAAAAGTGAAGTTATATAACTATACTAAATATTAGACGGAAATTTATGATAAGCTTGTATAAATTGCTCTGAACTTTAAAGGGAAAATTATGATAAGCTTGTATAAATTGCTCTGAACTTTGAACTTTAAAGGGTAAGATTGTATCTGTAAAAATTTCACACAATTTTCATAGTTACAACCTTGCCCCTCATAGTTCTAAGCTCATCATAATGATTTCTTAAATTCTTAATCTTTACCTTTGTTGTTTACTAAATGGTAATGGTATTTTTTTCTAAATACACAGAATTACAAAAAAAAAATAACATGGCAATGTAATTACATAGAAGGCATTGTTGTCTCCTATAGTATATCTATCGTACAATTTAATGGCCGCACTAAAGTAGCCAGACTTGTATAGTATACCTATCGTACAACTTAATGGCCCCACTAAAGTATTCAAACTTGTATAATCGCAGTCCCTTTCATATCTCGAACTCATGTCTTTGAGAAGCCCTTTCATGTCTTTTTTTTTCCAATAGAAAATTCGCTCAAATTATATTACTGAAAATATAATTTTTTTACATCTTCAAGACCATAACAGATGATCATAGTAGAACTAATCCACAGACCATGCTCAATAAAATACTACTACATCCCCAAAAGAAACCAGAAACTCATCAGTGCTAGCACGTAGGCTGAAAATGAGAAAGAAAACAGAGGTAAAAACCCCGACAAACAGCAGATAAGAAACTGAACCAGAAGTCACATGCCCTCATAGGACCTCAAAGTGTTTATCCAACACCGCACTCCCCCAAAGGACCTCAAAGTGTTAAATAGTACACCGCACGCCCTCGGTGTGGACCTCAAAGCTCTGGTCCAATATCTCTTCTAGCCAAAGCGAAAGAGGCCAAGAGTGTCTAGATAAACCAAAGAGAGGAACAAAAACCCCAATGCAACAAACCCCGAAAGCCTCCACCAACACTCCAAAGATTAAGACCACAGCGCATCTGAAGTAACAGCTAAGGTCGAAACTGCATTTGGAAAGAAGATTCGCCCCCAAATAGGAGGCAGACACCGCAGTCCCACTGGGAAAAACGCCCCTCCCCACCACAAAGGAACCCACGCTCGCATTGCACCCGACGCGTCGCTCCGCGTAGTCTGTTCGCCCAGGTAGCTCGTGCTCTAGCAACGCTTGCCCATTCCCTCGCCCGAGTCAGAGTCCTTGCTCTCCTCGAAAATGACCACGCCCTCACCCGCATTCGTGCATCTCAAAGGTAACAGGGATGCGGCTAATAGAACCTAGCCGCAGAGCCCCCAGTCGCCGCCCTTAAACCAACTCCATCTCAAAGGTAACAAAGATGCGGCTAACAAAACCTAACCGCGGAGCCCCCGGTCGTCGCTCTCCTTCACTCGCCCTTTCATGTCTTTGAAAATGCCTTTCATATCTCTAACTCATGTCTTTGTACACTAGATGTGGATGTCACTGATGTCAATGTCACTTGCATGGTAAGTTCCTAAATTTGTTTGCAACAAAAATTTGTCTCCATATGTGAAAAAAACGATATCCAACTTTTGCCCAATTTAAACAATTTTTAAAAGCGAGTCTTGGCCATGGTAAAAATATGTTGTGGTAAAATCAGGGTTTTCACTACAACAACAATGCATGCGCCACGCAATATCTCACTACCTTTTCCAAGTGGCACGAGGAAAACATCACGGGAAAGGAAGTATACGGTCCGATCTTGGTTGGATGGGATGCTAATAATTTTCCAATACTTTTCATTAGATTTTCTTCATTTTAAAGGTATTTTTAATAGCATTTTTATCATTTTTATTATAAATAATTAACTAAAGAGGTTGGTTTTAGAGCTTATTTTATTTATTAAAAGGGAAAAATTTTGCTCGTAGTTCTTTGGTAAAGTTAATGTTTATTTACAAAGAATACATTTGTGAAAAATAATTAGAAATACAAATTATCTTTGAGGTTTGGGTACTTAATAAACTCTAACACATTAAAACATTTTTACGAGTAAAGTATAAGAAGATTTATCGGACCGGGGGCGATGGATCGGGCAGAGTAACAGCAAAAAACGTATACAATGCTCTGGCAGCTTTATCTTGGAACCCATCGATTCCATCGTGGAGACAGAGGCTTTGGAAAGCCACATGCCCTTTAAAATACAAGTTACATACTTGGCTCATGCTGGAACATAAGTTACTTTTCTGGGACCAGCTCCAACGGCGCGGCTGGGAAGGTCCAAGTAGATGCGCTCCATGTGCTCAAGACGCAGACACCTCCCTCCATGTCTTCGTGTTTTGCGCTTTCACCAAGAACCTGTGGACAACAACATCGGCAGCTTTAAAGATACCAAACCATTGGACTGGTACAAGTATTATTTCTTGTTTTAAAAACTGGATCCATAATTCCAACAGTCACCATATGCTTCCACTCCACATTTGTTGGCAAGTCTGGCTGTCCCGAAATGCCTACATCTTCACCGATAAGTCGCCCTCTCCCAAACACATTACATCTTTCATCGTTTCTGAAATCAATTTTTCTGCTAAAACCTTACAGAGTAAACCTGTTCGGCAGCCTCAACACATCCCACTAGTCAGAGCGGCAGCCTGGTTTGATGGCGCCTCCCAACAGGGAGGCGAGCTATGTGGCGTAGGGGGGAAATTGATCTTAAATGCCCACTTGAGTATTAGCTGGATGATAAATTGCAGACCGGGTTCCAACACCAAGGCGGAGCTCATTGGAGCTTGGACCTCGCTGATTTTGGCTCATAGACACACGGATRATTTACTGCTCCTCGGTGACTCCAAGCTCATTATCGACTGGTTGAAAGGCGAGGCAGATTTCCAAGTGGCAGCCCTCAATAGCTGGAAGGAACGGACAAAAGACGCAACTCTTCTCTTCAGAAATCTTACCTTCCAGCATATCTTCCGGGAAGCAAATAACGAAGCAGACACGCTCTCAAAAAAGCTCTCCACCTCACCCCAAATCAGATTCTCTATTCTTTTTGGGTGGACGGGCATAAAGGCAATTCATATAAGATAAATCTTTGAAAGTGTTTCATTTTAGTATATTCCAGAACTTTGGCATTAATCGATGTAGTTGTGGGACCATAGACAAAATTGACCCAAGTAGAGGTGGAATTGAATTGATCTGCGGTTGATTTTTCGATCTCCGTATTGTACACATTTATATCCTTTTTGAATATAAAGAGTATTTTTTTCTCGTGGAAAAAAAAAGAAGCTTTATTGTTAATTTAACTTGTTTTTTTTTTCATGTTCTCTTTGATTTTGATAAATATTGAAAGTTAATAATAATAATTTTATTATTTTAGCACATTTTCATTTAATGTTATTAATTGTACTTTAAATTTTGATAAATAGTGAAAGTTAATAATGAAATAACAATAATAATTAATTTTTTTATTTTTATTTTTATTTTAATACAATATCATTTAATGTTATTAATTGTATTTTATAGTATGAATTTTAAATAAAGATAGAAAAACTAATTTAAAAGACTATATATATTATATACCAGTATAGATTCATCTTAACCTTGGATCTATCAAGGGATGAGAGGGATCAAATCTCTTGAGGTGAAAACCTCTTTTTAATGCAAAACTTGAGGAAAGGTTAAAGGTTTGCACATGAAGAGATTTTATCCCTCTCGAGGCTTGATAGATCCGAGGTTTATATATATATATAATGGAGCAAAGATAAATTTGTATTATTTTATTATTATTACTTCTTCTTCTTCTTTTTTTTCTTTTTTTTTTTGTAACTAGGGGAATCGGTAACAACGACAGTATCGTACTCGCGTGACACGGGGTCGAATCCTGTCGGCTGCCTTATAACCCCTAGGGAGAAATGCACCGCCTGCAAGCATGCCTTCCGGGTAAATCTGGGTGAGAATCGACCTTGAGACCTCATTTTACATAGTTCCTTCCATTTACACGGCACTTGCCAATTGGTCTACACCCCTGCGGGCTTTTTTTATTATTATGACTTTAATGTTTTATTATTATTTATGTGTGTGTGTGTGCAGTCTATCCATTGGATGTAGATTGGGTGGTTGGGATGAATGATTGTTACCCTCCCCACCCAGGTTCAATTCCTTATAAGTGACATGTTATGCCCTTAATGGGTCTATAAGATGTGGGGAGGTTATTCGTGGACATAGCAAGCCGTGAACCACATGAAATATGTGTGTGTGTGGAGTCTGTTCGAAAACACAGGTATTCCAACAGAGGACGAAAAAATTTAGTAACCACTCACATAACCAGATCAAAGATCAACACACCGATATTTTGACATGGTAAAACCCTACGGGGAAACATCCATGGCCCCAATCAACGCCACTACTTGGAGCGATTTATTAATGCAAGAGAAAAATATTACAAAGAGATTTTACAAGAGAGTTTCTCACAATCGATCATTGGCAAATGACCCTCCATGCTCTTTAAATAGAGATCATGGACCAATCGGGTGTTAAGCCATAGATCAATGTAGTCGTTAAGATCGAGGAGAATATGAACCGTCGGATCACTCTATGTCGGAAACATATCATGACCGCCGGATTTCCTCACTACAAATGCATACTAATGCACACTAAAGAAACACACTAGGAAACACACTTTTACCTAACGACACATTAGACCAAGTAGATCTTAACTAACTCCTAAGTGTTTAAATATCCTAGCATCCCCCCTTAAGAACAACTTGGGATAGGATTGAAGGATTTACAATAGTGATACAATAGGAGAAGGAAGGAGGCAATAGAGCTTATCCCCCCTTAATGACAACTTCCTAAACACCTAACATAGATTGAAGTTTGGAAAACTTTGCTTCTATAAGAGACTCTATGAAAATGTCTGCAACTTGATCTTTTGTAGGGAAAAAGAGCACTTCAATAACTCGATCATGAATGAGTTTTATGATGAAGTGCATGTGTAGCTCGATGTGCTTGTTGCGTTGATGTTGAACTGGGTCTTTGGCGACCTAGATGGCACTCTGATTGTCACACCAAAGGCTTGTCGGATGCTACTGCTAGAATCCAAACTCTGAAAGGATCTGTCAAAGCCACAAGGCTTCCTGACTTGCATTTATTGTTGCTCGGTACTCTGCTTCTACTGAAGAAAGTGCAATAGCATGTTGTTTCTTATAGGCCCAAGTGACAGGTCCTGAACCAAGGCTGAAAACATAACCTACATTAGACTTTCGATCATTAGGGTCATCGGCCCAATCTGAATCAGTGAAACCAACCAAAAAAAGAGTCCCTCCTGAACTGTAATGTATCCCAAACTGAACTATACCATAGACATACCGAAGTATCCTTTTAGCTAATTTCCAATGGCTTTCATGGAGTGTTTGCATATATTGGGCAACAATACCAATAACAAAGGAAATATTAGGACGACTATGAGTCAATTATAATAGGCTACCAACTGACTAACGGTACAAAGTGGCATCAAATTTGGGATAAGTACAAGTGGTAGCAAGCTTGAATCGAGATTGGAAGGGAGAAGGGGTCGGTTTACAATCTTCCATGTGGAAGCGATGAAGGAGGTCACAAGCATACTTAGACTGGGAAAGTAAAATTCCTTCCTTGGTTTGCAAAACTTGGAGGCCAAGGAAATAGTGCAAAAATCCTAAGTATGTCATTTCAAATATATTCTTAAGGTTGGTTTTCACATGGTTTAAAGGTTTTGAGTCACTACCAGTAAGGATAAGGTCATCAACATAAAGGACAAGGATTATGAGACGACTTCCTACTTTATTCGTATAGACATTTGGATCAGAATGGTTGATCTGTATTTTATGAGCAGAACAAAATGACTACAGATTATTAACAGATGCTTAACACAGAATAACAGAGATACAGTAAAACTAGTTTTCTATTCAATAAGGAAATAAGTTGAAACTGTAAAATGCAGCGGAAAACAAGTTTGTTGGAATGGTGGCGGCTTATCTCTGAGAAGAGATGTGACGTCTGTGCTCATTCACAAGAAGATGATTACAATGAGGCTCTGAAAGGCTTTTTACAATAAACAGGAGTGTCAAAAACACTAGACATACAAAAACCTAACCCTAGGAGATGAAGCGCCAAAATTCATGTGGGCCTCGTTTGGGTAAGTTAGTACATCAACTTCTCAGGGTCGTAACTTTTGCATACGATCTTCGTTTTAGGCGCACGATAGCCCGTTGGAAAGATATATCCGAGGACTACAATTGTTGATGAAAATTTCACGTTGAAACCTTTCGAACAATACATACCCAAAAAAACGTCGTTTAGGGCCTCAAAACGGCTCCAGAAGTTCAGGACCCGAAAAAATACTAAAAATAGTAAATTGCCAAAATTGCCAGAAAGTTGTTTTAAACCGGCTGGTAAAGGTGAGTGGCCACCAATATCCACTTAGATCAATCCTCCCTCCTTAGGAAGCAATGGTCTCCATTGCGTTGAGTTCCCCCATCAGATGAGGAAATTTCTGCTAAATTTGGCCCCGGGTGAGCCACTTGCCTTGCTGCAGAAGATGCCCTGCTTTGACGACTTGATAAAGTTGGATCCTTTATTGTCGAGTGCCCTTGATCTGTGTGTCCACAATATGATCATTGGATGCCTATTGTATGCAGTCAGGGTTGAGCTTTGTTGGTGTCATCTTTTCTACTACGTCTGAGGTGTCCAATAATGGTGGGAAATAAGGCTGAAGGAGGTCCACGTTGAACATTGGGTGCAGGCCAAGGAAAGGAGGAATGTTGAGCTCAAAAGCATTATCCCCCATAGCCTTGGTGATGGTGTACGTCCCATAACGGAGTGGGCGAAGCTTCCGATGGGGTCCTGTAAGGTGTTCTTTCTGCAAGTGCAACCAAACTTTGTCGCCCACCTAAAACTTATGTGGCACCCGATGTTGATCACGGCTCTACTTGTACTTGTCATTGGACTTCTGTAGGATATCTTGAACCTGTTGGCAGATGTTTTGGATCCGCTCAATGAACCGGGTGGCTTTGTCAGCTTCATTTGGAGCAGGAGATGAGTCAATCGAGGTGACCGCAAGGGGAAGTGCAACATCTATGGGACCCAATGGTTGGAATCCCAACCCCACATGAAAGGGGTTGTGATCGGTTGAGCTATGTATAGCTTGGTTGTAGCTATGTTGGACATAGGGAAGACTCTCATCCCATGTGTGAGGGTGCTTGGAATTCTACATCCGTAGGATATGCACAATCATTCGATTTGCGACCTCGGTTTGGCCATCTGTCTGGGGGTGGAAGGTCGTGGATTTGGTGAGCTTGGTGTCCAGCAGTGACCAGAGGCTCGCCAGAATGTGCTGAGAAATAAACTATCCCGATCTGATACAATGGTTTGTGGGATTCTAAAATGTACCCAAACTCGTTCAAAGAAGAGTTTGGCAGTGGTTTCTGTTCTGATGCTCTTCTTGAAGGCAACCAGAATCGCCATCTTAGAAAAGTGATCAACAACCACAAAAACACAGTCATTTCCACGCTTGGTGGACGGGAAGCCCGACATGTATTCCATTGAGATGGATTCCCATGGCCTGTTAGGAGTAGGAAGAGGGGTGCACGGGCCCTATTTCTTAGTGGTCGGTTCGGCAATAGTGCAGGCAGTGCAGGACCTGATATACTTGTTGACCTCCTGTCGAAGTTTTGACTAGTAGAAATGTTTCTGTAGCATCACCACTGTCTTTTTTATGCTGAAGTGTCCTACCACCCGACTGTAGTAGGCTTCCCAGATCAGCTTCGCTCACTCGCTTGTTGGAACGCAGATATGGCCTAGATGACACAACAACCCATCCTGAAGATGGAAATTATCGACAAATACGTTTGCACCCAACATTTGGTAGGTGGTGGCGAAGTCCAGGTTTGTCTCATAGAGTTGGGGCCATCCATAGGTCTCATGGTCGCAAGAGTCTAGCACTGTGGTGAGTGTCGTTATTGGCGGTCTACTAAGGCAACCAGGGACGCAGTTGGTGCTTCCTATTTTATACTTGATGTTGAGGTGGAATTGTTGTAAGTATGTGGACCACTTTTGATGGTGGTCATTCTGTAATTTGCCTTGTATCTGCATGAACTACAGTGGCTTATGATCAGTGTGGATGACTGTCTCCTTCCCAAGAATGTAATGTCTCTACTGGCGGCAGGCTTGCACAATGGAGTACATTTCTTTGTCGTAAGTAGGGTACTTACGGACAACATCTGATAATGTCTCACTATGATAGGCTACAGGGCGGTCGTGTTGAGTAAGAATAGCGCCCACAACATAGTCTGAAGCATCTGTCTCGATCTCAAAGGGTTGTTGCAGGTCTGGTAGTGAAAGCACCGGGGCTGAGCACAGGCACTTCTTCACATCATCGAATGCTTGTTGTTGGGACTAGCCCCACGCAAATTTTTCCTTACCACCACCCCTAGTTATTTAGCTGAGAGCCCATGCAATATAGGAGAATCCCAATACGAACCTGCGGTATAAATTGGCAAGGCCCAAGAAGCTCCGAAGCTCAGTGAGTGTGGTTGGGGTTGGCCAGTCATGGATGACTTGGGTCTTGGTTAGATCCACATTTATGCCATGTTGATCAATGATGTAGCCCAGGTAATGGACCATGCCCATGCCGAAGGAGCATTTTTCCAAGTTGGCGTATAGCTTGTGTTGTCGCAGGGTGTGCAGAACCTGTTGAATATGTTGCAAGTGTTCTGCCCAAGACTTGTTGTAAATCAGAAAGTCATCCAGATACACCACTACAAAAGTATTGGTGACTCGTCACAGGATATCGTCCACCATCCTCATGAAAGTGGTTGGAGCATTTGTCAACCCAAAGGGCATGAGCAACCATTCAAAAAGGCCTTCCTTTGAATTGAAGGTGGTCTTCCATACATTTGTTTGTTCTGTCGAGACCTGGTGGTAGCCAGACTTTAGATCCATCTTACTGAAGTATTTGGCCCCCGTGAGTTGATCAAGGAGGTCGTAGATTCAGTTAATTGGGTATCGGTTTCTAAATGTGATTTTATTCAGGGCCTGGTAATCAATGCAGAGTCGACAGGTTCCATATTTCTTCTGTACCAACACGATTGGGCTCCCGCAAGGTGATGATCTGGGACAGATGTGCCCCTTGTGGAGCAGTTCTTGTATCTGTTGCTTGATCTCCTCATTCTCTAACATAGAGCGGCGATATACTGGCCCATTAGGCAGCGGTGCGTCGAGGGTTAGATCGATGGGGTGCTTGACCTGACAGTGCAGAGGTACCCCAGTAAGTGAGGAGAAGATATCTGAGTATTCTTCGACGGCCTTATCTACTTGCTTCTGTTGTGTGGAGAGGTCAGTCGAAGAGACCTTGGATGTGGTTATGATCTTTCACTCATTCCGAGAGTGAATCACGAAGAAGACAAACTTCCCCATCTGAGAGATGACCTTCCTACATTGCTTGGTAGAGATCAAGGAAGTAACACTCGGTGGGACTGCCTCGGGTATCATGTACAATTTCTTGTTCAAAGTAATAATAACACTACGAGACCTAGACTCATATACATCATTCCATAAATAAGGTTGGACTAAAATAACATTACAAACTTTGAGAGGAGCAACATCACACAATACCTCATCTTTGAAGGGATTGATATCGTACAATAGTCGGCAATGTTGACTGACGCGGAGATCGCTTCCTTGGCGGAGCCATCCAATGGTGTAGGGTTATGGGTGCGACATTTTCAGCAGGGCCAGCCGCTAGACAACCTCTGTTGAGATGAGGTTCTTCTGGCTACCGCTATCAACGATGAAGTGCAGCAGGGTGCCTTTTACCCACATCTGTGAATGGAAGAGGCACTCTCCTTCTTCTGGCTTGTCTGGTTCATCATGGTGGAGCTTGGTGGTAGAAACGGTGGCACTGGGTTCTGCATCAATGATCTGTCTTCCTCTTTTTGGTTCTGACTCAGATTCAGAAACCTCATCTTATTCAGAGGCTTTCACTTTAGCCACCAATGACCGCTTTGAGCGGCAGTCAGCAGTGTTATGCCAAGGGCTCTAATGGAAGTCGCACCACTTCCCAGTATCTTTCTTTGTCTCTCCAGTGTCCTTCTTTGCTTGTGTCTTGGACTGGTTGTCTTGATACTATCCATATTTGCTCTGTCCTTTGTTCTATGGGTTGGGGCCGCCCTTTCCTGTCTTTTGCTGTGAGGGGTTCCCGGGCCCAAATTGTCGCGTCTTTTGATTGAGATTTTGCTTGATTTTAATGACATATCGGTAGGCTGCACCCAAGGACGAGATGTCCAAAAATTCCATTTCGGTCTGAATGTATCTATGCAAAGCACCACGATACTTGAGCACCAGACGTCTCTCTGAATCTTTGATACCCAACTTGGTGCGCAAGGTATGGAAGATATTTCTGAACTCTGGCATTGCTTGGTCTCTTTCTTGCCGTCGTGTGGTCCATTTGGTATACAGGTCGTCATAACTTCCAACAGGGTAGTATTGTTCCTTAATAGCATCCCTGAAGGATTCCCAGGTGGTCGTGACTATAAATAACAAGGGTTCATCTATTTCCTTTTTCTCACAGAAATTTTCCCACCAATCTTTGACATGGAGAATGGATTTGAGGAGCGCACAAGTAATTTTTTCTCTATTCGAAAAGTTATGGACAGAAAAATACCCTTCTAGTAGATTCAACCACTTGTATACACCATTTGCATCTATCTAACCTTCAAATATAGGAATATCGAAGGTTATTTGTACCTTGAAGGGGGAGGCACCTCCGCTCAAAGAAGATGTGTCTCTTGTTGGTAGTCACCGAAGGATTTGCGCGAAACTATCCATCATCTCATTCCTCTATTGTGTGAGGGCTTCCTCAAGCAATATTTTGAAAGGATATCCTATCCTATCATCTTTCTTTTCTCCTACCATGAGAGGTCACTAGGGCATGCGAGAGCTTTGGTCCTCAAGAGAAACAAGCTCAAGACCCAATTCTTTGTACCCTGACCTCGTTGGGAACATGCATTAAGACGACAAGGAGTAGACCGCTCTGATACCACTCATTCGGATTTTATGAGCAGAACGAAATGACTACAAATTATTAACATATGCTTAACGCAAAATAACAGAGACACAGTAAAACTGGTTTTTTATTCAATAAGGAGATAAGCTGAAACTGTAAAATGCAGCGGAAAACAAGCTTGCTGGAATGGTGGTGGCTTATCTCTGAGAAGAGATGTGACGGTTGCACTCATTCGCAAGAAGATGATTACAATGAGGCTCTGAAGGCCTTTTTACAATAAACAGGAGTGTCAAAAACCCTAGACATCCAAAAACCTAACCCTAGTAGATGAAGCACCAAAAGTCATGTGGGCCCCGTTTGGGTAAGTAAGTACATCAACTTCCCGGGGTCATAACTTTTGCATACGATCTTCGTTTTAGGCGCACAATATCTCGTTGGAAATATCTATCCAAGGAATACAAGTGTTGATAAAAACTTCATGATGAAAACTTTTGATTGGTACATACCCAAAAAAAAACGGCGTTTAGGGCCTCAAAACGGCTTCGGAAGTTCAGGACCCGAAAAACTGCTAAAAATAGTAAATTACCAAAATTGCCAGAAAGTTGTTTTGAGCCAGCTAGAAACGGTGGGTGGCCACCGATATCCACCTGGATCAATGGCATCTAGAAAATCTGGTGTCAAGAAGAAATCTTTCCATTTTGGCATACCAAGCTCGAGGAGCTTGCTTAAGACCATAAAGAGATTTCTTAAGGCGACAAACAAGGCTAGAGTCATTATGGACATAGCCATATGGTTGATCCATGTAGATTTCTTCTTGCAAATCCCCATGCAAGAAGGCCTATTTAGCATCCATCTAATGGACCTCCCATTTATGTGAGGCAGCAAGGGCAAGAACAAGGGCAGATGGAATTCATTTTGGCAACAGGGGTAAAGGTTTCATTGTAGTCAATTCCTTCAACTTGGAAAAATCATTTGGAAACTAATCGAGCCTTGTGTATTTCAACACTTCTATCTAATGCATACTTAGTACTGTAGACCCATTTACATCTGACAAGTTTTCTTCCTTTCGAAAGAGGTACAAGATCCCAAGTATCATTTTCCATTAAAGAACGATACTCTTCATTAATTCATGTATCCCAATCTGGATGACCTGAAGCTTTTACAAATGTATTTGGATCACGAGTCTTTGAAACTTGAGCCAAAAGAGAAGAGGCTCTTTCGAACAATTAACATGTCCAACGTTGATCTGAAGGATCATCGACAAGATCATCGGCTACTTCTCGTGTTGAATAGAGCCATCTAGGAAGCGGTGGTGTTGGTGTTGGTGTTGGTTCAAATTCAATGGACTCATCTGGAGGAAGGTGAGCAGGCAAAGGTGGATTTTCATCCTCATTGTCATCATCTAAAGAAAAAACTAGAATAGGAACAGAAGAGGGCACAAGCACCGAAGATGGTTCTCAAGTCAAAGAAAGCACAATCGTCGAATTAGGCTCTCATGCCAAGAGATTTTATTTTAGGTTTATTGATTTGGGGTTTTCTTTATATGTTTTTATCAGTTTTTTAAAGCTTTTTTGAGCCATAATTGTTTTTTTTACCTTTTTCTCATTTTCTCTTACTTTTTATATATATATTTAATTTTATGGTTTTTTTTTCCTCTTTAATTTTTTACGTATTTCTTTAATGGTTTTTTTTTAAATAATTTTTTATTTTTTTTAATTTCAATTCTTTTAGCTTTCTTAATTTTTTTTAGTTTTTAATTTGTCCAAAAAGAAATGAATTATATTTTTTTGCTAAATATTTAAAAATAGTGTTATTTAACTATAATTATTTTCTATGTATTGAAGTAAGGTAAAAAAATGTGTTAAAAATGATATTTTCCACTATATTTAAAAAGTATGGAACCATGAATTAATTAAGGACACATAATTATATGAAAAATCTTAATTTAAAAAAATAAATGGTGTACAACATTTTTAACATTGGATGAAGCATGGAAACATGATTAAAAACACAAAATTGAAAATTTTGAAAATAGATGAAAAAACATCGTTGAGAAAAAAAAAATTGTACAATTTGAAAATAGATGAAAAACAAGCATTTAAAAAATAGTGGAAACATTATGTATCAAAAAATTTAAAATATCAAAAAACCACCTAAAAAGGGGGGGCGGGGTAGGGGGTGCTACCGGTAGCACCATTTTTAAAAATGGGGTAAAAAACTTGACCCCCCAAAAAACGAGAACTCTGTAGACTTCTCGTTAAGTTGGTAACTATGTTTTTAAGAGCCTTTGTGGGAGTGCGATTTACTATGTAATTTGCACAGTTGATGGCTTCCACCCAATACTTTAGACTTAATCCCTTAGATTGGATCATACAATTAGCCATTTATTTTAGTGTGTGGTTCTTTCTCTCAGCAACACCATTTTGTCGTGGTGTATATGGAATAGTGTGTTGCATTTGGATGCCCTGTGTAGTGCAATAACTTGTGTTACAGAATAATTCCCCTGCGGACAGGTGAATCTTCCCTTGGAGTATAGACCCCTCTACCAAGACAGAAAACTACCTTTTGACACTACCATTCCTATATATTAATTATGCCCAGCGAAAAATAGATAAGGAGGGATAATATGATGTACCTCACTTTCGAAGTTTGTCCACGTTGCTCCAATCCGCGAGTTCTGAACAGTACCTGCAATGGATCACAAGAGACAAACAACTATCTCCTATTCTAATGGATTAGACAAAATCGATCTATCTATGAAAGATTAAAACAAGCATATACAAGTACATGTAAACATGTCTTACAAGGAAATAGGACAAGTATATTGATGAGAACTTTAAAGAGATACTTACAATCTTAATATGATGTTGTAGAAGCCTCTCCAAGTCCTCCTCGTCCAACCCCTTGCTCGAAAGATCCACGATCAAAATAACAATTCTTTGTTGATTATTTTTTTCCTGTTCACCATGAGAATGCCTCCATTTATAGGCTTTGAGAGGCTCAACCACCTTGGTTATATTTGGGATTATTTGAGGATATGACTCCATCAGTTTTGATATCTCCCTTATATGTAGCCTAAGGGTTATATTCGAGCCAAACCAACTCGATCCATCCATAGTTGTCCTTAGAGAAAAACGGGATTTCTTCCCAAGATTTGCTCAACCAATTTGGCGCTCCCTTATAGTGGGAAACAGAGCGCTACAACGCTTCCTTCTAGATAGACAACCATGTATATGATCAGGGGAGCATTGATCTTCCAAAAGTTGTCAAGATGACCAATTCTCATAGAAAAACACTTTGTTCCGACTATCAAATGATAGGGCTTCTTCTTCTAACATGTTTTAGGGGTCATATCAAGTGTTCTCATGGTGTCGTTCGCGATGCGACACTTACGTGACGAGAATGCGACACTTGCAACAAAAGTGTGACACTTACGACACTTACAACAATGATAATGTGACATTATCAAGGTGAGGAATTTTTATGCGTAACAGATTTCCCCCCCAAAGTGTGAAGTCAAAAAATGAAAGTTGGTGGCCGAAACACTTTGTAGATTCTTCGAAGCAAGGGTATGGAGTCGGGGAACCTGGTAGAAGCTGCAGAAAACCATCAAACAATGTTAATATGCGTTCCATTCCTGAGGTAGGCATACCTATGCTCGGGTTATAAATGACTCAAAGTATGGCCACCAATAAATACAATGTGGATCCATGATGATAATGACTAAGGCTACGGCCACCAGAGATACAATGTGGATCCATACTTCTATGACATGAACTGATCGTAGCCACACAGAATACACAGTGGAGCTACGAGATGATAAAACATAGCCACAAACCAATACAACATGGATCTATGTGACAACATAAGTATTAGCATGCTCAAATGACTTCCTTCAGAGCCTGGGCAAAGAAGATATCAGAATGAATGCAAAACCCAGGGTCTTCATCGCAATCCCGGTGTGGTACGAATCTAGCCATGTGAATATATGTCTTGATGTCGAACATGGTAGAAACCACTTGATTATCGATCATTGAGGTAAACCATTAACAAGTGCGAGGGAAACCACCATTGATTTCAATGACTCCCAAGGTACCCTAGTACAATCCAGCGAATGTGAATAAATGATTTGAGGTTGAACATTCGTGGAATCATCTGATCAAAGGTCAATGATGTAAACCTATTGTATGAAGCAAGGAGGCATGTCATTGAGGCATGCATGTCCCAAGGTACTAATTGGTTTCTAAGTCTAATTCTCGGATGATGTGTTGAAGTCGACAAGAAAAGACTCGTCGAAGGAGGGCCTTGATGTATCCCCCATCATCGACACTAAATTGACGCAGGAAAGTGATAAGATATAGAAAATGAACACAGACTGACATGGGTATGGAAACTGGTAATTTTGTAGATGGTTGACTCTCGAGGTGGATACTTCCCTTGAACATTGAGGCACGACATGAGACTTGGCAGCATAAACACAGAGTGGACCAAAACATAATGTTGTGGGTGCTGAGGCATTCTTTGAATGGTTTAAAGGAGTGGAAAGACTCATAGGATTCATTCAGTGCAGAGGTTTAGTGGATTATCCAAGTGTTTAGTGTGAAGTTTAAAACAAGTGTTGTGTTCAAGGGTGACTGCAAGAACTGTTTACAAAAGTTTTCAAGAAACTTGACCCACTTCCTTCAATTTTCCCCCATCTAGATAGATGAGTAACTCTTTTTAATTTAACGAGCTCGAGGAGTATAACACATGCTCGATATAACTCACATTCGGTAAGTTCCTCTTCCTTTGTTTAACGAAATGGGAGAAGTAAGGGTTCATCCCCAGATGGGCCCTTCAATGTGTAATTTAGCGAGTCCAGATAAGGAAAACTCGGTGGTTTTTCATGTTTAGAGAGTCTGAAAAGAACTTAAAGGTGACTCTAGGGTTGTCCTTTTTCATAATTATAGTCTCAGAGCTCTAAAAAAGAGATAAAATATTACTTGAAAGATTCCCTTTCGAACATTTTAACGAGTGTGAAAGGAAGCAATATCACTCAGCAATCTTTTCATGTTTAGAGAGTTTGAAAAGAGCTTAAAGGAGACTCCAGGGGGATTATTTTTCGTATAACCTTTACGAGTCCGAAAAAAGTGATAAAAGTATACTCGGTTACATTCTCATGTATTTGTGAGTGCAAGAAAGAACAAAGACTAAGCTCATTGGGGTCACAAGGTTACTGAAAGACGTCGCTCAAAATATTGTAAAATCAAGCTATTCTGGGCACAAGACATTAGTAATTTCTCGAAAAAAACAATAAAAAACCCAAAAATAGAATTTATAATAAGGATAAATGACCTAATTGACCATATCAAATATCAAACTAGGTCAAAAATTCATTTTTACCACTGTTTTTTACCATTCTCCTCTGGTCTTTGGATTTTTACCTCTTTTGGAGCATTTTTTGAGCATCGATTGTGGGAGTTATGGGCGTCTGATTCCAGATCTGTCCAGACTAGGTTGGTTGTCTCTTCCTCCTCATTCTTTTTCATGTTTTTTTAATGCATTTCAGCCTTCATTTTAGGTGTTATAGGCTCCTTGGGAAGCCCTAGAGCATTGAACTAGATCGACACTCCCTCAAGGCATCGAGGGGAGTGTCGATCATGATTTTAATGCCCTGGTGAGCATTTTGAGAGGGTGCTAACGCTCTGTAGGATGCTTTGAGGGAGCTCTAGGCATAGAACTCAAAAATGCTTTGGTTTTTAGGCTAAAAATAAGCACTTTCTTTACATGAGGGTTTATGTAATGATGATTAATTGGTGTATTTGCAGGTTTCATCTATAGCTAGCCATGATTGAGTAGAAAGAACGTGAACACAAGTTCGATGACATCGTTGTTATCAGACAAATTAGTAAGTGCGGACACAAACTAATCTCCCTAACTTCCACGGGAAGCTAGAACAAAACAAGACATGATACAAACTTCACCTTAAACTTCATTGTCATATAAACTAGTTTAGAGAGGTACAAGTGACATACCTTTTAAATGACGCTTGATCCTCGCTAGTGTCATCCTTGTTTCTCCATGTTTGGGTTTGCGGGATGGTGAACCTGTTTAAGAAGCATAAACCAACAAAGAGAGAGAGAACAAAGATATATATATTTCGATGAATTCTATGTATAAGATCAAAGAGTTATACAATAAAATCCAAGACACCTTTATAGGGAAGAAATGTATTGTTTCATTATATTAAATGGAAAGTGGAGAATACAACCCATGCCTTGATGTTGCAAGGTCCCTTTCAATGGATCTTTTCTCAAACACACACACCTTTTCTCCAATGCCTTTGATGAAGAAGATCCACAATCTGACTTAGAGAGTTAAAGCAAAGTTATCTCAAGTATAATCTGTAGTAGAATTATGCATGCATATGCAAGCCCTTGCAAACCATAGCCTTTTCCATAAGAGAACCCTCTTTATATAGAGTGAAGGAGGGATGAATGAGGAGATTAGGATGATCCCACTAAATCAGAGGAGCGAGTAAGATCCAAACTGATTGGAGGCCACCTCATATTCTAGAAGATTCTCTTCTAGAACATTCATGAATTTTGACTTTTCCTTTACTTAAGCATCGTCGCACCCTATGCACAAGCAGTCTGCGACGACGTCGCAGTCCAGATTTGGTGCATAGTGCGATGATCAAGCATCGTTTCACCCCAATCATAGAGCAGGGTGTGACGATCTTCCTTATCATAGTTTTTGAGAGAGGAAAAACAAACCACTTTTCTCATGGAGAAAGTCTCTTTTAATATTTTTGGGGAACATGTAAATGAGTTAAGCACATGTCGTCAATTGATCACTGGGGCGACCAAAATAATGTGTAACAATCGTTGCTCTTCAAGACCCTCAAGTGAGGGTGGTTTTATGCAATTGTGGCTTGCTCAAGTATTTCAAGCTTTAGAACATGAGAAAAGAGGTATTGTTTCTTGAATACTTGATTGGTCTATGGGGTGACGATGAACAAGTGTTCTGAATAGGGCTGCAGATGCGTGAAATTGAGATGGACAATGTATATTTTTTTACGGGGCTCTCGAGGAGAGGTGTAACGTCCCTAGCCACCAACAGGTCGGGCAACGTCACTTCCTAGACGTCTCTCTTTGCTCTGATACCAATTTGTGACATCCTCGGCCTTCAACCAATAGGCTATCCCATGCCACCGAATAGCTTTCATGCTCTGATACCATATATATATTAATATACATATCTATCTAATGCAGTTTAAACAGTTATAGAATTCTATTCATACACTTATTCATGCGGAAACAATATTAAAACATACATGCAATATATACAGACAATTATAATAACATTATAACTTGATTTCAAGATTCACATCATACAGAGAACACAGATATGGTACTTATCTTTTAATAGATGACCACCAATTGCGTGCAGACCTTCCACAAACCTCCCAGCCTTAGACCACGCTACTCATCACGCTCAACAGTGGGTCACCCCCGAGCTGGGATTAAACTCCACCGGGCAAGGGATTCCTAGGCTTGGAAGGACAACAGGAAAGTCACACAGATCAACAGGAAGGATTTTCTCCCAGGAGCTAGCTCACACTAACAGCCTACATCCTGTCAGTCCCCTTATGCCTGTCCCACCCCAAGAAGTGTGCCCCTTCTCTTCTCAACAGTCCTTCGGTTGCCCCACTTCTCTTCTAGGGCTTCAGCAATAGGTCAGACAGGAATTTTCAGAGCACTATAGCTATCGTTGGGATCCCTCTGGGAAAATCACTTCCCCAACAACCTCTCTCACCTGGAGAGAGTTGCTTACAGGCCTGACAACCTGCTTCTTCAATCCACGGGCTTGATAACCGCCTCTTCAATCCAGCTCCTAAGTCAATTTGAGTAAGGGTGATGGCAGCACCAAAGCTCGGTATAGAATAGGTGATGGTAGCAAGCCATGCTCAGTCAAGGAACTATGTTGGAAGCAACATCAAACTATTAAGGCAAGGTATGGGCTCAGGCTAGGTACTGGTGAATTGTTCTTCACAGGGAAAGTACAGGATAGCTCCAAGTGCCTCCAGGTTCAGAGGTGTGTGAGTGATGCAGAGGTCAACGATGGAGAGGATGGCTCAGTGCGTGAATCAGTGGGGATTATGGCAGCTTCCATAATGGAGACAGTCGCGAGAATGGTGAGGGAACCCCAAACGAGTTGACTTTCCCTCTTAAAAACTGCATGTGCCCAGGTTGACACATGTCTTCTTGAAGTTGCATGACCTCCACTTAACACTCGTTCCCTTTTCCCAGGAACTTAGGACAACACAGATTATGTCCAACCTTAGCTTTTAGGAAATAATAATATAATATTATTCCTTTAGAGGTAAGCCCTCTAGCTTATCCCCTATTCCTAGACACTTGGCCCCTTCCCTTTCCCTACCTAGTGGATCCTAGTGCCCCATAACTCTTTCTTTGTGGTCGGTCTACACGCAGCAATGCAATTTTATTAATGATGTAAGTATTTACATATACAAAATTAGGCTCATTGGCCTTAGCATCTGGGCTCTCCGGCCTAATAATCACATAATTCTTCTAGATTATAAACACTTGGCTCACCATCCTATAAACATAATTACAATTCAGCAAGGGCTCGACCTTGGGATGTTACAAGAGGAACACCCATACTTTTGTCCGGACTCCGAGCTACTCCGAGACCGACCAAGGAATACATTGTTGAATATTGTATACCACGGTCACAATTGGTGGGTGGGAGGATCGTGATAAAGGATGTGAGAGACTTATCACTTTGATTTGTCCTATTCGCCATCACCAAGTTAGCAGGGAGCACTAGCGCCCATCTTGCTTCAAAATCTCAAATCTCTTACACCATACAGTGTTTGGAACCAAGATTGTTCAACTGGAGTGCGGGGTTCTTGAGCAATGTCAAAGAGCAAATTTCCAAATGCAAAACTGATAGGAAAAAGCAATTCGGATATGGTTCTTTCTTGGTTTCATTTTTCCTAGAGAGGATTCCCCAGATGCAGCCACAGGTTGCAATGATATCACGCCCGTGACCAAGCCTCGTATGGAGAGGTGGACCAGTCTTTCCCCCAAGTTAGGGAATGAGCCCTCTGCTTTTAGATTCATTGTCGATTTCTTTGAATGGTGAAGGAGGTAGTTAGTGGTGAATGAGGAATTCCCCTATGTTGGGGTAGATTTCAGAGGTAATTATCACTTAGTACTTCCCGAGGGCATACAGTGGGATGCATCTAGTACAAAAGATTATAACCTTGTAACAATTTTTGTTTTGTTTTTTATATGTTTTTGGTTGTACAATGAGGGATCTAAACTATTTTGTTTTCATCATGCAGACAGAGGTGCAACACGTCCGGTGGATATGCTTACATTGGGGCGTCGTGGAGATGCACAGGCGGCAGTCGAGCATGACATCATAGTGGGAGGGCTTCGAGAGGTGGAGAGGAACCTCCGATTTTTTACGATGGGTGTCCAACCCCTAAGGAGGCGAGATGTGCCTCTACACTTGTAGCGATATACAGTTGGGGTCTCTGAAAGCCTCAATCATTTTCTTCAATGGGTGACACGAGCAATAGTGTGTTATGCAGAGCAAAACATGATACGGGAGGACGATTAGAGTCCCCAATCATTTTTTAGTCCTTGTGATGATACTATGGGCATGAAGGCCCAAGTTTTTCCTCGTTATGTACTTTTGTATGATGTACTTTTAAAAAACTTGTGTTATCACACACACACATATATATATACATATATACGAGTTTTGCAGTGCCTACCTATGTTGCATTTTTTGTTTTATGTGATGTTTTTGTACATATGATTTATGTTTCAAATGTTTATCTATGTGCAATATACCAATCCAACATGTAATTTGCTAATGAATCCGAGTTCGTGTTGAGTTCTCTCGATATGTGTTTGTACTCAATAAATTCAAAATCTCTTTCGAGATGGTGAACCCTCATATGGAGACGTAGTAAAATCGATTTGTGAACATCGTACTCATGATTTAGTTGATGGACCATGATTTCAGAGTCGAGGTTGATAATCAATTGAGATATACCTAGAAAGAATGCTTCGATTAAGAATCTGATGACGCGTGATACTCTACAACGTTATTGGTTGCAGATTTGAGGCAAATCCCTACTAAACTCACTAACTCGCCAGAGTGGTAGATGACCCAAGTTGCAGAAACGATGTTCTGGGTATGTCAACTAGCACCATCCACAAACCCAAAAAATATGGGAAAAGATGATGTCATCTACGCATTCAATCACAAAGCAAAGTATAAGAAGCTGAGAAAAAACTTGTGCGCGCAAAATAAAATACACACCAAGTCAAAAGTATATAGTACGATAATGTACAAAGCACACATGTGAGATATTCTATGAATAGTACTTCTTGAGGTAAAGCCCGTTTCGGGGCTCACGGAGAGATAACCCATCGTAGTGTACTAACTCATAGCCTCCTCTATGTATCACATGTTTTATGATGTATGGCCCGTGCGACATGGGTTCTAACTTCCCTACCCCCAGTTTGTCATCATCTTGATCATAGACTAGGACTAGATCTCCTTCTACGAAAACGCGAGGTTGGATGGACTTATCATGTTTATTTTTCGTGCGTTTTTTATACGTCTCGTTGATGAGAGTAGCATCGCGACAAGTTTCATCCAACTTGGTCAGATATAAGAATCATTCCTCTTCAGCAGAAGTGTGGGGTAAGAGTTCTACGACAAGTTTCAATGAAGGAATCTTGCATTAGATCGATAATACCGCTTATATATCGTATACCAACTGGAAGGGTGTAAATCCAGTTGCGATTTTAACTGAAGTTCGATACGCCCAAAGTGCAGAGAAGATTTGCAAGTGCCAAGAGGTTTTGTTCGCTCCCACCATGCATTGAAGCATGGTATTCAGGACTTTGTTGATGGCTTCAACTTGTCCATTTTTCTGAGGATAGTAGGGGGATGAGTTTTCATGGTGAAAACCTAGCTTGGTGCGCAATTCACCTATCATCTGGTTCTAGAAATGTGATCCATGATCAGTGATAATAGCTTGTGGCACACCGAATCGAGTGATGATGTGGTTAAACACAAAGAGTGTTGCAGTGCGGCCATCATTAAGGATTGTATGCATAGCCTCATCCCATTTGGTGAAGTAATCGACGAGAACGATGATATAACAGTGCCCCCCAGCTGAGGTAGGCTTACATTGCATAAAATCGATGCCCCATTTTGCAAAGGGGCCGACATCGACAATGGGATGAAGTGGAGTTGGGTGGGTATGTGCTCTCTTCTAAAAGATTTGACAGGGTGGGCATTTTTTGACAGCCTTGATGTTTTCTTTGAATATGGAATGCCAAAAATACCTGGCACGTAGAATTTTTTGGGTTGTAGTCATCCCAGAAAGATGACCACCACAATCTCCAAGGTGATAGTCATTTAAAACTTGCTTATATTTGTCATGGGTTAAGCAACGTCGTAGGATAGTATTAATGCCATGGCGATACAAGGTGTCACCAATGATGAGGTATCATTTTGAGTGGTGTCGAATGCAGCGTTGTTCATCATGTGAAATGTTAGGCTGAAAGTTTTGGGCTTAGAGATAGAGAAGAATATATCCATACCATGGATAGGATGTACTAATAAGGAATAGTGATTCATCGGGGAGGGAATCAATGGACTTAGTATCCTCATCAGTATGGGGAAGATCACAAATTAATTCCATAAAGACCAACGATTTCTTAAATTTTGATTTGGCAAACTCGAGATCGAATTCTTGGAGAATAACGATCCATTTGGAATGTTTTCCCCCAAGTACTTAACGAGTCAAGATATGGTACATGGGGTTCGAGTCTGCAATGATCGTGGTAGTGTGTGATCGAATGTAATGGAGAAATATTTGGATGGAAATAACTGCTGCCAAAGACAACTTTTCGACATCTGAATACCTGAGTTTTGGACCTGATAGGCTTTTACTCAGATAGTAGATCACATGTTCGGTGTCATCATCATCCTCTTGTACTAACACCATAGCGATAGTGGAAGTAGAGGCAGCCAAATAAAGGATATAATCTTTCGCATAATTCAGTGGATGCAAAAGAGGTGTGTTTGTTAAAGCATGCTTAAGAGCATCAAACGAGCGTTGAGCGATTGCATCCCAGATGAAAGGGGCATCTTTCTACAACAATCTCAGGAAACCTTTAGTGATTTTAGCATAATTTCAAATGAAGTGGCGAAGAAATTTTTCCTTCCCTTGCAAAATTTGCAGTTGGGTGAGGTTGTTAGGAGGAGGTAAAGCTAGAATGGCTTTGACTTTTAAGGGATCCACCCTAATCATGTCTTTGGAGACTACAAATCCGAGGAGTCTCCCTGATTCGACAGCGAAGATGCATTTATGGGGGTTCAAACGTATGTTGTAAAATCGGCACCTAAGAAAGATGGCTCGTAGGTGACCAATGTGGTCTCATCGACGAGACGAGTGAGCAGGTAAGTCATCAAGGTAGGGTTCAACAATATGTTTGATATCATGGAATGCATACGACATCGACCGCTGAAAAGTGTCTCCAGTGTTTTTAAGGCCAAAAGGTAATTTTCGATAAGCGAAAGTCCCCCAAGGGTAGATGAAGTTTGTTTTATGTTGATCAGCTGGTAAAATGTCGATCTGGTTGTATCTATAAAATCCATACATAAAAGAAAAAATGACGCTTCCAGCACAATTATCGATAATTTGGTCGATAAAGGGTGTAGGGTATTTTCCTTGGGACAAGCCTTATTAAGATCATGATAATCGACACAAACACGAATGGTCCCTTGTTTCTTGGTGACCGGGATGATGTTGGAAACCCATTCGGTCAAAGGGATAGGATAAATAAAACCAGATTTCAAAAGTTTTTCTACTTCTGCCTTGATTGATGCGGTCTTCCTAGGATGGATCGGGCGAAGTTTTTGTCTCACAGGTTTAACTCCTGGGTAATTCTGACTTCATGCACAACGATCGATGGATCGATCCCTAGCATCTCTTCGTAGCTCTAGGAGAAGAAATCGTGAAATTATTTAAACAAGGCAATATAAGTTTCAACTTCTTCAGTTGAATAATTGGCACCTAGTTGTATGTCTTCCACAATACCTTCTTTAATGGATATGTCGACTGTAAATGTGGAAGAGATGTTTCCCAAATTCCCCTCGGAGATGGTATCCTGAGTGAGTATTGGAGATTGGGGAGAGTCAACGATATCACTAGGAAAGGTAGATGAAATATCTCTCTATGTGTCATCCAAACTGGGAAGAAAGGACGAACGATGGTGGTTGTCATCCCATGGTACCTCCTCGATACTAAGCATTTCCATAATAGATTCATCTGATGGAAAAATCTGTAGGATGTAATCGAAAGTAGAGGATAGGGAATCTAACCAGGATAGTAACGAATACGTAGTAGACGCCAGCAAATGTTGGTCATCTAGTGAAGGAGAGCCAGGCTGAATGGCATCGTATTCGGCCGCTGTAGGACTAAGTGGCATGGTGTCACCTAGTGAATCAAATTCTAAGGAAGTAGGCACGATCTGTGGATTAGATGATTCGTAGGATTGATGTGCCGTAATTGAGATCATATTGATCGTTGCAATGTGATGCGTAGTGGGAGGAAGAGGTGTAGGGAAGGTGCCTATGAGAGAAGAGTCTTTCAAGAGACCGACCCCAACACTTTCATAAGTGATTTTCGAATCTCCTAGAAAAGGAATGTTGATGGTCGTTTGAGTGTGGGTGTCGAGAGTGCAGTAATATAACTGATCGATGTTCACAATTTTACCTTGATGAGGGAATTTGACACATCAAAAAAACGATGAAGGGATGACAGTCATAGCATAGAACCAACTTCTCCCTAGCAACAGATTATAATCAAGGGGAGCATCGACTACTTCAACATCTATTGAAATAGTTTTGCATCCCAATTGAACGGCTAAGGAATGAAATAATCCATGAGGTCAAAAACCTCTTCCATCAAATGCTTGTAACATGGTGGGAGATTGATTGAGACCAAGTGATTTAAGGCCTTTCCAGTAGGCAAAGACATGACACATGTAGATTCCCACTCATCCAAAATTGTGTGATGAATATGTTGATTATGGACAACAACATCGATCTGGAAAGCAAGTTGGTGAGAAAGTCGTGATTTAAAATTATCCAGGTTAAACGTGATATTGTTAGATGACTTGGGATCTATAGCTTCGATGGTTTCCAAGAGATTTCTACGTTGGCTAGGGAAATGTTGTATAACTTCGAGAGCTGACATAGCACATGGTGCTTGGGCCAAATCTTCAATGATGTTGTAGTTTTGAGCAGCACACGAATTAGGATTAAATGTTGACTTTCAAATTGTGCTCTTAGGTGGACATAAGATAGAGTCAAAGTTGGGTTTCTCAATCTGGAGTGGCCCAGATGGAGGGGTAACGGTGGTGGATGGTGGATCTGGTGTAGTACCAGGAGTTGCTTTTTCCTTAACATGTTTAGATGGTGGTGTGTCATATGTCGTAGTACAAGTGGTTAAATCTATCCCATTAAACATGTAAATGTTTTCACTCGATGAAGCTTCCTCAATAGGAGGATGATTTGGTTTACCTCCTGTTGGAGGCGCAAGAGCTTGTGCAACTAGTGATTGTTGTTGTCGAAAATGATGTGTCAAAACAACAGGCTGAGAATTTCCCTTGAAAAGTTTTGAAACTTCATCGTGATGAGGACAATCTTGTGTGTGGTGATCGTCACCATAAATGAGACATGGAAAATTATTTTTTTGTTGTGGTTGTTTCTTAGTAGCAGGTGGTTGTGGTGGTCTTTTTGAATTTTCAGTTTGATTAGTGTTTTTCTTTGGTTTATTCTTATTTTTACTTTTCCCCCCTGACTATTGTGGGGAAGCAGATTGGATTGCATTCACCTCAGATACTTGAGTCGGGGTGGAGCTTGGTGGGAGTGAATTCTAATTGGTAGCGGGGGCAGTGACTGAGCGATTAGTCATGTCGGTCGACTGTGAACTAGATTGGGTTTTGACGAAACCGATAACTCCATCTGCGTGAGCGGTGGAGGATGGTTTTGGTGAATAGGTTGATGTACGGGGAGCGTTCGAAATCAATTCATACAAACTACCAGATTAAGAATAAACCAAGTCCAGATACTAGGCATAAGCAATGTCTTCCTCTTCAGTAATGACACCACCCATGGTTACGTAACGAGCAATCGAAGGCAAAAGAGATTTGGTGAACCATTCAGCCAGTAATTGGTCAGGAATAGTTGCTTTGATCAATTGTTGTCATCGTCTCCACTCATGAATATGATCAGAGATATGTATGGAATTGGTCTGACAAAGGGAGGTCAAAATTTTCATGTTGTTCTCGTAGTGTATAGGTAATTGGAAGTGTGTGAGAAAAGCCATGGCAAGTGAATTAAAATCTTGAAAAGTTTCGCGTTGTAATTCAATGTACCATTTGGTGGTTGAACCCATAAGTGTATGCTAGAAAAGACGTAACCAGATAGAATCATCCATTAGTGAATTTGATGAAAACCATAGATGAAAATTCATAACATGATTATTAGGGTCTTCACCAGGTTTACCATCAAATTTTGGAATATCGGAAGGCAATTTAGCATGAATAACTAGCCAAAAAGGAGAATGTAATATGGGATCATTTGTAAATCTTGACAAATCCTGTAGATCTAGAGTGGCTAAGAACGATAGTTTTCGATTGACCTGAGGATGATATTGGTGTGGCATGGGGACACCAGTAGGGTTGTAGACTGGTCGAGGTGGATAGTTGTAGTCAACAGGCCCTCCCATATAATGTTGTTGTTGACCAACAAAAGTAGGATCCATTTGTTGAGGAATGTGCATAAAAGGAGAAGGGAAACCCATTTGGCCCTAGGGAGGATAACAAGTGTAACCCGGGGGAGGATAGTTCGCTTGATTAGTTTGAGGTGGATAACTAGTCTGCCCTTGCGAAAGGTAACTAGGTTGTCCTTGAGGAGGGTAAGGATTTGGCCCTTGGGGAGGAAAAGATTTTTGACCTTGAGGAGCCCAACTGGGATTCGGGACCCCCGGGAAGGGTTGTCCAAAATGTAGTCTAGAAGGATTGGGATTAGGGATTCCTCCTTGTAGGTTGGGGTTCGATGACCCTTCCGGATGTGGTTGATGGAACATACCTCCTTGGGATTGTGAGGGGTTTTTGGTGACCAAAGGTTGATATGGTCCCCTGCCATTGGTTGGGTAGCAACTGGGATGTGATCGGTCAAAGGGGGTTTCCCCCCAGTCGGGACTTGTGTGTTGTAAGACGGTTTCCCCCCAGTGGGGATTTGTCCCCTAGACGGGGGTTTCCCCCAGTAGGGATTTGTCCCGCAATTGGGTTTATGTGTGTGGCCAGGTTTTGCATCCTATGATGCGAAAGTCCCAATAGGGTTCTATGGAGTATACGAAATGGTAGCTTAAAGAGGAACAATAGGTGTAATCATCAGGGTGTTATGCACATGAATAGGCAACATGACTTCTGTTTCACTATGAACTTGCCCTAAAGTGGTAGAAATATTGATTTTTGGTTCAACGAGACGGTTAATGGGCTAACCTGATGGTCCTGCCTCTTCATCGGTGGTGATAGACGCATGAGGAGGGCCAAAAGGCGGACAGCTAAAATTAAATTTTTCATAAAGATATCATCTCAATGGAGTCCTCCATATAGAACGAACAGAAGTTTGTTTTGGATCTACCATTTCAGTAGAACGAACAGGAGTGGTGTATTCATCGTTAAAATTTGGTTGTATCGGTTCCATATCTAGCTGATTATATGGCCTTGACGGTAAGCTGGGGTGATCCGCTACTATGATGTTACCCGAGGATTCCAGTCAAACAAGGAGTGGATCGAGAGGAACTTCCAAAGCTGGGTTTACAGGAATGGTAGAACCTTCCTCAACTGTAACTAAAGCTCTCTCGAGATTTTCTAGTAAAGAAGTAGCAACACTCCCAGCGTCTGAATGGTTCTCAACCTCTTCATGGTAAGTGTCTTCAGGTAAGTTATAAGGTAGGGGTTTGTAGCCTTCTGGAGGAAACCCTTGCATCCTACGTGATCTACGAAGACCTTTATTGTCCATAGTATCAATTTTGAAGGAAAACTAAGTTAAACAAACAACACTCGCTAAAAAATCTAGAAAACCAACAAGCAAACAATACCTTCTCTCAATGAACGTACTAGTTGGTGATGAAATCCAACATCACATGATCAAATTGAGAAGGGGCTAGGATATGAGCGGGTGGATCAGTTACGTTGGTGACCTCCTTAATAGATTTACACCTTGGTGCAAGCTTCCTCACGGTTTTACCCGTGGGTTACCCTCCAAGGAGCCTATTGGCCCTTGACCAAGTTTTGAGGAACACTTCGTCATATTTGACCATTTTTGGGACTTCAACAGCCTGTCAAAGACGAAGCACCAAGCTAATCAGAAATCACGGGATCTTGGTCCACTTTTGGGCCCTTTTAGGGTTTTTGGGTTAATGTAATGGGAAAGGGATGTCGGCCCATGGGTTTACCCACACTTAGGCCCACTTTTGTAATGTATAAATAGATACTTAGGCAATGTAAGAAGTAGTAGATGGATTGGTGCTAGTAATTATATCTATGTGATCGGATGTGGATTGTAAATTCTATGTGCATGATTGTAAGAGGCTTACAGAGCTAAGTGCAAGTTGTTGTAAAAGGTTGTGAAAGACTTTGTGTGGAAGCGCAGGAAAGAAGGATCTAGTGAGCTACGCAGATCTTCTATCCTTTGCGAAGAAGGTTTCGAGGCTCTGTGTTGTAACTGATGATTGAAGATACTAATAGAGAAGAAGAGTTGGTGGACGTAGCCCCGGGGTGGGGGTGAACCACGTAAATCTATGTGTTATGCTTTGTGTTGTTACTTTCATGTGTTTTCCCTCTATTGCTAAGTGCTATGACATGTTTAGATAGATTTACTTATGCTTTGTGCTTATTAGATGTGTATAGATGATAGATTTGATGTGTATGAAGTTTTTAAGTGCTTGGTCTACCAGATCTGGTATGTTCTACGCTTCCAAGTGCTGAATTATCTTAGATCTAAGTATATACTATGATGCTTTGTGTTATCTGCAAAGTGACATAAGGGTTAATTCTAGGTGAACTATTGATGCTAAGTGCTTTCTTAAGTGTGTAATCATATATCTGTGTCCCAGCTAAGGTTGCAGACACCTGATTCCTGCAACCACCCTTGCCTCTACCTCGGGTGAGACTTCATCTACTTCGCAGGTGTTGTCGAAAGGGCCGGTAGTTAGGGTTTTGTTGGTGCATTGTTGTAGCATTGAACCCTGGGTCTGCCCCTGTGCCAACAAATGGTTCCGTTGTAGGGACCTGAAACTATGATTGCTGGGAACTGAGGAAGAAGCAGCTTTGTGCAAAGATCTGACCTGAAATTGTGGAATCTTTGTGCGTAGATCTGTCGCTTTGATGCACAGTACTTTACTCAAACTACGAAGCTTTGAGCTAAAGAAAAGAAGCCATATCTGAAGAAAAGAGGTAAGATCTGTAAGCTTTGTGCTCTGATAAAGGTAAGAATAGTGAAAGGTTTTAGATCTGGAAGCTTTGTGCTCAATAAGTGGAAATTTTTGTTTTTGAAGCATGAATTTAGGTATGCTTGATAGATTTTGTCCTAGCTTGAAAACTAGGGCATTGTTAGATGAAAGAACATTTGATATGAATAGATCTGATAAGAATAATGAAATATATGTTATACCTATGCATAGAAAGAATGTTTGGACTAATGAGTGGATGCAGGATCCCAGAAAGAAATTTTTGCAGGCTAGCCATTATAATCCTAGCGCACAGTACATAAGAGGTTAGGGATCGTTTACAATAAAGAGAGGATTAACCCTCTGTTATAGTTGTAGAAAACCAGGACATCTAGCTAAAGAATGCCCTGGTAGAAAACCTAGTTGTCTCTGTTGCAAAGCTTTAGACCATGAAGTGTTGGATTGCCCTAGAATGATTTCTAAGCTCGAAAGAATGAATATCACTATAGAACACCCTAAGGTAGATCCAGAAATAGAAAAACCCTAGAAAGAATCAGAGAAGATATTACTACAGATGAAAGACATCTTGAAAGATCACCGACATATTAGATTATTATAGGTCTTTAATGAAAAAGAGCAAATGGAAGTAAGAATAGAAAACTTCGACATTGACTGTGTTCTGGATGAGGAAACACAGGTGAATGTCATGACAGAAAGAACTTGGGAAGCTATAGGAAGGCCTGTTATGATCCCTTCACTAAATGGAATCAGGTTATTCAGATGAAAACTGGTAAACCTATGTGGAAGGCTCACTCAGATGTCTATGAATGCTAATGGAACTTCAACAAAGGAAGATTTTGAGATCATCGTATTTATTGAGGATAGCGCCCCGTTCACTATGTTGCTTGGAAAACCTTGGATTGACAAAGATCAAATTAGACGGAAGGAAGAGATAGAAGCTTTGGAACAAAAGAAATAAGAATTAAGAGACTTTATGACCAAGAAGATTGCACAGTTGATTGAGGAACAAAAGAGCAGATCTAAGCCCCTTGACATTAGAGACCCCAATGTCGAAGCTGAAATAATGTCAGGAGGCTCGCAGAAGACTAAAGTACTTACTCCAGATACAGAAGAGGTATTACCCCTGAAAGACTCTCAATAACACGCAATGACTATGCTAAAAGAAGATAGGAATCAAAATGGAAAAAGACAGACCGAGTTGAAGATTACCGGGAAGAAGGCTAGAAAGTTAAGTAAGAAGAGGGCGAAGATTGAAAAACTACAGGAGATTCCAAATGGAACATCGCAGAAAGAAAAATTGCAGAATTTGAACTTTGTCGGGATATCAGGCAGCGACCTATGGCACTTCACCATGGCGAAGAAATATAGTCATTGGACCAATATATCCATTCGACTTCCACCCCGAACGGACAGAAAAGCATTGATGGATCATCACTAAACCGTTGGACCACACCATAACGGATAGATCAACATTAATGGAAACTTCATACCCGTTGCAAGCAAATCGTTGTCGAATTTCTTATTTAGCCTGTCATGCCATGCCCGAAGAACACTTTTGCCAACTGAGAATTTGAAGCCCGCAAACTAGTGATCGGTCATTGCAACCTGATTGTTCATCCAAGTACAGTATCTGAGATCATTGTAAACCCTGATTATTTTTCCGAGCGTGTATGTCCGACGAATTTAGCGCAGCTGAAGAATCTGTAAGAGAGGTACTCTCTAGCCTCAGAGCTGAGAAAGTCATGTCGGAGAGAGGATTGTCTACTGGTTTACGGGCATCATCGACAAGAGGAGCGCAAGCCTCCCCATCCACTGCTTGAGCAGGAACATATCGAGTCGGCACAGAAAGAAGAACCAAACATAAAAATGATGTGGCCAATGAGAAGTTGGTTCCATCCATCCTGCCCGCTTACCTACCCCCTCTGTGTGGTGACATCAACCGTGACAATGTGCCCCAAGACTTCGAGTATGCTATGATCACTGTGTACCTGCCAAAAGGGGTGCGTGCAGTTCATGCCGATCAGGACAAGATCACAGCATTGAAGTTTAGTGACTTCAACCTGGGCGATCGTAAAGTTTACAACATCCTTGCCCCGTACAAGTATCTAACCAGAACCAAGGGAAAGAATTCAAATATCGTCCCTCAACAATGGACGCTGAACCTCGCGCGGTCCACTTTATTGAACGTGATGAAAATCCTACACTTCGACAGACACCGGGAAGTAAATGCATGTGTCAAATTGTTGTTGTCCTGCTACCACAGAGGATAACTATGGTTGAATCATCGCATCACCGTGGATCCGACCTTGATCAATCGGATCACAAGGTTGACCATGTAGGGCCCTGACCCACATGAATTTTACCCTGGAAAGACTTCGGACCGAGCATTAACACAGAGAATTAAAGAAACCTATGGCAATGTCGAGAAGGGAACACGAGGCTACAAGGTAGCTTCTATTGAGAAAGGCACAATGCGCTTCACCTGTCAATTGATCACAGGGAAGCTAGTTCGCAAGAATAGACCAATGCAAGTATTCGAATTTATAGTTGACCTCGCAGGGAAGTGCGCAGAGGGATTACAGATGAACTGGGTGAAGTACCTGGTGAATCAACTAGAGATTGACTGCAAAGAAGCCCAAGATTAGGGGCATGAGTTCCATTTCAGCTGGCTCTTGATACTTATAGATTTTGTTGCATGGGAGCTACGGGAAGGTGCAACCTTCCCGGACCTCGACCCTTCTGAGCCCTTAGCCGCAAAGTTCAACTCATTATGGTATTCTAATGACATGAACAAGCGGTGGCAATCCAATGTCATCTTCCATACCTACTACACCCAGTTGAAGACTTCCATCTAGGCTATGCCTCACATTGCCCTGAACACGCTCCACAGATTCAGACCCTTAATGAAGTTCAGCGTGGATCACCACTTCATTTACATAACAACGTGAGCTGATGAACACAAGCAACAGTTACAATCGTATTATAAGCTGACAAAAGAAGACCTAGAGGAGATCACTAAGGAATGGTCGGCGGACCTCCTTGTATCAGTAGACCCCGTAAAAATGTCCGACATTGATAGCCCAAAGACTGTATTGGATACACCGAGACCAAGCAAAACAAAGAAACCTGAAGAGGTTCACGATGTAGACAGTGCATCTGTAAGGACTGCCTCTGCCACACCAGATGAAGGAGGTAATAGCGAAGAAATAGAAGGCACGAAAATTGAACAGTAGAAGGGTGAAGTACCACCGCCTAGGGACAAAGAAGACTCGTCAAAGAAAAGGAAGATCTCACCTCTGAATTCTTCCTCCTAGAAGAAACCTAAGACCCCTGAAACCAATATGCGAACTGCCCTCACGTTGCATGACTTTGATTTCATCATTGCAGCGGTAAATGATGCTTCAAAGGAGATAGTAGAGAAGCAGGAGCAGATGTATAACCATATAGAGATTGAACTCCAAGTAGTTCAGTAGGCACTCCAATTTAGTCGCGCAGTCATCACGCCGCCACTAACAGTAGGGACAGTCGAACCAGGAGATGAGCCAGTTCAACTTCACTAGATTGTTGATATGGTTGAAGCTCACCTTCAACAAGCTCACGAAGACATGGCACAAGCCACCCAGGCTTTGACACAGGTACAGGGAGTACTTGTCGAGTAGCACAATGTTGTCGAACAAGAAAAACTCACTCTTCAAGTACAGTGGGACAAAGAGAAAGCAGAGCTACAGCAGAGCAAGGAACAGTTGCTCGCAGAGCAGCTTGAATTCAAGGAATTAGTCAACATAGCACTACGCTCTGTGACTGTTATCGAAGTACCAGTTGAAGAGAGAATTCCACAGTAGGTGGCACAACTTGAAGAAGTTATACAGAAGCTTCAGCAATGCATTGCAGATCTAGAACTCTGCGTTGTGACCGAGACCCCTCAAGAAATAAGAGACCAACGAGAAGCAACTGCTCGAAGTGTAGTTGACCAATTGAAAGCTCTTGCCACAGAATGCAAGTAGCTCAATGCCCAGAGCACCCACACTTATGAGAACCTTACAGAGAATCCAAAATTACAAATGTTGGAGTCGCAGCTCCAGGAAGCAAAGCAGCATGTAGATACATTACAAGAACAGTTTAAGGCTCTATCTATAGTGGATAGAATGAAAAGATCTCATGAACAACGCACAGCTCAACAAAAGATACATATGATCTAGAGAAAAGTGATGGAAGTTACTCAGCGAATCCAACAAGTGCAAGACAAGGCATGCATGTTATTTTCCGACATCGAAAGCAAGGGAGCGGAGCTTGAGAAAGTCGTCATCACTGCAGAATAGCGCCTAGAAGGACCAGTAAATGACACAGTAATCTTGGAATTCACCTAGCAGGAGGCCACAGCAAAACAGCAGGTCGAAGCAGCTCGAGCCAAGATCGAGGCATTTGAAGCAGAATTGCGCAGGCCTGAGTGACTCGAGATGAGTCACAGGTGAGTGTTGGGGGCCTGTGGCCCTTGACCAAGTTTTGAGGAACACTTGGTCATATTTAACCATTTTTGGGACTTTGACAGCCTGTCAAAGATGAAGCACCAAGCGAAGAAGAAATCATGGGATCTTGGTCCACTTTTGGGCCCTTTTAGGGTTTTGGGGTTAATGTAATGGGAAAGGGATGTCGGCCCGTGGGTTTACCCACACTTAGTCCCACTTTTGTAATGTCTAAATAGATACTTAGGCAATGTAAGAAGTAGTAGATGGCTTGGTGCTAGTAATTAGATCTGTGTGATCGGATGTGGATTGTAAATTCTCTGTGCATGATTGTAAAAGGATTACAGAGCTAAGTTCAAGTTGTTGTAAAAGGTTGTGAAAGACTTTGTGCGGAAGCACAGGGAAGAAGGATCTAGCGAGCTACACAGATCTTCTGTCCTTTGCGAAGAAGGTTTCGAGGCTCTGTGATGTAACTGACGATTGAAGATACTAATAGAGAAGAAGAGTTGGTGGACGTAGCCCCAGGGTAGGGGTGAACCACGTAAATCTGTGTGTCATGCTTTGTGTTGTTACCTTCATGTGTTTTCCCTCTCTTGCCAAGTGCTATGACATGTTTAGATAGATTTACTTATGCTTTGTGCTTATTAGATGTGTATAGATGATAGATTTCATGTGTATGAAGTTGTTAAGTGCTTGGTCTACCAGATCTAGTCTGTTGTACGCTGCTAAGTATTGACTAAGTGTTGAATTATCTTAGATCTAAGTATATACTGCGATGCTCTGTGTTATCTGCGAAGTGAGATAAGGATTAATTCTAGGTGAACTATTGATGCTAAGTGCTTTGCTAAGTGTGTAATCACAGATCTGTGTCCCAGCTAAGGTTGCAGACACCTGAGTCCTACAACCACCCCTGCCTCTACCTCGGGTGAGACTTCATCTTCTTTGTAGGTGTTTCCAAAAGAGTCGGTAGTTAGGGTTTTGTTGGTGCGTTGTTGTAGTGTTGAACCCTGGGTCTGCCCCTGTGCCAACAGAGCTCGAGTGAGTTTAACCAACGTCTGTTCCAAGTACAACAAAGACTTCCCTTCACCGTCACCTCATGTAAGGACCCTAAATATTGTGTCCATTAAGCATACCAACTCACAGTCAGCCTCTGGGTGGGTATAGTCGACAGTGCAGTCCGAACGTATGGGCAGGACATCAAGTACAAAATCCTTCAAGAGAACTGAGGACAAGTGGACCAGTAAACTCCAGAGGACCCCGAACGAATTCAGAATTCACGAAGCTCCGAGACCAAATGAAAATAGTTAAGCCTCAATAAGAACCCCCATATACAATCGTACTAATACGAATGGTTAAGCCTCAGAGGGATAATCTTTGTTGCTCTCCTGAGCGCGACCTCGTGTTTAACTCCTATGTGAGAGGGGGATCCTAGCTATGCATATACGAAAATTGGATTTACTCTCCCTATCACAATATTATGAGTTTGTCTTGAATGATTTGGAGAGTTATTCTCACAACCTATTCCAAATCTCTAGTCCTGGTCTATTGTTGGTGTAAAGATCTTAAAAATAAAAAGTTTCTAGTTTGATTTTTTATCTGAAAACAGGCAAGTACTTTACTCTACGCAAGTTTTCAAACGAGAATTGTTTTCTGACAAAGTATTTGCATAAGGATTAAAGGGCATATGAATCCATGATTAACCATGTTCTTAAATAAAAATACATAACATACATGAACTCAAATGGAATAGAACACATGAAAATACAAGAGAGAGAGAGACAACCAATGTTGGTAACGGAGTTCACCCCTCCTGGGCTACGTCTCCGGATCTGCTTCAATTCAAATACGGATCACTTTCATTCCTTCTTCAAAATATATTGGGACCTTCTCATAAGTGATTACATAAGAGATGCCTTCTTCTTCAATGAGGATTCAAGAAGACTGCTCACACTCATACCTCTCCATACATCAAGTAGGATAATACCTTACATGAATAAGTCTCTCAAAGCTTAGGAGTAGTAGCACTATGTATTTCTAACTCCACTCACTAACTCTCCATTACTCTCCTCCCCTTACAAAGGGTTCACATAAGGAATTATATAGTTTTGCCTCACTCTCTCTTAAGAAAGAGCATTAATTCCTAGATCCAAAATAATAGGATCTAATTACAAAAGATGAAAAACAAGATCCATGAATGTAGGATCACAAACTATCTTCAAGTAAATATTGGGAAAAGTCTCAAAACCACCCAAAGACTCTTCATCCATGTCCTTGATTCTCTCAACCTATAATTGAGAATAATGGCAAATTGGTGTGAGGTGGTTTCTCGCATAAAAACCAATTTCCATAATTACAATTTCAATGAAAAATACGTGAGTCTTAATTTCCTCACAAGTATTAATCATTTTACATCAAATGTATGAGTTTTCCAAAAGCTCATAAAGCATAATTAAATGCATGAGCATCTCATAAAAGCATAAAATAAATGCATGAGACCTTTTCCTCACTGAGCATTGATAAAATGCATGAGAAAATAAAACTCAAAACATATAAGTTCACCATCTTCACCACTATGAAGATCAATCAACTTGGTGAAAATGGTAAAGTCCTTCCATGTGTGGAAAACCGTCCAGATCAATTTTAATTAGCGTTCATTTTCATGGTTGCTCATTACGCAAAGGTGAATGATAGTGAAATTGATGATGTTTGATACTCGACTCCAAAAAATATGAAAAGAATGAGATGCATATTTTCTTTTCAATGAACTTCTAGCTACGGGAAGAAGAAGAGTTTCTTTTCTTTGTCACTAACAAACACTCAAGAATGCAAAATTTCATACAATTTCATTCTCAACAATAATTCAAACAATTTTCCAAATTATAAAGAAAACATTTCCAATATTCAAAACCAATGCATACAAGTATCTCTTTGTTTGATTGCAAATGTAAATTTTATAGTTTGTCTAATGCTTATTGCTTTCACTAATAATGAAAAATGACTTCACTATTGTGATTTTGAAAAGAGGAAGCAAAAGTACACAAACAAAGACACTCTCAGCAATCAATAAGAGACTAAAAGAAGAACAAACTATCGAATTCGAAGAAAAACACCAAAAAGCAAAGAAACACACTTAATAGTCTTCCAAAATTGAGTAAGGGATCAAAGACAAAGTAAATAGTGTTGAGATCAATGAACTTTCTTATGACGATCTCTAATCAATCAGATAATCGAAAAGAGCAACAAAAGAAACCAGGTTTGAGAGAAAACTGTCAATTTGCAATAAGGAAAGACAACACAAACCCAATCAAGACTAAAAGAATGAAAAGTAGCAAGTTCTAAGTCAAAAAAAAAATAAGATTTGATAGAATAGGATCTGAGCCAGAGAGAAAGACCCAAGAACTATGCCCAGCAAGCAAACAACCAACAATTTTTCAAAAGCAATAAAAATCGACGCTCTGGAAATCACGGCACCAGAGCGTCGTAGCCCTCCCTAACACACTATGGGGGAGCGTTGATCAGGCTATCATCGCTCTGACTTGAACTGGAAAGGGCGCTAGTTCTGAGAAAAGTTTTAGAAAAACCCATGAAACTCAAAAACTCAGGGAAATTCAATCAGAGGTTATGTAAGACAACTTAGCAAATTTGAAAAGATGTAAGGACAAATTTAAATAAAAAAAACAGGATCTAAAGATAGACAAAAGGCAAAGACAAACCAAGGAATGAACCAAAACTGAAAAATTTGATCCCCAGTATGGTCTCCAATTTCTGTTATGGAATAATTCCCCTGTGGATGATGAATCTTCCCTTCGAGTACATACCCCTCTACCAAGATAGAAAACTACCTTTGGACACTACCATTCATATAGATTAATTATGCCCATCGAAAAAGAGAGAAGGAGGGACAGTATGATGTACCTCACTTTCAAAGTTTGTCCACACCGCTCCAATCCGCAAGTTTTGAACAATACTTGCAATGGATCACGAGAGACAAACAACTATCTCCTACTCTAATGGATTAGATAAAATCGATCTATCTATGAAAGATTAAAACAAGCATAGACAAGTACATGTAAACACGTACTAGAAGGAAATAGGCCAAGTATATTGATGAGAACTTTAAAGAGATGCTTACAATCTTCAAATGATGTTGCAGCAACCTCTCCAATTCCTCCTCATCCAAGCTCTTGCTCGAGAGATCCACCATTAGAATGACAATGCTTTGATGATTATTTGTTTTCATGTTCACCATGAGAATGCCTCCATTTATAGGCTTTGAGAGGATCAACCACCTTGGTCATATTTGGGATTAGTTGAGGATATGACTCCATAAGTTGTGATATCTCCCTTAGATGCAGCCTAAGGGTTAGATTCGAGCAAAACCAACTCAATCCATACATAGTTGTCCTTAGAGAAAAAGGGGATTTCTTCCCAATATTTGCTCAACCAATTCGACGCTCCCTTACAGTAGGCAACAGAGCGCTACAATGCTTCTTGCTAGATAGACAAAGAGTGCTAGCACTCCCTGTATACAAGAAGAGGAGCGTTGATCTTCCAAAAAAATTTCAAGATGACCAATTCTCATATAAAAACACTTTGTTTCGACTTTCAAATGATGGGGCTTCTTCTTCTAACATATTTTAGGCGTCATATCAAGTGTTCTCATGGTGTCGTTCATGATGCGACACTTACGTGATCAGAATGTGACACTTGCGACAAAAGTGTGACACTTACGACAATGATAATGTTACATTATCGAAGTGAGGAATTTTAATGTGTAACAACTTGTAAAATTATTGTTCACATATTCGCCTCCATTATATTTTCTTAACCTTTGAATTTGATGCCTAGATTTCTTTTCTACAAGGGACTTGTAGGCTAGAAACTTGTCAAAAACTTTGCTCTTAAGTTTTAAGAATTAAACCCAAGTATGTCTGGAAAAGTCATCCGTGAAAGTTAAGAAATACTTGCACCCAGAAAAAGAAGGAGAAGAAAGTGGACCACAAAAGTCACTATGAACAACCTACAATGGGCCTAAGGCGTGCCAAGAGGTACATTTGTCAAAATTGTCCTGATGATGTTTGTCGAGAACACAACCGACAAAATCATCATCTTTGCATGAAACAAGAGGAAGGCCAATCACCATCTGTTGATTACATAGTTGTTGCAATGAGTGATATTTTAGATGACCAAATTGTCCATTCCAAAGTTTTCTCAAGTCATCACTATGAGCAACAAAAAATGATGGAAAAGATGATGACCCAAAGTTGTCAAACTTGTACAACCTGGTAATATCATCACTAGTTCCAGTTGTAAGAACATGTTGAGGATCTTTTAGATCTTTTATTACAACTTGGTTAGGTGAAAACTCTACGGTTTTACTTTCACCTGAATGACTGATTTGATACATTGATAAAAGGTTACAAGAAAGACTTGGAACACATAATACATCATTGAAATGACCATTATCTACCTGAACTGTTCCAGATCCTACAACACTAAGAGATCTATCGTCACCAACAAATATTTTATTGGTGTTACATTCATTTAGAGTAGAAAATATGGCTTTCTCCTTAGCCATATGATAATATGCTCCATAATCAATAAGCCACTCATCAAAAGAAGAAGTAAAAGTTGCATTGAAGGAGAAACCAGAAGAAGAAAATGCATGTCCATGAGAAGAAGATGTAGAATCAATATTGATGTTGTGCTTCTTCATCGTCGCTTCTAAAGTTGTCATCTTTTGAAACATTTGGACTCATCATGACCATCTTTCCCATAAAAGTTGCAATGTGTGTCAGTCTTCTTATTTTTAGATTTTGTTCATTTGTCACCATTAGGAGCTGAAGCTGTCTGTGTGGATTTGAGACCCTTGTTTTGCTTATTGTTGTGGCGAGGATGTTGCTTCTTGGGATTCTTGGGTTTATCTTTCATCTGGGCTACTAAGGCATTGTTGGAGGTACCTGCAGTGTTGATTACTCCAATTTGTACAAGCTTATCTTTCTCTCTAATCAAAGCATCACAAAAGGACTCAACAGTGGGTTTTTTATAAGCTTTCTATAGAGCCTCTCTTATGGCATAAAAGGTAGATACAAACATAGAATATGCACTGCCTAGCTTAGAAATAATAATATAGATGAAACGCTCTTCCTCCAGCTTCATGTTACACTCTTCACATAAAATTATGAGTGTTTTAAACTTAGAGATACTCTTCAATGCAAGAAAAATAATTTGGACTTAAAGTCAATATCTGACTTTCTAATTGATGTGCTTGAATAATGTTGTGTTTACCAAACACAGATTCAAGTTTTTTCCAAGCTTCATCGAGGTCATCAATTTCTTGAAGGTGGGACCTTAAATCAAGATAAATGGACATTTAGATCAATCCACGTGCTTCTCCATTCCTATTATCCCATTTGACTTTATTTTCATCATCAGTGGGTTATTTTTCCTTTCCCAAGGTAATCCGCTACAATCATTTACTTCTTAATAAATCGTCCATATGAGATTTTCATTGGAAGTAGTTGTTGTTGGTAAGAATAAGATCATTGGAAGAGGCCATATTAAATATGTAGATGATATGGATTTAAAAACTGAAACTGATGATCTGGATGGAAGGATCTTGAAAAATTAAGTTGTTTTAAAAAAAAACAACACTGAAAACGGACTTCGGATGTGAAAGTTATGCCCTTTAAAAAAAATGCATATATGGTAACCAAAGAGCCATGTGACAAGTAGAAGTTGGTCCACGTGGTGATACCCCTCCAAATAACCTCACTTTTACAAATAAGTTGCTTTAAGAAGTGACCCAAAAGAAGCGAGGATCACTTTTACAATGAAGTTACTTTATAAAAGAAAGTTGCATGCAAAATAAATAGCTTTAAAATAAAATATTAGATCTACTTATAGTGATTCAATTTTATTCTTGAAGGGAAATACACTTTACAATGGATGCATGAAATTTTTCAAAAAAAGTAACAAAAAGATAAACTTGAACTCAAAACCTCTTACTTAATAAGACAACTTTTAACCAAGTGAGCTAGCAAAACATATTGTATTGTTTAGAAGGAGGATTGGGGTGTTGTTCTTGTGGTGGTGGAAAATGATCTTGGAGAGTGTGCTCATAAAAAACTCTTTTCACACAAGAAAAATATTTCGCTTCTCGATGACAACAAGGGTTAGATCTCCGTTAGCTTACCCGGAAAATGCACATTTTCTAATCTGTTTCTGATTTTCCGAGATCGCATAGGGCACGGGGAAAAGATCATACACAGATCCAAAAGAGTAGCAACCTGGAAACAAAAAATAGAAAATTAAAATAAAATCAAAATAATACTCTGCAAAAATGTAAAAAGGGCATATTCAGGCTTTAGACCTCCGGATTTGATTGAAATGGTTGTATCTTGGGCAAACATAAACCTTTTCGAGTGAAACGAAAAAATGTTCCTGGCTAAAACGAGCACTCTGGACGTAATGGAACAGTCCTCTCAGCCCAAAAATGTACAAAAATGGCAAAAACTAGAGATGAGACAACTCGGCTTCACAATCTCGATCTACAACATGAGCGGGTCTTCAAACAGGTTCTGATATCATGTTCAACAACATAGGTATTCCAGCAAAGGAAGAACACCTTTAGTAAACACTCACATAACCAGATAAAATATCAACACATCGATATTTTGACGTGGTAAAACCCCTACGGAGAAACATCCACGGCCCTAGCCAACGCGGTCAATTGGAGCAATTTAATAATGCAAGAGAAAAATATTAGAGATAGATTTTACAAGAGATTTTCTCACAATCGATCATTGACAAATGACCCTCCATGCTCTTTAAATATAGGTCATGGCCCAATCGGGTGTTAAGCCACAGATCAATGTAGTAGTTAAGATCGAGGAGAATATGAACCGTCAAATCACTCTATGTCGGAAACATATCGTGATCGTCGGATTCCTCACTACAAATGCATACTAATGTATACTAAAGAAACACACTTTTACTTAATGACACATTAGACCAAGTAAATCTTAACTAACTCCTAAGTGTCTAAATATCCTAACAGAGTCCACATACATTTTTATTATTTTTTACTATTAATTTAATTATTTTAATTATTATTTTACTGTGTTATGTTACATGAACATCTCCCTCATACTGGGTTGTAGAGCGCCTCTTTGCTCAAAAACAAAATTTCTCCTCCTTTTTTCTTTGGAAAAGGTATGCAATTGAGAATTTCAAACTTGGAGCTACAAGATTGTTGAAAATATTTGGTGAGATATGAGATGAAGATGGACCTTGTGAAGTATTCATTTTCCATTCAAAAACAAAATACCATGGTATTTAAACATTGTAACTACCCTAATTCACCTCGGTGTTTCATTGCCCCTGCTTTGGGGGTATGCTAGTAAATAATATAAGTGTACAAAATAAAACACTAGTGATTTGGCAAAAAATCAAATCATGTGAGTATAAAATTTAAGAAACTTTCACAAAGTGTTTATGATTATTAGAAATCGTGTCAAATGAATTGTATTTATGATTATTGGAAATCGTGTTGAATTGTATTTATGATTATTGAAAATCATGTCAAATGATTTGTTTTTCTCAAAATTTAACTTTTGAAAATTATATTTAAATGTAAAATATAATAAAAAAAAATCTACAATAATAATAAGTGTTGCATAGCAACTTAGTCTCTACTTTTGGCAAATTTAAATGATTTAAAGATATAATAAGATTAAATTATATAAATTGTAATAAATTTTGCAAAGACAACTATTTTTGAAATATAAAATATTACCTATTATTAATGATATTAAATTATATAATTTTGCAACCACACTGAATTTTGAAATATAAAATATTACCAATTATTTGAATTTTGTTCTTCAAACAATATTAATTTTAATTGGTGGTATACTTCAATCAAAACCTTAATAAGTGAAGGAAACATTTAACTTTAACTCCCACAACTCTCTCTTTTTATATCGTATAGGCAGTGTATATTGTAATTGCTTATGAGTCAATTTTCTTTGACTTTCAATTACTCTCTTTTTATATCGTATAGGCAGTGTATATTGTAATTGCTTATGAGTCAATTTTCTTTAACTTTCAATTAGTTGCATGTGAGTGCATAAAGTTTTTTAAAGTTTTCAAATTTTCTTTTATTACGCTGAAGGCGTTCTTTTAGAGGAGGTTCCTCCTCGAATTTTCGTCATCTGTCAAACGCCTATGGCTGCCTGCCATGTGCCATTTACCAGTTGTTCCTCCACCGAATTTGCACCACCACTTGTCATTTCTTGACCTTTGTGCACCGCCCTACTACACTGCCTGTTGATTCATATGACGTTGTTGTTGTGAACAAGGGAATGTGTAAAGAAAAGTAACTTGAGCTTGAACAATTTCTAAGACATGAAAGTAGAAAAGTAACTTGAGCTTGAACAATTTCTAGGACATGAAATCTTTCCATAATTTCTAGGACATGAAATCTTTCCATGCAGGCTATATGACAGCAGTTGGATGGAACTATCAGCACACTACCTTGTAAGTGTTGTTTTACGACAGCAGCCCGAAAAGAGTTTGTCTGCGAGAAATGATGAAGCTATCATATCAAATATTTTCTATGCATCTTGTGCACCCTCAGAAGTAGAAGGAAGGGGGTTGTGTAGTGCTTGAAGTAGAAGGAAGGGGGTTGTGTAGTGCTTGTGGTAATAGCAGCTCATGCAGGCTAATTCAAACACCGTGGAGAGCGGTTCCCAGGGCCTGGGGAAGAGCTTGCTGGAGATATCTCGGCTTGACCATATTTTGGCTCTTTTCGTGAGTGGTAAGGGGGATCTAGGGGTTGATGGACTCGGCTATCGTTTTGGGGGGAAATTCGCAGTTGTTGATGGTATTGACTACTTCTCTTGCCGTCTCGATTGCTTGCGTTTTGTTCCTTGTTTGGTGGAGAGGAGGATCCGCTCCCTCAAAGCCGTCGGAGAAGCCGATACCTCTGGTGAAAGAAGAGGAGGAGGATTCCGGGAAAAAGAAAGTGACGGTTCTCTTTGGGACTCAAACAAGGATTGGTCGTTTTTAGGAGGCGACCCAAGGAACGTCTCCCTGCGACTGTTTCTTATGTAGAAATCTTAATGAATAACCTTCTCTCGCCATGTCTAGCGTGCTCCGAATTTTTATGAGTTGTTCTACAAGAAACAACAGGTAGACGTTAGTATTTTATTCAACGGTTCAAGTTAGTGGGATATTATTAGTGTTGCCTTCATTTCAGAGAGCAGAGTTGAGTGGTTTTACTCTGTCTTGCATCTCATGGCTTCTTTTTCGGCCGTAGCGTTTCCTCGGGTATTTCAGCACGCTTTTTCAGTTCAAAAACAACAATGTTTTTTTTTCTTTTTTGTTTTCCTGCTCAATCAAGGTTTTCATGAAGCTTTTCCTTGTTCAAAACAATATTCTAGAAAGATTTTCTATTCAAAAGATTTTTTCTGTCATTTTCCCTCTTCAAATTCACAGTTGTTTCGCTCAAATAAATTTCTTTATGGATTGTCTGAAGATACGGATTTCAGATAGTTTTTCGTTTGAATCAACAAATAATTCTATTAAACGTAGAAAATTTTCCACGACACGTACAATTTCCAGTCATGTTTTAACAATTTTCACCTTCAAAATGTAATTTTGTTCTGTTTCTCTTATTTAAATGAACAATTTTTGGCTGAATTTGAATTTTCTGCATGCCTCTTTGATTGAAATATTTTTTAATCACGTTTTTTTCTATTTTCATAAACTTTTTCAGGTTACAGTTTTGTTTGTATTGTCGAATTTTAATAGTGAATGTTTTTATCCTTTGTATAGGGAGAAAGAACTGAAACCCTCGCAGGCCAGCAAGTTATTCAAAGCAATGATGTACATTATTCCGAACAAAGCAAATCCCAATCCCCATCTATTAGATTTCCGATTGACGAGGTCTCTTCGTCAGGAGATGAATTCACCACAAAGGTAAGATTTTTCAATTCTACGTACTATTCAAGATGGAAATCTTTAGGTTTGTTTAAGTTCATCATTGTTAGATTATATATTTGAACTTTCTTATATAGCTTAAAAAAGACAATATCAAGCTTTCTTGTTGTAGCCCTAAATTATTCTTCATGAACTCATGCATTTACCACTGATATGTCCCGAATTAAATCTATGATTGCAAAGGAAAAGAACTCCACTCTACTTGTAGAATGGGTTTGGTTTCAATTGAAAAGCGAGGCATTTGAGTTAAAATCTTAATCGATTCTATTAATTTTGCTTCCTTGAAACTAAATCCATTCAAATTGATGTTGATCAGGAAATATTGCTCAAATTTTCAACTTTCAATGTGAATGCAGAGACGTGAATTTTATATGATGTTAATGTCTCTTGCAATTAGAACTTATTCGGGAACTATTTATTATCTCTTAAGGGGCAAGGCAAGGGAAATTGTATAGAAGTGGATTGTAAGCTAAAGTAAAGTTGCATGCGATCTGATGTTTCATTGAGAGTCTATTAATGCCTCAATAGGTAAGGTGTTGACTTTATTTTGGAAGTATTTTTGTTATTGGCCTGTATGTGAGTTATTGTAATCATTTATCTTAATGGGTATAAATTTCAGTCTCAGACTTAAATCTTATTGAAGATACTTACCAAGATTGTCACACAGAGATAAAAATGATTGGCGTTGACACAGCTGAATATTAATTTTGTTGGTGTGACATTCTTAAAATATTATATTTAGACAAGCCAAATTCCTTTCAATTTCATCCTTGTCAAATTTTATCCTTGTTGGTGATGGTGGCGGGCTTGAGGAATTAGTTCAAGGGGATGCTAATGATGAAGCTATCATATCAAAAAAATTCTATGCATCTTGTGAACCCTCAAAAGTAGAAGGAAGGGGGTTGTGTAGTGCTTGTGGTAATAGAAGCTCATGCCTTCCAGACAATACATACTCTGGGTATTCATGAGCTTTTCGTTGTCTTATGGAAGGAATTGGAGATATTGCTTTTTTAAAAGCTGATACTGCCCATCGTCCTTATTGTTCCTCTTTTCACTATAGCTTTGCATGTTACAGTCTACCCGGTTATCTTTTTCCCATAATCACATATATTTCCTGGTTGTGTTCGATATTCGCAAAGTCTTTCATTTCCCAACAGATTGGTTCAGGTCTTCGGGGACTGAGAGTGGGTGTTGTGAGATTACATTGGTCAACCATCTCTACATATTTAGGAAGCTCTCTATCCATGTCCTCGTTCGTTGTTCTCATTTTGAGAGTCATGGTTACAGTTTTTTTTCGCAAAGGCTTCAAGGAACGACAAGTTCAGTTACGTTGGTGGGTAGTCCTCCTTTCCTGTTCTCTTACCTTTTTCTTCAATCTTCCTATTGGATTATCAAGGCCATCAGGAGTAAAGTATGTTATATATATATATATATATATATAGGCTTGATCTCTTATTTTGCAAATAATGCAAAGGATTTCCAAATAATTTTTTGGGTATAATTCACCGCGCAGACCAATGGCCAACGTTTGTGTCAAGCTTTATAGTGATGTTACAATGAGCCAAGCTCTTACTTTTCTTCAATATTTCAATCTTGGTTGTTACATGAAGATTCCTCCATAAATCATGCTTATGACTCTTTTATGTTCTTCAATCAATCCAATGTTTAAAATCTAACAACGTCTTCTTTTTGCTTGAGTATGTGGTTGTGTTTGTATTCTTTGAGGGTTTGTTTCATTGGTGCAGGGCATATGATAAGGCAGCCATTAATTTCAGTGGTGTAGGGCATATGATAGGGAAGCCTTCAAATTCAAGGTCAATATGATGATATAAACTTGGATATTCCATACTAAGGAGAAGACCTCGAACAATTACTATTGAACTAAGATCTTTTCGTGTATGTTTTGTTTTTCTCAATTCTTCTTTAATCACTACAACTAAGTTGTGGACTCAATCAATCAGATGATCATTATCTTAGAAGAGCTAGATCAAAGAGTCTGTCCGCTCAGTATCGGCCCAGGCAGTTCTCTCTCTATTCGTCCCTCCCGATCCACCCTCTATTTCGGCACCATCTATCGATCCCTCTTTCCGCAACATTGACCTCCTACTTTTCTACCTTATAGAAAGAAAGGCTTATGAGCTTGCTTATTCCTTTATGTTGCCTTCCTATGGGGTTTAATAATTTTGTGGGTCCTCCCGGCTCGAGTAGCCTCACAAACTGTATAATATCCGCGGTAGTCTCTCACCTCCCCCCACCAGGAGGATGCCACGAATGTCTCATAAAATGAAAAATTTCTTTAATCACTACTTAGAAGATTTCTCAATTAGGGGAAGCATTTTTTAAATGACAAAAACTTGAAATCTGAGTTAAGGGGATTAAATTTCACACAAAGTTAAGAACTATAAAATGAGACTTTGAATGTGGAAAACAACATTCAGGATTCCAAAAGCAAAGTCAAACTTCACATTTACAGCAAATAATAAAATGCACAGAAATGGACAACTCATTCGATGAATATAGTTCAAAAACTTTAAACAAATTAGAAGAAAACCCACAATCAAAGGCAAGCTTCAGGTCAAAGGATCATAAAGTGATGAAGAACGAATCATGGAGAACTCTCAATCGATGCGCCTAGAAGATGACCGTAAATTTTAAAAGAAGCATCAACACCTTCATTAAAGAATGACCGGACCTTTAAATGAAACTAGAGAACCGCTAACATCTTGCTTAATAATAACCCAATATAGCCTACTCAAAATCTCGGAATTTTAACTAAAAAGACAGATGCATACAAAAAGTGAAGTTTGAGAGGAGATTGGACAATACTCTAGCACGACAGAGAAATTTTTCGATACAAATATCCATGGAAAAGATCCAAATTTAAAGCAAGGCCTTGAACATGATCTTAGATTTTCAATGAAATGCAAACGCATTGAAAGCTTAGATTTTCAATGAAATGCAAACGCGTTGACAGAGAAATCCGTCGATACAAATATCCGTGGAAAAGATCCAAATTTAAAGCAAGGCCTCAAACATGATCTTAGATTTTCAATGAAATGCAAACGCGTTGAAGGCTTAGATTTTCAATGAAATGCAAACGCGTTGAAGGCTTAGATTTTCAATGAAATGAAAACTTGTTGAAAGAGTAAAAAAATCCTATCATTAAATATTTCTTCATTCAAAACTCTAAATCTAAAGAAATGATTGAATCTTTAATTACACTCGCATGTTGGAGAGTTGGTCACATCTAGATTGATAATAATACCATAGCTTGTTCAAAATCTCGACATATAACTAGAAATTCATATGCATACTAAAATTCAAATTTTCTAGGGGATTCAATAATACTAGAGCACAACAGAGAAGGATTTTTTCGTTAAAGTAGTACTCAGTCCACAAAATCGAAATATTAAGGTAAACCTGAAACTGCTCTGAAATTTTAAAAGTTCAAATGAAAACACAAAACGTCTGAATGATAGGATGCAAAGCTTTTATTTCATCAGCACTTATCCTGCGTTTTTATGTTTTTTTATGAGGCATGGGTTTATGTTTGTTTTTAAAAAACCATCATCCTCCAAATGTTCAAAAATGAAATTTTCTTTGATTATTTAATTTTTTAGACGTTGTAATGTTTCAAAACCATTATATGCAACCATCATTGATTTTTTATACTTCAATTTATACATATGAAACTACATGGTCGAGGCTAATATTGGTTGTGAGTTTATCGATATGAAATACCACCATAGTCTTTGAAGTCAAATGTGATTATATATGCAACTATGTGGACGAGGCTAATATTGGTTGTGAGTTTAGCGATATGCACTACCACCATAGTCATTAGAATCATGCCTTTGAAGTCAAATGTGAATTATGTATGCAACTATGTGGTCGATGCTAATAATGGTTGTGAGTTTAGTGATATGAAATACCACCATAGTCATTCAAAGCATGCATTTGAAGTCAAATGCAAATTATATGATGCATCAAGGTTAACATTGATTTTGACCTGACTCTCAAGGAGCGGGGAAGGCTCTGATGCGAAACCCTAACACCCTCACGGCATAGGCAGCCGCAGCAAGATCTCCTTACCAGGCGCAGCATCCAGGCAGGCGCGAACCAGATCATTCGTGGGCAAGTGATA